>ML664161.1:28203911-28681260 GCA_007570785.1 Antilocapra americana
AAAACCAATATATATATATATAAAAGTTTTAAAAATTTAAAAGATGTTCCTAGTACAGTTATAATGAAGGCTTTCTCTGGTGCTGGTGCATTCGGTGAAGGGAAGGGTCTGTAGATTTTCAGATGATTCCCTGGTCCAGCTTCTCCTCACAGTCTGTAGACTCCTTTCTATGCAGTTAGCGCCACCTGCAGGGCTTTAATTTGCTTCTCCTGTCTGTTTCAAAGATGTTCGCTCTGCTAGTGTCTTCTGTCTGCTGGTCTTTTAAGTGTCTATTCAGCGCTTTGGAGTTTGCCCTGCTCCTGGTGAGAGGGCTTCCACCGCCCCCTCTGCTCAGGCTCTCTGTCGTCCGCCCAGCACAGTTGGGGAGTGGGGCTTCTCCTCTTCCCCCGGCCCGGCGGCTCTTGCAGCTGAGCACTCCTTCTAAGGTGTGTACAGCACCGATCCGTCCAGAATCCCCAGAAGTCTTGGTTAGCCTCCCCGGGGCTGGGTTATGCCCACTGCTTTCAGGCGGGGGCTGGGCTGGTCCGCAGCCCCGGAAGAAAAGATTTTTTAAGAAGATAACTTTTTTGGACTAAGATCATATCTCCAAAGAGAACTGAGGATATGGTCCAAAAGTACAGAAAAGAAGATGTGAAAAATAAGAAGAGAATGGAGACTGTCTTAGTAGACTGGGCTGCTACACACAAAAAAATAAGGTAGCTCACAAAAACAGAAATTTATTTCTTCGAGTTTTGAAGGCTAGGAAGTGCAAGGTCACATCAGTCTCATGTCATGATACTCGGATAAAGTGAAGGACTGAGGGAGTGACCAATGACTAGCAAAAATGGATGAAAACTCATGATATACAAATTGAACTAATTCTGCACAAGCAATGACTTAAGAGTCTGAGGTGTCTAGGAGAAATAGAACTCCTTTAAGAAATCACCAGAAAGAAGATGAGGAATGAGGGATAAAAATGTAATCCATTTTTATTTCATCTCAAAAGATAAAATGATTCCTCATTTTAGGTTTTATTTGTATCTACTTTTTAAACATCTGTAACATACTTACCATCGCTGATGGCACCTGGCACCATTTTCTGTAGAGTAGGTGAACACATGTAGTTTTGAGTAAACTTGGGATGAATGAATAAAAGAGAGAAATATTATGTGCAGTAAGGTGTATTAGAGAGATGAAATTCCCCTTGAGGAACACTTGGAGAAGGCACAATCTCTATGTCACTTTAACGTAACTTGAATTTAGAGAATGCTTAATAATTATTTATAGGGTAGAGGAATGAATGTACCATAAAAATATGTATCCATGGGTAAAAAAACAGGACAATGGGGCCAAGTCTGAAAACTAGACTATGTATGGTCTTTCTAGAACATCCAAAAGCTCTGGCTTCTCGGCCTGCCTCAGGGAATACATTTCCAGATCCTCTTTGCATTTCAGGGACCCTATCTCCTCAGTAAGACTTTACAATGCAAGCCAGCCCCTAGAGCATCAGGTGGTTTGTGGTAAGTCAGACAATACACTACTGGAACAGAATAGAATCTTTGTTTTACCTGTTAGGTAGTTAGAATAGGAAACAGGAGTCCAAAATGGCGGTGGCTAGAAGATAAGGAAGGGAAAAGCCCGAGAAAATGGAGTAAGGAAGGTCCCAGGACCTGAGTGAGAACTGCAGGTAGAACAGCACTCCTGTCTAAGCTCAATTTGCATAAGACAGGCCCAGGGGGCAGAAATAAACATATAAAATAGGAGCCAAAGCGCTCACTCTCTCTCTCTCTCTCTCCTGTGCCTCAAAGATGGACTCTCCCTTTCACTCCCACGCGCTGCAGTGTTCTCCTCTTCATGGCCTTGTATGCCCTCACGCCTCGAGGATGGATTCTCCTGTTATCATCTTTTAAATAAAATAGAGCTGTAACACTGAGCTGTAACACTGATTTATTTAAGAGCTATGACACGGTCTGTCCAGACCTGAGAGCTGTGGCCCGCCGAGGGCTTCAATGTCCGTCACTCCAAATCTTCGTTGTGACGAGACAAGGACCGAGGAACATACCCTCACCTGACATCTACACTTGCCTGACATACCTACTACAACAAGACTAAAAAAATGCTTGGCCCCTGTGGCCTCCAGACCATTACCACACTGACAACAACACAAATGCACCTGAAGCCGGTGATCACAGTTCATTGTCACATAGAGCACTGTTGACAGAAGGGCTACCGCAAGTCCAAGGCTGATGCAACAGCCTTTGACTTGTATCAACAACTGATGATACAGAGGTGAGCTTGGAAGTCTGCCTTTCACTGGGTTTGGAACTTTTGAAGTTTTCTATATTTTGATGCTCAGAAACAACATCTCAGAATTGAGACCAGACAATAAAGAATGTAATTTTAGCACAGAGGTCGCTTTAGATATCCTCACCGACTCAATGGCCATGAATCTGAGTGAACTGCAGAGACAGCGGAGGACAGAGCAGCCGGGTGCGCTGCAGTCCATGGGGTCGCAAAGAGTCCGACACAATTCAGTGGCTGAGCAACGACCACAACCCTTAAAACTGTCAGCTCTAGATGAACTGTGCTGATTCTGCACAGGTCTCATCTTCTCACCTGCTGTGGGACTTTGCTGTGTCTTTGTTTCTTCTGTATGAAATGAAAATGCTAATGATACCACTGATCTTAAGCTGCTGTAAATATTAAAGTTTTCATAGGAAGCATTTTGAACAGAGTTTATCACATATTACATTCTCAATAAATATTACTGTTTATTAACTGTAAATATACAAATTTGAAAAGAATTTTTATTTAAAAAAATCATAGTCTAGCCTTAGGAACATTTTGATGATGTAATAAGAGTTCCAAGACAGGACCTGAATGCACTGTCAACAGTTTAGTGCTTCTTCACAGGTTTAAACAAAAAAATTATCAAATGACTACATTGTAAAAGCATTATGAATTTGAAAAATGCAAAGACAAATCAAAGATGGTCTTGCATTTGAGGAATTCACACTCTAGTAGAGAATAATAGAGCAAATATTAATTGAACACCAACTAAATACTACACACTTTGATATGGATTAGTTTATCTAATCTTTATCACAAATACATGAAGTAGATGCCACTGGTATTGTCATTATGCGGATGAGGAAATTGAAATATAGAGGATTTAAGTAACTTGCCCCAGGTACCTCTTTTGAACCAAACTAATGGAGCTAGGATTCAAACTCTAGCTGTCTGGTTCCATACCTTATTCTTAAACACTATTCAGTATTGCTTCTATAGTGCTTCATCAAACGTCATCTAGCACTGCATGCAAGATGAAAGGGAAAGAAGAGGTTAAGGAGGTAATAAGGCCATCAGTTCGGTACAGTTAAGTTCAGTTGCTCAGTCACGTCAAACTCATTGCGACCCCATGGACTACAGCACGCCAGGCTTCCCTGTCCATCACCAACTCCTGAAGATTCCTTAAATTCATGTCCATCAGGTTGGTGATGCCATCCAACCATCTCATCCCCTGAGGTCCCCTTCTCCTCCTGCCTTCAGTCTTGCCCAGCATCAGAGTCTTCTCCAGTGAGTCAGTTCTTTCCATCAGGTGGACAAAGTATTGGAGTTTCAGCTTCAGCATCAGTTCTTCTAATGAATATTCAGGACTGATTTCCTTTAGGACTGATTGGTTTGATCTCCTTGCAGTCCAAGGGACTCTCAAGAATCTTCTCCAACACCACAGTTCAAAACCATCAATCCTTCAGCACTCAACTTTCTTTATTATTAAACTCTCAATCTATACATGACTACTGGAAAAACCATAGCTTTGACTAGACGGACCTTTGTCAGCAAAGTAATATGTCTGCTTTTTAATAAGCTGTCTAGGTTGGTCATAGCTTTTCTTCCAAGGAGTAAGTGTCTTTTAATTTCATGGCTGCAGTCACTGTCTGCAGTGATTTTGGAGCCCCCAAAATAAAGTCTGCCACTGTTTCCATTGTTTCCCCATCTATTTTTTTATGAAGTTATGGGACTGGATGCCATGATCTTAGTTTTTTGAATGTTGAATTTTAAGCCACCTTTTTCACTCTCCTCTTTCACTTTCATCAAGAGGCTCTTTAGTTCCTCTTTGCTTTCTGCCATAATGGTGGTGTCATCTGAATATCTGAGGTTATGGATATTTCTCCTGGCAATTTTGATTCTACCTTGTTCTTCATTAAGCCTGGCATTTCGCATAACATATTCTGCATATAAGTTAAGTAAGCAGGGTGACAATATACAGCCTTGACATACTCCTTTCCCAATTTGGAACAGTCTATGTTTCATGTCTGGTTCTAACTGTTGCTTCTTGACCTGCATACAGATTTCTCAGGAGACAGGTAAGGTGGTCTGGTATTCTCATCTCTTGAAGAATTTTCCACAGTTTGTGTGTGATCCACACAAAGGCTTTAGCATAGTCAATAAAGGAGTAGATGTTTTTCTGGAATTCTCTTGCTTTTTCTATGATCCATCAGATATTAGCTATTTGATCCCTGGTTCCTCTGCCTTTTCTAAATCCACCTTGAACACCTGGAAGTTCACAGTTCACATATTGCTGAAGCCTGGCTCGGAGAATTTTGAGCATTACTTTGCTGGCGTGTGAGATGAGGTGCAATTGTGCAGTAGTTTGAGCATTCTTTGGCATTGCCTTTCTTTGGGATTGGAATGAAAACTGACCTTTTCCAGTCCTGCAGCCACTGCTGAGTTTTCCAAATTTGCTGGCATATAAAATGTAGCACTTTCACAGCATCATCTTTTAGGATTTGAAATAGCTTGACTGGAAGTCCATCACCTCCACTAGCTTTGTTTGTAGTGGTGCTACTTGAAGACCCACTTAACTTCACACTGCAGGATGTTTGGTTCTAGGTGAGTGATCACACAATGGTGGTTATCTGGGTCATGGAGATCTTTTTATGTATAGTTCTTCTGTGTATTCTTGCCACCTCTTCTTAACATCTTCTGTGTCTGTTAGTTCCACACTGTTTCTGTCTTTTATTGTATCCATCTTTGCATGAAATGTTCCTTTGGTATCTCTAATTCTTGAGGAAGACCATATCCTTATTGAAATGGTCCAGACAGGAAGTAACAAGGTCCAGAAATACACACTAGCCATGGTGCTGAAGATTTTGGAGTAAATGAAAGTAATACTGTATAAAAGGAGCTAGCAAGACATGATGACTACCTGCCTGTGAGGAACCTGGGATTAGTTGGACAATTACTTTATATGCAGGAAATGTTGGAATACTAACAACACGATGGAATCAATGCTTTCATCTCTCTAAATGCCCCGATTATGTCTGATGTTTCTTTGACTAGCCTGTCTTCTAATCTCCAGATTTACCTGCTATAATTTTTAAAATTATATTTCCAAATATACTCCTCATAGATTCTGGCAAATAAGAGCACATAAAGACATTAGACAATTTCAGAGGTATAGTTTCCATCACTTATTTTTTAACAAAAATCTTGGAAAGTTTAGTTAGAAAGTCCATTGCTAAAATTGGGCATAAAAACCAATGACACAATTCCCAAGAAAGCCACAGGATGGCAGCAATGTATAGCATAAAAGCAGCCTGCGAAGGCATCCTAGAGAGCGCTTTGTATTAATTAAATACTCTGTTTTCACATATTTTGTATGTATGTATTTGGTGTGTATTTATCAACAGCTACAACATCTATATAACCATTGCCTCTATAGCACCTCATAATTTACAAAACTCCTACCAACGATGTCTCTCACCTGATTCTCTGAGCCATATTGTGAAGTCTATAGGTCAATGATCATGACCTCCCTGGAGAAAAAGTTATATCCCAGATACTTAAGTCATTTCAGAGACTCAGAGGTGAGTCAAAGCTCAGCACTTTATCACTGTTTCTATTAAGATGTGCTCCAGAGGATAGGGAACATGAAGGGTCATCCTGTACCCACAACTTCAATGAGAGAAAAAAAAAATCTAGGATTTTCAGAACTGAGAATATTTTAAGACATTGAGGTCTTTAAGGAATTTGGAGGGAAGGAAGAAAAAAAGAAGAAAAATGAAAGGGATTTCTTTATTTTTTATAAAAGCAGTAAATTTTTCTCAAAGGCAATTACGAGGAAGCAAAATTGCAAAGAAATATGCCAGGATGGAAGGGACAGAGTTATCCTCCAAATGCTAGTATGTTTCCTAGGGTTGCTATAACACCACAGACTTGGTGGCATAAAACAAGTTCAGAATCAAGGTGTCTGCAGGGCTGCGCTTCCTCCAAAGGTTCTGGGGGAGAACCTTCTCCTGTCCCTCCAATTCCCGGCCCCTGTACTTGCTAGGTCTTCTCCTCTATGTGCCTCCCTCTGTGTTCGCTTCTCGGGACACTTGTCACTGGACTGAGGACTCACCAGGATTTATCCAAATAAAGCCCCATCCTCAGGTACCAGGGGTTAGGACTTAGGCATAGCTTTGGCAGGGGAGGGGAGTCACCATTCACCATTCAATCCACTACCACACTGTCAAGACTTCACCTCTCCCCGCCTATGGTGGGGTTCACAAACCTACATGTTAGAGGACCCCGGACCCTTCTGACTGGGACAGAGTAAAGGGACAAAGTAGGTGGTTAAATAGATAATCCCACTTGGAGATTGTAAGCAGAAAAATACGGGAGACCCTGTAAGTTAATGATTACTCAAGACAGCAGTTATGCACAACCTAGCAGGCTGGCTTAACACAAAGCCATGCAACAGAAGCACAAGACATGCCCCAAACAACAAAACGATGGTGGCAGGAGACCTACATCCTACTCAGTGAGCTCCGTAAGGTAATGATCCCTAGGACATGTTCTCTGCACACATTAAAAAAAATGATAATTTGTGGACCTGGCTTGACCATGTAGGGACAAGAAAACTCTCCTGCTCAATCTGGAGGAGAAGCTGATGATGGAAGCATGATGTCTACTTAGGAAAGACAAAGTTCTTCACCCCCTCCTCACTTTTACTTTGATTATAAAAACGGTAGTCAGTTAAGTTCTTGGGTTGTGACATCTCTCACTCACCCACTTGTAAGCCTCACAAGCATACTATTCTATTAAATAACAAATCACGTCTTATCTACCACTTTGCCTCTTGCTGAATTCTTTTCATCACTGAGACATAAAGGATTATGGTACCAGAACTATTCTTAATCCCTGAAAGGACACCCAATGGTTTCACTTCCTCATGTTTAGCTGTTACAGAGAAACATCATCTGATTTCTACTCCTGAGTCTGTGCCACTGAGTCGTCTCCTTGGGCTCAGTCTCCTCATCTGTAAAATAGGAAAGTTAGACCAGCCAATGGTCACAATGTTGAAAGGATGCTGAGTCTGAGAGAAAACAAATATAGCGGGCTTCAGAAAACAAGAGTCTTTGTACCTTATGCCAATCACTTGTCACATCGTGGTGGAATATCTTCTTTCCTGAGTTAGCTTTGGGAGGGCTTTTGTCTTTACATTTTACTAAATATCTACTTTGTGGCAGATCTGACTCTAGTTTCTCAGACTATAGAGATGAGCAAGGAGGAATATTTCTCTCAGGAACCCCACAGTCCAGGGAGGGAGACAGATATGCAATGGAATTCCTGCAGTCAAGGGTGAAAGTGCTTAGGAGAGGTCCTCTGTCTATGTGAGCAGAGAAACCCAAGTGACCACTCTGGGCTATGGATGGGCTCAGGGATGAGGAAAGCCCCGTTGAGGGAGGCACTTCAGTTGATTCTTGACTGTTGAATACATTTCATCAGTTAAGTAAGATCACAGAAAATAGTACACACAGAGTAATCACAATGTCTAAAGATGGTAAGATGTGAAAGGGCAAGTGGATAGGTGCATTTGGAAAAAAGCCTGCTAAAGGGAAAAGAGAAGGGATATTGTCTGGAAAAAGAGCTGTGATCACTGCTACCATCGGTGAGCACATGCTTCACATCAAACACCATGCCGAGTGCCTTCATACATGATACAGTTCTTATAGCTACAGATCTTATGTCTGTTTAGGTTTAGCTGGGCTGGAATAACTCCTAAATCTCAGTTGCTTCATCCAGTGACTGTTTATTTATCACTCACACATCATCTGTTGGAATCTGGTTCATTCTCCAGGGCAGCTGCCTCCTAAGTATTGGCTCAGCATTCAGTCTCCTTAATTCTCATAGCACCTTCATATCAACACGTGTCCTCACATTTGCCAAAGGAAAAAGCGGGATGGAGAGTCTGATCCCAGGAACCGAATGCCTCTACATGGAGGTAACACACACCACTTCTGCTTATTTTTTTTTTTTTTTCAGATTTTGCAGGTCACTTGGGCACACCTAACTTCAGAAAAGAAAGAAATGTAACATCCAGAATTAGAAGAGAAGCAGGTACTGGGGAACAGAAGCAGCTTACTAAAGGTAGCTACTGTTATCCTCATTTTACAAATGTGGAGATAGAAACAGAGAAGTTACTCAAGGCCACAGAGCTGGCAACTGGCAGAAGCAGGACTTGAACTCAGGTAGGTCTGACTCCAGACTCCACACTTTTCTTTACTGGGAAATACATATGCCATGTCCAAATGATTTGGACTTCATCCCAACAGTAATGGGGAGGTTATTGAAAGGTTGTAACAGGGAGAACACACATCCTGTTTGTATTTTAGAAAGATGCATCTGGAAACAGTGACAGGCGAGGGACAAGACTGAGGATGCCAATTCCACTCCAGCTGTTACGACAGCTTTCAGACAGTGCCTATTCTGGGGATCATAAGGGGGCAGCGGATCCAAAGGCCACTAAGAGTCAGAGTAGAGAGGTTTTAATAACTATGCGATGATGGGAATAAAGGATAGATAAAATAAAAAGGATAATGAAAAGAGAAGGAAGGACAAACATGATGAGCTGGGTCCCAGCTTGGGCAACTAGGAGAACAGAAATGCCATTTAACAGGACGGGGATTAAGTCAAGCCTCAGGCCGGCGGTGCTTGTTTCTGTTTTCAGTGGGGATAGGGATTTATGTAAATGATTCAGATCTGAACATGTTGAATTTGACTTTCCTTGGAAAATTCAAGTGAAGAGCTCCAGGGGACACTTAGGCATATGCATCTTTAATTTATTTGAAAAGGTTTTAGTTATAGGTAAATATTTGGGAAAAAAAATGCAAAAGTGATAGTCCAAATCATATGACTGATGAAATTACCAGGAGAGAGGAAAAAAAGAAACAAGAAAAAAACAATGTACAATGGAGCAACCAGTCTGGAATACAGAAGTTTAAAATGTCTGGAGGGTAGAGAGTTCATTGTAGTCACCTTTGATCTCTCCACTTAATTCAAGGCAGAATCCAAAAGGTTTTCCTAGCTACAGCTAGCTAGATTTATCAAACAAAAAACACACTAGAGTGGGCAACATCTGGAAATAAGATCCACTGAATTCATGACACCAGATTGTCTACACTGAACAGGATGAAGGCCCAAACTTCACAGTCCTAGAAACCAAGCCACACATGCACACACACAATTTTTATCTTTTTATGAAATATTTTTTATTCGTTTTGGCTTATTACCAAAGAATATATATTTACTGTAAGTAGTAGTAAGAATATCTGTAAGAAAAAGGACGTAAACTAGTTGTAATACTAGCACATCCCTTCCTAGGTTCACTTTTGGCATTGGGAAAGCTAGAAAAGCAAAGGAGGCAGTCATGGAAAGGGGAGGGGCGCAGTCAGGGAGTTCTATTTATTTACGGTTCCCTGATTCCATTAACCTTCCGATGCTTCAGAGCCTGTCCACACCTTCCAGATTAGGCTCCGCTTTTCTATCATTGGAAGGGGGGGAAAAGATATGTAGCCTACTAGCCACATATAAATATCTTTCATTCAACTGCTCTGAGCTACTGCTGTTGTTAACACAACGGGTTGTCAATGTCAAATGCGAAACCCTTTCTGCAGAAGCGAGCGGCAACAATGACTACGTGAAACTGTTTTCTGTGCTGAAGCAGAAAGCGAGGCATTCGGGAAAGTCAGTCTTTTTGCAAACATCGCGGCCTGTGAGATCGGCTCAAAAAAGAGCTGATCATATGCCTGTTATCCCAAAATAGTACCTTCCTCCATTATGCCGAGGTTCAGCGCAAAACTGACTCATGCGGCTCCGGGATCGCTGCCAGGGCAGAGCGCCGAGCATCCGAGCCCGCGGGCCGCGCGGCATCAACAGGCGGAGACACCGCGGGACCGGACTGCGCGGGGTCCCTGCGACGCGCTCCGGGCTTCAGCTTCGCAGCCAAGAAGGCGAGAGCTTTCAGTAGCCACCGTGTTAGACCGGACATCTCGGTGAGGCTCTCGGGGCCTTATTAAAAATCTGTCACATCCTGATGCTGCTCCGACTCTGCTCCCTGCTCTGGGGCTGCTCCACAAGGGCAGCAGCTCAGTTCCTGCGCGATCCCGCATTTGTTCTTCGACATCAGCGCAACCGAGTCGCTTCTTCGCCCTCACCCAAGGCCAGGTCACCACCCTCCTCCACAGCAGCCCCAGGTCACCACCCTCCTCAACCTGCTTCAAGCAATCGCGTCCCCTGCCTACGCCCCACAGCGGTCTTCCGGGAGCGCTTCCATCCACAGGTCATCTCCCTCCTCAGAACTCTCTCGGGACCCAGGTGTTCCTTAGTATTATTATTTTCTTTACATCCTGTTGTAATTCCTTACTGGTCTTTACAATCTTTCTTATACACTGAGTTATCCACAATGCCTAGAATATGATAGATAATTTATGGAACAAATGTACAAAAAATAATGGGGATGAGTAAGGAAACTGAGACTTCAGAACCCTCACATAAATCGATAGTAATTCAGATCCCAAATGGAAGTTATTAACAAATGCGGCTCCTATTTTTCTTTAGTTTTCCTTTTTTCTTGAAAGAGATGTTTAAATTGCAGAATATGAGCTCTTTTCTGCCTTCCATTCGCCCAGATCATGTATCCAATAATCTTCTCTAAATGATTCTTGGTCTTCAACCCTTAATTAGATTCTCTGCCTTGAGTACCCAAGTGATTTTCAGGAAGCCCTTTTGACAAACTCTTCTAGCTGGAAAATCCACCATGATCACAGACAGATGCAGTCTCTATGTACTTTTTGTTATTAATGGTGCTGATGAGCTTGCAGTTGATTTAGGAGAGAAAACCAGAGCTCGAACTCATCATAAGGACATAATAAAGGAAAATGCACCATGTACGAGTGACACGTTTTATAATGGCCAACAAAATCCAAATAATTACAAATCTGGCATTCCATACAAGCTTGTGGTATTTCAACCTCTGTACTGAAACTCAAGGATTCTTTGCTAAAATTTTACACCAGTGAACACCATTCTTTCAGTCTAAATACATATAAACATAATGCTACAAATTGACCTCTTGATTACTTTAGAAATTCTCTACAGGACAGTCTTAGTAAGAGCTGTAAAAGAATACCATAGCTCAACACAGCAATTCACAAAAATAATTTCAATTTTTTTATATAAAGTAAAAATTCCAGGGGGAATCACTGAGAGCAAAATGACACTTTATAGAACACTTTAAAAGCCTACAGAGAAAAAATAAGGATAATTTAATAATTGTATTACTTTACATAGAATGTGCTGCGCTGTGCTAAGTTGCTTCAGTCGGGGCCAACTCTGTGCAACCCTATGGACTATAGCCCTCCAGGCTCCTCTGTCCATGGGGATTTTCCAGGCAACAATACTAGAGTTTGTCCTGCCCTGCTCCAGGGGATCTTCCCAACCCAGGGGTCAAATCTGCATCACCTACATCTCCTGCATTGGCAAGCGGACTCTTTACCACTAGCACCCCCTGGGAAGCCCTTATAGTGAACAGATACTTAATACATATTAGAAGAAGAAAAAGAGTATGGGAGGGAAGGATGATGATGTACAGCTCTGGGAACAAAGAAATAGCGTTAACAAAGACTTTTCGATACTTGGATCAGCCCAGGTCTGAGTGATAAACAAAGGTCTATACTAAAGAATTTCATTCTACATTCAGTGGTCACATGTAAGAAGGTGATTTGGGGAAGATGCTCATTTATTTTAGGAAAAGGTTCTCATTCTCAAGTGCTTATGTAATATACTTTGGATTGGTCTTAAGCAGAATTTTTGGAAGAGGGGTGATGGTGGTTACTTGTGCAGTTTAAAAGGAAAAAAAAAGCATAATCAATATAGCTGTGATGGTTAACTTTATGTGTTAACTTGACTGGGTTACAGGGTTCCCAGATATTTGTTCAAATATTATTTGGGTATTTTTGGATGAGATTAACGTTTCACTTGGTAGACTGAAGAAAGCAGATTGTCCTGTCCAGTGTGGCTGGGCCTCATCCAATCAGTTGAAGGCCAGAGTAGAATAAAACACCCATCGTCCCACTTCCAATAAGAGAGAGTTTTGTCAGACAGCTTTTGAACTGAAACTCTGCCCCTTCTTGTGCTACAGGAGCTTCTAGTCTTTGGACTTGAACTGAGACATTAGTTGTGTAGATTTTAGACCTGTCAGCCTCCAAATAATAATGACATGAGCCACTTGCTTCTAATAAGTCTTTATATGTAAATATATACATGTTCTGGACTTCCCAGGTGGTTCTAGTGGCAAAGAATCCACCTGCCAATGCAGGAGACACAAGAGACACAGGTTCAATCCCTGGGTTGGGAAGATCCCCTGGAAGAGGAAATGGCAACCTATTCCAGTATTCTTGCCTGGAAAATCCTATGGACAGAAGAACCACGGGATTGCAAGAGTCAGAAACTAACTTGGCAACTAAACGACAACAATAAATACATAAGACATACTTAAAATTTGAAAATAATTACATTGAGTGAAATAAGTTACACACAAACACACGCAAAAAGTGCTTAATGTATAATTCCATTTGTATGAAATTCTAGAAAAGTGAGCTAAGCAATAATGACAGGAAGCAGACAGTGATTACCTAGGGGTGGGCTGGAGGCAAAGAGGTGAAGAAGTTCAAACGGGAATGGGGGTCTGATTGTTACATTCATTTCTTTATTGCTGGGATGGTTTCATGTCAAAACTTGCATCATTTAAAATATATCAATTATACCTTTACAGAGCTTTAAAAATGTAATGTAAGAAAGTGATCACGACGTTGGCTCTGTCCTGCTGCACTCACGTTTGGGATGGAGGATATTCCCTTGGCCAATACCCACAGCCCAATGGGAGAAGGGCTGGAGCAGAGATACGGAGGCGGGATTTGAAGTCTCTTGCTCTCTGCCTCCCACTAGAGGGCGCACATGTTGGAGAATTTGCCTTCCCATTTTCTTTTGTTCCCTTAGTCATTAGATTTGTCTTTGGTATCTCCTCTTAAGCCTACTTCCTTACTAATTAAGACTGATTTCGTTAAGATACATGGCTTCCCTGATGTCTCAATAGGTAAAGAATCTGCCTGCAATGCAGGAGACACAGGAGATGTGGGTTCGACCCCTGGGTTGGGAAGATCCCCTGGAGGAGGAAATGGTACCCCACTCCAATATTCTTGCCTGGAAAATCCCATGGACAGAGGAGCCTGGTGGGCTACAGTCCATGGGTCACAAAGTGTCAGACACAACTGAGCAACTAACACTTACAGTTAAGATAGAGCCTTCCCAGATGCAGAATCTGCCTGCCAGTTCAGGAGACATAAGAGATGTGGGTTTCAATCCCTGGGTAGGGAAGATCCCCTGGAAGATGGCATGGCAACTCATTCTAGTACCCTTGCCTGGAGAGTCCCATGGACAGAGGAGCCTGGTGAGCTATGGCCCACAGGTCACAAAGAACGACTGAAGTGACTTAGCACAGCACATGGTTAAGATCTTGTCTAGATTTCTTTTCTAAGTGATTTTGGCCTAATGATAGACTTTCCACTCTGAGATACAATTTGCAGGACTGTTAATATTTAAACTGCTAGAGGAAGCACCTAGATGCAACTTTGTAGGTACTTAATACATTATAATTATTATGTTAATAATATTGTTAATACTGTAAGGTTATATTTATGATAAGGATAAGGAAGGTCACTGAAAAGAAATAACTAAGTTTTTCTTTCATCAATAGATTTGCTCTTCGTAATGGACATTTGAGATTGTACTTTCACCATCTGAGTAACCTTAGTTTTAAATAGTTAAATAAATCAGGTCACTGTGGGAAGGGGTGAGTTGAGGTTAAACATTAATAAATCCTTTGGGAGGTCAGGGAGTTGAATGATGCTCTTTCTCAGCACCTTAATGCAGCCTTTCTCTGCTAAAAAGGAGGAAAAAAAAAGAATCACTGTTGCCTTTGGGTTTGGGTTACAGAAGTTGAGTGCAGGGAAAGAAGAATCCCTAGTTTTCTAATTTGTAAACCAATTTCACATTCACCACCTCATTTTATCTGCATAGCAACTGCATTGTAACCAAGGAAGGGGACGTTACTCCATCTCACAGATGAGAGACCTGAAGGTAAATCAGAGGAGGCAACTTGCTGAATACCACACAACACACTCAGCATGAGAACAGCTGACCCTAAGTCTTGTACACTTTATGTAATATTCAAATGTTTAAGAAGAGAGACTGATTGGAGAAGAATATGTGATAAGGAAGTACTGTGTGACTCAAAGAGTAATGTTTTATAAGGTACTGAGGGGAAACCAGGTCGATGTATTATTTGAGTACTACGGCCTCTGCTTATAAAAAGAGAATGATTAAGTAAATCATAATAAAATGCATCAGATGGAGCCTTTAGAAACAGTTAATGACATGGGGAAAGTGCTCTCATTTTAATAACAGGCTTGAAAAGCAGAAAAGAACAACAGTTTAGTCCCAAATCTGTTAGGTGACAGAGCAAGGGAAAGAAATTACCAGCATATGAATGGTAGCTAGGATCTTTCTGGTGTTAAGACTGCAAGAGTCTTTTGTTTGTTTGTTTCTTTATTCTATTTTAAACTTTATTTGAACTATGGACATACATTGCTGTTCTTAGTGCAGGAAAAGGAACTATGTTTTTAAGTGAACAAGTAGTTCTGACAGTCACTGGGCATGATTTCCTAAATATTTGGCCCACTGTCCTGTTGATTTCAATTCTAGCAGCAAAATCCTCACAAAGGGTATTGGTAACAAAGTGGAACACGATCCTGACAGATGTACCTGGAGAACTATGTGCCTTTTGGCAATGCCAAAGAGATGAAGCTGGAACAGACGAAAAAAAAAAAAAGCTGAGACAGAGAACAAAGGAAGAGGAAATGTTGCCATATGGCATAGAGGGACTCATTTAAAAATTAGGAATTGTAAATGGAGACAGATCAAGACAAAAGGAATATGGAGGAAGTGATTGAAGCCTATCAGATAATCTATTATAGATCTAATCCCACTGAATTTTAATCTCTCTAATAATAACTGATTTTTTCATCTTTCTAACCTCACAGTGACATGCACAGTACTGGCAAATAGTAGGTATCTGAATTGTAGTTGTAGGTTGAATAACATGCTCGTGTTCAAAAAATCTCAAAATACTAGTGTTGGGTGGTTAGGTAAATCCCTAAAGGTATGCTTTAATTTTTTTTAAAAGGGTTTCTTATTCATGATAAGCAGTACAAGTAGGTAAATATATTTGGCTCTAAAAGAAGGTGCAGGCAGATAGTAAGGTCTGGTAAAATGAGTTACTGGAGGTGAGGGGAGACAAAGTATATCTGAAAATAGCAACACTGTGCATTCACCTGATGAAGGACAATCATGGTCTATGAAAACAAAAATATCTTTTTAGTACATTTGTCTAAAAAAGAAAATAAGACTCTAGTTACCTGTGTTGTATCAGATTAATAACAAGTAATAGTAAAGGCACTCACCATATATTCATAACAATTACAGTGTGCCAGGAACTGCTGTAAACTATATATATATATATAATATATATATATATTATATATATATATATATAAAGGTCTGGAAGTATATATATATATATATATATATATATATATATATATATATATAAAAGCTTTATATATATAGATATATAAAGATTGGGAAGATTCCCAGGTTGGGAAGATTCCCTGGAGGAGGGCATGGCAACCCACTCCAGTATTCTTGCCTGGAGAATCCCATGGACAGAGCAGCCTGGTGGGCTACAGTCCACAGGGTCTCAAAGAGTCAGACACAACTGAAGCGACTGAGCATGCATGCATATATATATGTGTGTGTGTGTATTATACACTAATTTAATTTAATTATATAGTATATATATTTATTAATATATACTAATTCTTGCAAAGGTGCCTGTCAGTGAGTCTGGATTATTCTGCCTGATCTCTTCATTTTCTTAGGGAGGGAGTTGAAGCACAGGAAGATGAAGTGATTTGCCCAAGGTCACAGCTAGGAAGTAGTAGAGACAGGATTTGAACTCAAGCTTTCTGTCTCCAGAGTCTGTATTCTTAATCCTCTACCATCCTTCAAGGAAACCTACCAACGATGTGCAATCTACACATACATGAGAAACATACTTATTAATTGCTATTCTTCCTTAATTCCAAGGAAGTTTTGTCTCCCAAAGTTGATCTGTAGCAGGAAGTATGCCTTCACTCATTGCCCCTCTTAATTCCCATGACATCAGTACCATTCGAACCACACAACAGAGTTCTGCTATGACATGGCTGATCTTACATGCTTGGTGTTCAGCTTTCTTTTGAAAATACTACCTTTTCCCTCAAATTGTCAAATGTAAAGAAAGAACAATTTTCCGGGCAATTAATAACAAAATAAGAATTGGGTCACCATATGTGAAATATTTGGGGGATTTGATTTTAGCGCTCCTATCACTGCAAAGTGAGTAAGCTCATATTATTCCCACCTGCAAAGGAACAGCCTTCATGAACTACATTTTCATCACACAGACACACACATCCACTTTCTATAAGAATGCTCAGCCCATCTGCTCACATTTAAAAATATAAATTGAAGACCTCCCACGCTGCCTTGGTTTGTAAAATGTCTATCACCAAATCTTTATTCTAAGACTCCTGTAGGTCTATGATTTATTTTTCTTTCAGTTTCCCTTTAATGGTTTTCACTTCACTAGTTCTCTCCCAAATACCTGATGTTTATAATCAAGGCTTTTCTCTTAGGCAAAAATCTCAAAAGGGCAGGAGTGTAGTATTGCCTCCATCTTAAATGTGTCTTCATTTTGAGGAAAATGTTTACTATTTGGGAAAAGTCTTCTCTGCAGCCTGATACTAAGCCCATGCCAAGGACGGCAGATTAGGATGCTCTATTTCTTCCCAAGTGACAAGACTTAGCTGCAATAGCACTAATGAAAAACGACCCTTCAAATAGACACACAAAAGACAAAATTGTGTAGACAATTCTTGTACTCCTTCAAAGCTCATTCCCTAAAGATATTTTAAGAGATTAAAAACTAAGTTGCACATACCTGTCCCTGAACAAAGGGGTGGAGATATTGTTGGGGTGGGTACCCCTTCTATCCCCAAGGAATATCCCCTCTTAGGTTGGTAGGCTTATAAGAACTATATCCACATTGCTGTAAACCACATTCACCCATTCATTCATTCATTCATACAGTTCGATTGTACCGAGTGCCATCTGCTGGGCGCTCATAGCAATATAGGGACACAGAGATGACAGATCCTGCTCCCTGACTTCAAGGAACTTATATTGCGAGGAGGGAGGAAGACCAGCACCGGGTTTCTGACTTGAAATTCAGTGCTCCTTCTTTTCCTTTTTTTAAAACTCTGAGACATGTAATGCTGTAGCCGACTTCTTTATTTGCTTCAACTTACTTCTTTTTTGTGTATGAAAGTGCTTTACACAAAACGTTATGCAGTGAACCAGTTCAAGTTCTAAACAGTGCCATGTGCCTGGCTGCAGAGATGACCACCAGTGCATGGTATTACAGCAAAATACTAGAATTTGTCAAGGAGTCAAGATTTCTGCATTTTGCACACGCCACTGAAATCCTTATTTTTAAAAATGTGATTCAAAGACTAAAATTGCTTCAAACTTTCCCTGAAGTCCAACTCCAGGATTTTTTTAGGATACAGCTGGAGACCACTGAGCCATGGAGCAGGCTTTGGTGAGGGAATGTGTCATGATGTTCAAATACTCAGGCCTTACAGTACGGCTCCAAGTCAGCTCATGTCTGCTGAGGTCAATCTGTCTGTGTCCCACTTTGAGGTTTTTCAATAAATGCTGCTCAGTAAAGAGTCTTAAAGATATTAATTCATGTTAGGAAGCATTTAATTGGGGATTGGGTTGTTTATTTGAAATCCACAGTACAACTGATACAATGGAAATAATCAGAAATGTGTATAAAATGTCTATCAAGATATTTTCTTTTATAATAGAAAAAAAATTCAACACAATATGTTCAATGATAGGAGAATGATTAATTACCAGAGTGCAGCTGCACAGATAATTGTGCATAAGAGAGTTCCAGTGATGTGGGCCAATAAAGTGAATGAAGTAGGTAGGAAGTGTAAGGTCCAAAGTGCGTTCAAATATACTTCAACACATCTCTCAAAAGATGGAAATAATATATGCAAAAATATCAAGAATCTTAACAACTGGACTCCCTAATAGTCCTCAATTCTGTCATGCTCTTTCTCATGAAGGTCTTCAAAGGTTATGCCCGCCCTAGCTGAAATGCTAAACTCTCTTTCTCCTTTCACTCATCCTTCAGGTGTCCACTTACGTCACTACCATCCCACTGGGCTCCCCCTTATCAGCTGCTCTGATGGCATCCTACTTTGGCATCCTGCACTCTGTATTATACTATTATTACATACTTTATTTCAATAGTTAGTTCACTCATCTGAGAGATAATTAACTTCTCAAAGACTTACACGATGTCTCTCATGCTTAAATCTGTGGTACTAACATATATGGTTCATAGTCAAAAGCAAATCTATAAAAAGAGTAAATTATCTTATTTCCTTCTTATCATTTTCTAAATTATACATATTTTCTTCAATGAAGATCTATTTCTTTTGCAAGTACAAAAAAGATAAATGTTGTATATGCTGTTATTGCCATTGAAGATCTTCATTAAAATATAAATGAAAACATTTTAGAAGTATTCAAAATGTTTCATCCTTCAGACTCCAAAAGGCCTGATGGATTCTTAATCTATCTAAGGAAACTATAATTCAAAATTTCCCTACATCTTTCAGAATCTAAATGGCATGGTGAATTTTTAATCCATCAATGTGACGAGCACATTTACTCTAAAATACCATCATGTTAAATTAGCCAAAAGATTATAAGCAGACAGGAAAATGTCTGAAACTTTGAACACCTTTTTCTCTTTGGGGTATTCAAGTGTTCTGTTGGACTCAATGTTTTACTCATCGACAATATTTCTGCTACATTTATACTTGTTCAGAATTTATGTGAAAATAAAATAATGCTATGTCCAATAAAACAGAATCCTTCTGAACCCTTGACTATTAGAAACTAAATGTATAACACCTGTGCAGATGCTAAACTGAGTTCAACATAATTCACCTTTGCAATAAGCTTTGCCATTTTATTTCAGAATTACTCAAATTATGATAGCTTTAAAACAGCTTCAAGCTTTGAAAAATAATTATGGCTATGCATTTAGAATTTTTATAAAGTTATTTTTAGGCTTCTAGCAGATCTTAGACTATTAATATAAAAAATCAATTTTTATATTTTATTTTTTATCTCTTTCCAAAGTACATTCTATAAATACCAATGAAAGCAATTGACCTATAAAAGAGGAAAATAAATAAGGTTTACCTCCTTAAGGTTAAGATTGCCATCAGTATCATGGTTATTTATTATTATTCCTGGATTACTATTTCCCAACGTTTCCTACCACAGCTTATCAAGTTAGCAAGAGGATGAATGAGCTGACCCCGGACAAGGAGGAAGCCTTCGAGCTACTGAGCCCTGTTTGATGGGGTCTAGCGCAAAAAGAAGCAAACAGAAGACATCAAACGCCATGTCAGAAGTGAGCACAGTCCTAAAGACTTACTGCCAAGATGGCTCAAATAGCTTTAAAGCAAGGTGGAATCTCAGATCTGATGTTTGTGAACTGAAGACCAAGCAGATAATGCTTTCCCAGTCATAAGAAGAAAATCCTTGTCTGGCTATCTGTGTGACTGTAGATTACAGAGATTTGAGAGTGGACCAGAATCAAGGTGAAGACAGTGAGGTCAGTACAAGGGCCTCTGCCTGCCCTCTAAGCTTCATGCAACCTTCCCGGCCTGAGCCCCCCAGAATACCCCACAAGGCCCACTCCTCAGGCTCCTTCCTTCCTCCCATCCTCAGCCACAACACACAGGAACATTCTGCACACTACCCTTGACTCTCTAATTTTCGCATTTTGTTGCTCCTTCCATCCCTACTCATCACATCGAGGCTGACCTAAATGAGATTTATCTGTTCCTCAGTCTTTCCAAACATTCTCCTCCCTTCAAATACTGCTTCACATCTCAGCACCCCATGTGTCACATGCATCTTTAATTTCTCTCCAAGTCACTGGTGAACATTACAGTCATCTTCTATTATATTCTCCACAGAACCTAGTCTAGCGTACAAAACGTAGGAGGTACATAAGATCTAATGGGACACAGCTGAGTTTAATGATATTATTGCTTAAAATATTTATACTTTTCTAATCATCTTCACAATATGATCTGTTTCCTTGGTAGAGAAAGTAGTGGTTGGTCTAAATGAAGACTTTTAGCAATGAGAGTGAGACTCCCATTGAAGTCAGTTTGCTTTGTTCTTGTGGTAGTTTTCAGCCCTTTGGAAGCAGCAAGAACAGTTTTAAAATGTAAGACTTGGTTATTAAGTCACAGGTAACAGCAGAATCAGATCAAGGCAGCTTTGAGTTTGCAAATTTCAAACCTGGTTCTTTCTACAATGAATCGGGAAAAATAAAACCCTTAAATTTTGGACCATCTGACTTCATCTTACAAAGGCAGGGCCTGCCTGGTCACAGCCTGGACCACCAGAACTGTTCCCTGGGGGTACCACACTCAGACAGGAATCTAGAGAAGGCATCAGTACTAGGATTCCTGTCTCTTTAGACATTTTTATATAGATGTTATCTCCTAATCCTGAATTTCAAGTTTAGCTTGTTTTATAGGCCTTAAAAATATCTGTTTCCAAAATCATTGTTTTATCTTTTTCTCTGGTAACTTAAATTCTGGGGAAAATTCAGGCTAACTTAAGAAAGCCTGCTGAGCTGCTCTGAAGAATCAGGTTATGCTGATTAAAAAAAAAAAAAATGATCTCATAATCTTCTTTAGAAATACATAGGAACACCAAACTGATTTACCATGGATAATGGAGTTGGATGATTAAGGTATTTCTGAATCTCATTTAAGGGATCTGAGACCAGCTTTATCCCATGCCTATATCTCCTCTGACATTTCCTATATTCTTTTTTAGAAAAAGTAGAACTGAAAAATTACTAGAAGATTAGCCATTCTACATTCTACATTCTACACTCTTCATTCCTAATTACTGTTTTTTGTAACTTTTGTTAACCCCCCTCCAAACCACTGATCATTTCTGGAGGGCACTTGCAAGTATGGAAAACACTGTACCCTATTTCTTCATTGTATGCCAATTTTCTTCTGTCTAATGTGAAACTTGTCACAATCACTGTATATAGAACTTGAACTCATTTTTTTCACCAATTTTGAAGATGTTAATTGTAAGTCTTTGTATCTGGAAGGTACATTAGAAATCCCTTTGGGAAATAGTGACCCAGAGAGGTCTAGAGAGTCACCTGAGGCCTCAACCCAAGTCAGGTATACCTATGGGTCCAGAATCAGACTCTAATCTGTGGGTTCAGAGCTCGAGGCTCTTACTATATAATGAGTTGCCCTACTGTTACTCTTACATAGTGCTTTGGCTTTATCAAGTAGCATACTAACATTTCAGGTGTCTTTCCTATTCCTGACCTTATCACCCACATTTGTAGACAAAATCTGATATTCCTCCCTTACTCATCCTGGTTGTGCCAGCCTGTTCTGCTGAACTAATATCTGCTCCCCAACTGTCTTGCTATAAGCTTTTAAGATTCTTTCTTTTCTCTGCTCCCTGTCGTTGGCCAAGCCAACTTCTCAAGTTCTAAGTCTCTCTTGAGCTATTACTCAGTGTTACTTTTCCTCTATTGATGAATCTGTAAAGCTGTCAGCAAAACTCTGCTCCTCCAGAGAATGGCATTCCCATCTCCAAACGGCATTCATTTTTTCAACAGTTTATGCCAGGCACTAATTGGGTGCCTTGTTGAAGCCAGTGGATCAGTTTAAGACAAAATGGGGTTCAATAATTTACAGATAATTCTAACTCTGGAAACAGGTTTATTCTGTTGGATTTAACACCAAGTGAGGAAAGGTCACGCTACTTTTAATGAAATAAAAGTGGCAATAGCAAAAGTTAATTCAATATTTCAGGAACAAATTGCAAACCAAGTCAGTTCCTTCTATATCAGAACCGAATAACATTCATAAAGTGCCCTAAAATGCTGGGCACTGGGTTTCCTGCCTGTTACACTGGCTTTTCTGTGCCATTTTAACTTCACAATAACCCTGGGAGCAAAAGAATTAAAACCCAGGTCTGTCCAACTTGAAATATCTGGATTTTCTACAATATATAATGAAAACTTGCCTCTTCCTAGCTGGGTGTAGGGGTAGGGGTGGGGCAGTTTCAGATATACAGTCAAATCCAACTCTTATCCATGGTTTGGCACCATCTGGTTAACAATTTTCTTGTTCCTGTTAAGTGACCCAAGAAAGTACAGGCCCATGACTGGTTGGGACTTCCTGACAACAGCAGTGATTCTGGTACCTGTCTTACCAGCTTGATCCAAGGAGATGGATCTTGTAGAATTCTGAGGTTCTTCAGCTTCCCACTTCCTGAGGAGGTGTCGCCTGCTATTTTCTGCCCTCCATGCTCACTACACATGCTGCAGCCTCCAACAACACACAACCAGTAAAATAATAATGGTAAGATTACTTCAGGAAATGGTTCATTTCCTTATATGAAGATGGGAAAGGGATTAGCTCTACTTGTAGAAATGGAATATTGTGTCTAAGAGTTCAGCTTCACTGGTGAAACCCCATCATTACTTATATTTAGTTGAGTATATACATATGTAGTTGAAAATGAAGCAGTATCTCTAAGAGCTGGTGAAGAGAGCATATAATAGTAGCTGTAATAACATATGAAGATATGTTATTGTATTGAACCTAAATTATCAAATGATAAGAGCTTGATACTGGTAAGTGGAGAGTAGCCTATAAAATAAAAATTAATTGCTATCATGATTATTACTGTATATAAAAATTTGCTGAACACATGTGTGAAAGGGCACTATTCAAAATCAAATGAAGAGGCTGGCAGTGATTGTTTACTATGCCCTACTGACTTTTTCTGAGTAGAGGGTGGTTGCTTAACTCAAATGAGGTATGGGTAACAAACAAATAATATACAATATTCATAAATTGGAATATTGAGGCCAACAGACTTACCTATGTTGGATTCCTGGCTCTCTACTTGCTAACTTTATACATTTACACCGGTTAATTTTTCTGAACCCCAATTTCCTCATCTATATGTAGGACAAAGTAATATCCATCTCAGTAGTTACTGCAAAGATTAAATAATGTAAAGGTTCAGCATAGTGCCCAGAAGAGTGATGTTTAATAAATAGTAGTTGTGAAATTAGCTATTATTGACATTATTATTATAAATTCATTCAGAAATGGTGCTTGAAAAGTTGACAAACATTATTGGGAAGATATTGACTGCCTCTAACACATTCTCTGCAGCAATATAGCTTCACCTGGACTAGATAAGAAATGCGAAGTCAGTAAGTAGGACTCTATTTACCTCCAGATGAAGACATCAGAGTATATTTCATCCCCTCACCTTAGTAGAAAAACTTCAGTAAAAACTACTTGCAAGTCTGGATCACTCCATTGAGAGCCATTTATTTCCAGTGGAGATAAGCAGACTAGACCAAACTCATTTTCCTTTCTTTTTAAATCATCCAGGTCTTTCTATTAAAACATTGAGAAGGTTACTTCTTGTTAGTAGTTTCAATTTGTACATATTCCCCTGTGTCTCTCCTCTATAAATCTACCAATTTATTATTTCAGAAAGAGTATAACACAATGAGTCCTAAAATTTTGGGAGTCACTGACCTCTGGGGATCTCCTCAAAATATTGTGTATATTAGTATATATTATATGGAAATATAAGACACACACACACACACACACACACACACACATATATATATATATATATTATACACATACATACAAAGCATCTTGTTTATATTTTGGAGAACTGAAGACTCTAAGTTAAAAACTCTAGGCCTTAAATCAGTTTCAAAATCACATTAAATCTTTAATTAATGCCAGCAAGGCATTCAGTGGGAAAGTTCTCTCCATCCAGCACTTTCCTCAATGAAAAGATACTACCTTCTGGTAGCAATGGAGCCACTCAGCATTCAACGTAGAACTTCAGTAAGAGTGGTATTCAAAACGGTTGCCAATCAGTACTGTAGAGGCACCAATCAATCAGAATAGATGACTTTAGTGCTCAAGTTAGTTCCTTAGTCCAAGTTAGTGTTCTAGAAATTAAAAGAATAAACGTAATCATTTTACTTTATAAGCAGTTGTAGGTATCTGTGATCATACCAGCTCTTCTAGGACTTACCTGGACTGTGGAGGCCTAGAGCAGGGCAGCCCTGGCAGAGGCTAATGGATAATGTGGCAGTGATAAGAGAGTCCTGGGACAATAGAATATGGTGTATTTCAATATTATAACATTCAAGACAGCAGTACTGGTGGGTACCACCTAAATATCAGCTCTATGGTTAGGTATAATAATGAAAAAATAATTTCATGCTCAAAATCCACTCAAAATACCCTTGCAAACATGGTGAAAGAGAAGGAATTTTTAATCCTAAAATCTTGAGTGCCACCCTCATAATGGCTTCCTTTGAAGCCCTTCAAAGTAACTTACACAGGACAAGGAAATAGTCTCTTGGAGGGCACAAACAGAACCTTGTGCTCACCAAGACTCAGGAGAAAGGAGCAGTGGCCCCACAAGAGACTGACCCAGACTTTCCTTGGAGTGTCCAAGAATCTCCAGTGGAGTTGTGAGTCTCTGGTGGCCTGCTGCAGGGCTGGGGACACTGAGTGTAGCAGGACATACATGGGACCTTCAGAAGCAGGTCACCATTATCTTCATTACCTCCACCATAGTTTGGCCCCAGGTAAATAACAGGGAGGTAACACAGCTCCACACATTCAACAGAAAATTGGATTCAAGATTTACTGAGCATGGCCATTAGTCTCCCCCATCAAGAAGCTTCCATAAGCCTCTTATCCTTCTCCATAAGAAGGCAGATAGAATGAAAGCCACAACTACAGAAAACTAACCAATCTGATCACAAGGGCCACAGTCTTGTCTAACTCAGTGAAACTATGAGCCATGCCATGTAGGGTCACCCAAGACAGATGGGTCACGGTGGAGAGTTCTGACAAAAAATGGCCCACTTGAGAAGGGAATGGCAAACCACTTCAGCATTCTTGCCTTGAGAACCCTGTGAACAGTATAAAAAGGCAAAAGGATAGGACACTGAAAGATGAACTCCCCATGTCAGTAGATGCCCAATATACTACTAGAGATTAATGGAGAAATAACTCCAGAAAGAATGAAGACATAGAACTAAAGCAAAAACAATACCTAGTTGTGGATGTGACTGGTGATGGAAGCACAGTCCAATACTGTAAAGAACAATATTGCATAGGAACCTGGAATGTTAGGTCCTGGAATCAAGGCAAACTGGAAGTGGTCAAACAGATGGCAAGAGTGAACATCGACATTTTAGGAATCAGTGAACTAAAATAGCCTGGAATGGGTGAATTTAACTCAGACACCATGATATCTACTACTGTGGGCAGGAATCCCTTAGAAGAAATGGAGTAGCCATCATAGTCAACAAAAGTCTGAAATGCAGTACTTGGATGCAGTCTCAAAAATGAGAGAATGATCTCTGTTCGTTTCCAAGGCAAACCATTCAAAATCACAGTAGTCCAAGTCTATATCCCAACCAGTAATGCTGAAGAAGCTGAAGTTGAACGGTTCTATGAAGAACTACAAGACCTTCTAGAACTAAAACGCAAAAAAGATGTCCTTTTCATTATGGGGGAATGGAATGAAAAAGTAGGAAGTCAGGTAACACCTGGAGTAACAGACAAATTTGGCCTTGGAGTACAGAATGAAGCAGGGCAAAGGCTAATAGAGTTTTGCCAAGAGAACACACTGGTCATAGCAAATACCCTCTTACAGCAACATAAGAGAAGACTACACATGGACATCACCAGATGGTCGACACTGAAATCAGATTGATTCTATTCTTTGCAGCCAAAGATGGAGATGCTCTATACAGTCAGCAAAAACAAGACCGGGAGCTGACTGTGGCTCAGTTCATGAACTCCTTATTGCCAAATTCAGGTTAAACTGAAGAAAGTAGGGAAAATCATTAGACCATTCAGGTATGGCCTAAATCAAATCCCTTACGATTATACAGTGGAAGTGAGAAATAGATTCAAGGGATTAGATCAGATAGACAGAGTGCCTGAAGAACTATTACAGGGGTTTGTGACATTGTAAAGGAGACAGGGATCAAGACCATCCCCAAGAAAAACAAATGCAAAAGCAAAATGGCTGTCTGAGGAGGCCTTACAAATAGCTGTGAAAAGAAGAAAAGCAAAAAGCAAAGGAGAAAAGGAAAGGTATACCCATTTGAATGCAGAGTTCCAAAGAAAGCAAAGAAAGATAAGAAAGCCTTCCTCAGAGATCAGTGCAAAGAAATTGAGGAAAACTATAGAATGGGAAAAACTAGAGATCTCTTCTAGAAAATTAGAGATACCAAAGGACATTTCATGCAAAGATGGGCAGAAAAAAGGACAGAAATGGTATGGACCTAACAGAAGCAGAAGATATTAAGAAGAGGTGGCAAGAATACACAGAAGAACTACATACAAAAAAATCTTCAAGACCCAGATAATCATGATGGTATGATCACTCACCTAGAGCCATACATCCTGGAATGTAAAGTGAAGTGGGCCTTAGGAAGCATCATGAGGAACAAAGCTAGTGGAGGTGATGGAATTCCAGGTGAGCTATTTCAAATCCTAAAACATGATGTTGTGAAAGTACTGCACTCAATATGCCAGCAAATATGGAAAACTCAGCAGTGGCCACAGGACTGGAAAAGGTCGGTTTTCATTCCAATCCCAAAGAAAGATAATGCTAAAGAATCCTCAAACTACCACACAATTGCAGTCATCTCACATGCTAGTAAAGCAATGCTCAAAATTCTCCAAGCCAGGCTTCAATAACACGTGAACTGTAAACTTCCAGATGTTCAAGCTGGAATTAGAAAAGGCAGAAGAACCAGACATCAAATTGCCAACACCTGCTGGATCACGGAATAAGCAAGATAGTTCCAGGAAAACCTCTATTTCTGCTTTATTGACTATGCCAAAGCCTTTGACTATGTGGATCACAACAAACTGTGGAAAGTTCTTAAAAAGATGGGAATACTGGACCACCTGACCTACCTCTTAAGAAATCTGAATGCAGGTCAGGAAGTAACAATTATAACTGGACATGGAAAATAGACTGGTTCCAAACTGGGAAAGGAGTATATCAAACCTGTATATTGTCACCCTGCTTATCTAACTTATATGCAGAATACATCATGAGAAATGCGGGGCTGGATGAAATACAAGCTGGAATCAAGATTGCCAGGAGAAATATCAACAACCTCAGATATGCAGATGACACTACCCTTATGGCAGAAAGTGAAGAGGAACTAAAGAGCTTCTTGATGACAGTGAAAGAGGAGAATGAAAAAGGTGGCTTAAAACTTAATGTTCAGAAAACTAAGATCATGGCATCTGGTCCCATCACTTCATGGCAAATAAATGGGGAAACAATGGAAACAGTGACAGACTTTATTTTGGGGGGCTCCAAAATCACTGCCGATGGTGACTGCAGACATGAAATTAAAAGATGCTTACTCCTTTGAGGAAAATTTATGACAACCTGGACAGCATATTAAAAAGCAGAGATATTACTTTGCCAACAAAGTTCCATGTAGTCAAGGCTATGGTTTTTCCAATAGTCATGTATGGATGTGAGAGGTGGACTATAAAGAAAGCTGAGTGCCGAAGAATTGATGCATTTGAACTGTGGTGTTGGAGAAGACTCTTGAGAGTCCCTTGGACTGCAAGGAGATCTACCCAGTCCATCCTGAAGGAAGTCAGTCCAGAATAGTGATTGGAAGGACTGATGCTGAAGCTGAAACTCCAATACTTTGGTCACCTGATGTGAAGAACTGACTCATGTGAAAAGACCTTGATGCTGGGCAAGATTGAAGGCGGGAGGAGAAGGGGACAACAGAGGATGAGCTGGTTGGATGGCATCACCAACTCAATGGACATGAGTTTGAGTAAACTCTAGGAGCTGGTGATGAACAGGGAGGCCTGGCGTGCTGCAGTCCATGGGGTTGCAAAGAGTCAGACACAACTGAATGACTGAACTGTACTGAACTGAACTTGAAGCCCTTCAAAAGGGCTTCCCTGTGGCTCAGATGGTAAAAGCGTCTGTCAACAATGCAGGAGACCTAGGTTAGATCTCTGGGTAGGGAAGATCCCCTGGAGAAGGAAATGGCAACCTACTCCAATACTCTTGCCTGGAAGACCCTATGGATTGAGGAACCTGTTTGGCTACAGTCCACAGGGTCGCAAGGAGTTGAACACTTTCTCTGTGGCTCAGCTGGTAAAGAACCCGCCTTCAATGCAGGAGACTTGGCTTCGATCCCTGGGTTGGGAAAATCCCCTGGAGAAGGGAAAAACTCCCCACTCCAGTATTCTGCCCTGGAAAATTCCATGGACTGTATAGTCCAAGGGGTTGCAAAGAGTCAGACACAACTGAGCACCTTTCATTTTCGCTTTAGTAGTAGATGGCTGAAAAAGACAATATGTAAATTTATTTTCACTTTCCTTTTGGCTATTTATTTATTGTATTATTTATTGCTACCAATTTCTTTGGGCATGTATGATTTCCTTGAATTTTTATAGCACTTCTGAAAACAGTGACATATTAAGGAACCCAGTATATGGTGTTACATAAGAAAAATGAAAATAATATGAATAATAATGGCATTATGAACAAAAATAATTTTATAATAATACTAGCTTTGGGGCTTTAGACTTTGTGTTATTTTACTATATCATGTCTTTTAATCTATGAAATATCTCAGGATACAGGGCTTGTTATCCCTACTTTACACACAAAAATATTGGGATTCAGAAAGTTAATACATTCAAGATCTAAAGATAGGGAGTGGAAGATAGTATTCACTTCTAGGTCTTCCGATTTGGGTAGGGCTCTTTTCACTGCATTAAATGATCCTAGAACATTTATGCAGAAAGTCAACAAGTAAATCATAATGTTCTAGAGATTTAAAGAATAAAACATATTATCATTTTACCTTATTAGCCAGTTGAATGTATTTGTGATCATATCCTGAAATCTTAAGTGAGAATCTACTAAATCCTTTTATTCTGAGACTAACAGGGGTGAATAGAGGTCCCTAGAAATCCATGTCAACCTGGTGCCAGGGTCAAGAATTTCATATTTTATTAGCTTATTTTCAAAGCTCAGTCTCATAGTTTTTGTGTTATAAACATACAGATCATAATGTTTATCATAAATGTTTATCATAATCATAAACCTCCTATAACGCCCTGGAGGTTTACCACTAGAAACTAACATAATTGCTAAAGGAGTGGGTAACAAATCATTCACATAATCAGATTCTGCTAAACTGTCAGATGATAGAAAATTTTCAGGAACTTGCAAATCATGAAAAACAAGAAGAGAAATAGCACCCTATAGGTTACTCTCAAGTCAAATAGGCAAATTCTATTAGCTTATTTCTAAGCTTAAGTCTTGCCGGCAGACTTGGTATGTCTGGTACAAAGCTGCTATTATGTAAGTTACACCAGAATGCAATAGGAAGGAGGGAAGGGATAGACAGCAGAGGATGAGCTGAGAGAGAACTTAGGTGAGATTCCCAAGCTAGCTAAATGACAGTGACAGAGGAAGGTCCCTTAGCAATCACTTTCAGTCCCCTCACTTTAATTAGACTGACTGATGCTCAGAGGACAGAAATTACTTCCTCAAGGCCACATGGTGGGTGGTGATTTTCAGTAAAAGCAGGAGATTTTAGGAAAAGGACGGGACAAGCAAGTTTTGTATCTTATGGCAAAGGAGAGGGTAAAGAAGTGAGCAGAGGAAAGATGGTGTTTATTATTACCATATAGATATCCTTGGGCAAAATTCACATATCTCTTCTCTACAAGCTGAAGGTTGGCATTGTTTGTATCACTACACAGATGAGAAAAATAATCATAGGGATATTTTTAAAAACTGCTCAAGGCTACTAGACTATTAAGTGGTCCGGAGTGGGGATTCTGACACTGGTTTTTCCATCTCCAAGGCCTCGGCACCTTCTTATGTAACCACTGTACTCACCCTAAAACTAAAGCCACAGATATCCAGTCCATGCAAAATCATAGAATGAGTGTTAAAGTCTAGATACCCTAGTGATTTGTGCTGAGCTTCTATGTGTATAGAACCAGGGAGATGTATTGAATCAGAATATATAGAGACTATTACTGAATATTTATTGGAAGGACTGAAGTTAAAGCTGAAACTCCAATACTTAGGCCACCTAATGAGAAGAACTGACTCATTTGAAAAGACCCTGATGCTGGGAAAGATTGAAGGTGATACAGTATACTAACGCATATATATGGAATTTAGAAAGATGGTAACGAGAACCCTGCATGCGAGACAGCAAAAGAAACGCAGATGTATAGAACAGACTCGTGGACTCTGTGGAAGAGGGCAAGGGTGGGATGTTATGGGAGAATGGCATTGAAACATGTTAATTATCATATGTGAAATCAATCGCCAGCCTAGGGCTGATGCTCGGGGGCTGGTGCACTGAGATGACCCAGAGAGAAGGAATCTGGAGGGAAGAGGGAGGGGGGTTCTGGAGGGGGAGCATATGTAAACCCATGGCAGTTTCATGTCATTGTATGGCAAAACCAACACAATAAAGTAAAGAAAATTTAAAAAATAAATAAAATTGATTATGAAAATTAAAAAAAAAGATTGAAGGTGGGAGGAGAAGGGGATGACAGAGGATGAGATGGTTGGATGGCATCACCGACTCAATGGACATGAGTTTGAGTAATTCCAGGAGTTGGTGATGGACACGGAGGCCTGGCATGCTGCAGTCCATGGGGTCGCAAAGAGTCGGACATGACTGAGTGACTGAACTGAACTGATACAGACATTAGGTATACAGAAAGAATATTAAAGAGAAATGTCTGAATTATGAAAAATGTTAGGCCTAAACTGCTTTGCACATTATTGGTACTTTATAGATGACTAGATTCATTATGAAAATGCATACAGTTTTCAGGAAATTAAGTCCTTACAATTCTAATCAATTTATCCTTAACCAAAATTTGTGTTACTATGATAGTTCAGTTCAGTCGCTCAGTCGTGTCAGACTCTTTGCAACCCTATTACCTGCAGCACGCCAGGCCACCCTGTCCAACACCAACTCCCAGAGCCCACCCAAACTCATGTCCTTTGAGTTGGTGATGCCATCCAATCATCTCATCTTCAGTCATCCCCTTCTCCTCCTGCCCACAATCTTTTCCAGCATTAGTGTCTTTTCAAATGAGTCAGCTCTTCACATTAGGTGGCCAAAATATTGCAGTTTCAGCTTCAACATCAGACCTTCCAATGAACACCCAGGACTGATCTCCTTTAGGATGGACTGGTTGGATTTCCTTGCTGTCCAAGCGGCTCTCAAAGAGTCTTCTCCAACACCACAGTTCAAATGCATCAATTCTTTGGTGCTCAGCTTTTTTTATAGTTCAACTCTCACATCCACACATGACTATTGGAAAAACCATAGCCTTGACTAGACGGACCTTTGTTGGCAGAGTAATGTCTCTGCTTTTTAATATGCTGTCTAGGTTGGTCATAACTTTCCTTCCAAGGAGTAAGCATCTTTTAATTTCATGGCTGCAATCACCATTTGCAGTGATTTTGGAGCCCAAAAAAGTAAAATCTCTCACTGTTTCCACTGTTTCCCCAGCTATTTGCCATGAAGTGATGGAACCAGATGTCATGATCTTAGTTTTTTGACTGTTGAGCTTTAAGCCAACTTTTTCACTCTCTTCTTCCACTTTCGTCAAGAGGCTCTTTAGTTCTTCTTCAGTTTCTGCCATAAGGGTAGTGTCATCTGCATATCTGAGGTTATTGATATTTCTCCCAGAAATCTTAATTCCAGCCTGTGCTTCATCCAGCCCAGTATTTCTCATGATGTACTCTGCGCATAAGTTAAATAAGCAGGGTGGCAATATACAGCCTTGATGTACTCTGTTTCCTATCTGGAACCAGTCTTTTGTTCCATGTCCAGTTCTAAGTGTTGCCTCCTGACCTGCATACAGGTTTGCAAAAAATTCTGAAATGTTTCTAAAAATGTGAAGGTTTTCTTTTCTGCAGCAAAACATTTTTTCCCTGTAGTATATGAAAAACTGGATAATGTAGACATGTATTTATTTTAAATCAAAAAGCCCACAGAGGTTAAGTGCTGCTTGAAATTTGTCAAAAATCATTTACACAGTCATCTTTAAAACAAACCACTTCCTTTAGCTTGAAGGCCAGTGACAGAGGTTTGGGTCACAATGACTCATGTTCCATTACTTTCTGTTTGACACGTCAGGAGATTAGCACATGTATAATACCTTGCCACATTTTCTTGAATCATTGATTTTATGAAATATAGATTTCTGGGCCTCAGATTTCAAACCTTTCTAAACATGGTCCCATCAACTTACGGTTCTAGCTTGAAAGAACTGCAGATTACAGACAAATTGGTGACTAACTTACTTGCTGTTCCCTATGCATCCCCGTTTTCCCTCCTTCTCCTTCTACGCACTTGATAGACAGCTCTCTCCATCTCAAACTCCCTCCTCTTCATATCACCTTCTAACACTGGTCCATCTAAACATCTCTTCAAGATGACTTGCCTTCCTTAGTCCAGGGGGGGCCTGCTTTCCACATTTTCTATTCATATCCCTTTCCACATCATATTGGAAAACACTCAACATAATCCTGAGTATTCCACTCCATTTGGAGAGAGAAAATCAGTGAGGAAGTTAGCATCTATAGAGACCAGGCAGAATTTGGGTCCTTCACAGTCAAGATCAAACCAATGCAGCCCTTTTCTCTAAGAAGAGAACTACCTGTCCCCACTCGATTGATCCTGGACATTGAGCCCCTTTGGATGACGAGTTAAAGTCCCTTCACATAGCATAAAAAAAAAAAAAAGGAGAGATTATATTTGGTACAGATGAACCTATTTGCAGGTCAGGAATAGAGACACAGGCATAGAGAATGGACATGTGGACACCAAGGGAGTGAGGGGGAAGGGGAGGGTGGGATGAATTGGGAGATTAGGATTGACAAATACACTACCATGTGTAAAACAGCTAGTGAATGGGAACCTGCTGTATAACACAGAGCTCAGCTATAGAGGGGTAGGATGTGGGTGGGGTGGGACCAAGAGCCAAAGGGGAGGGGATATTTGTATATATATAGCCATTTTACTTCATTGTATAGCAGAAACTAATACAACATTCTAAAGCAACTATACTCCAATAAAAAAAATTGCTACCCTCAAGGGGTCTTCAGCGTCAGGACACTCCAGCTTCTAGTTTTACTGCCTTAGCTTCTAAGAGTGAAGGAGAACATAAGAGATGAGTAAAATCCCAATGTGTTATTGTATTTTCTAAGGGATTATACCAGAAAGTAGGGCTTTTCAGGTGGCACTAGTGGTAAAGAACCTGCTTGCCAACGGGCAAGACATAAGAGATGCAGGTTTGATCCTTGGGTTGGGAATATCCCCTGGAGAAGGGCATGGCAGCCTACACCAGTATTCTTGCTGGAGAATCCCATCAACAGAGGAGCCTGGCACACTACAGTCCATAGGGTCACAAAGGGTCAGACACAACTAAAGCGATTCAGCACACACACAAACCAGAAAGTAGCCAGGTGGTGGCAGTGAGGGGGAAAGGTTCTGAAATAAACTGGCATGGCCCTAGCAATCTGCCTTATTCTCATCACTCAGTGGGGTTCAGTCCAGGGTCAATCAGGCCTTTTACCTCAAGCAAGGCTCTGCAGTGGGTTCAGTGTACAATCACCCTCCTCATTCATCATTCACGCAGACAGTAAAATGTCATTTAAAACCCATATGAGCAAGGCAGAGTGCCAGATGCAGGGGCAAGGGATGGAAAAGGACACAGCTTAAAAAGGTTTCAGTTGCCATAGCCAGAAACACCAATAACTTTAGAGTTAAAAGAATTATAAAGATTGTCTCCAAAGCCCTTTATTTCACAGATAGAGAACTTAAGACCTTGGAGGAGGATGTGCATTTGGGTGTGGGTAGAAGGAAAGCTGAGACTAGACTGTTCCTACCACAAATGAAATTGGAAGATATTAGCACACTTTTGCCACAGTTTCAAATCACAACTGGTTAGCCAGAAAAATTTACAAAAACAATTATGTGACTACTCATTATATTTTGCCACAAATTGTGTAAACAATAAAAAGAGAGTATGTGGGGGGAGTGTGCAGGGGGTAGACTCTAAATCAGAAAATAACCCTGAATACTTGAATATCTTTCCCTGATTCAAGACTTTGGAATCATACCTGCTCTTCCTTTCATTGAGCCCTGATAGAATCAATAGGAATTTCACCTGGAGTTGATTTTTTATCAGTGTTGTTGGAGATTGCATACTTCTTACAAAACTTTGTTAGGATAAGTTCTCTTCACTGGAAGAGGCAATTCTGTTTTTGTGAATTGCACCTGTCTCTTCTGGCATCCCCTGGGGCATCGTCAGAACTATCCGGTCTTGACTGTTGGAATACAATCCTTTTCATCTTCTGCTACCTGCATCTCCAGCCCTGCCATGGACCGTCATAAACAGATGTTTACAGACTGGGTTCTCTGGGTCCTGGCCACAGATCCTTTTGCCCTGCTGACTTTCTTTCCTCTACCATTGCTTCCTTGTCAGGGTTATAGGCAATCTCTGACTGTTCACCATGCTGTGTGCGCAACAATCTGAGAAGTGGCCCTCTTGTCCATTTTCTCAGGCTCCTCACCCCACTGGAGCTCCTCCACCATCCTGGCATCATGCAGAGCTCCACCCCTCTCCATGAGTTGCCCCTGCTTGGAGCTGCCCTGCAGACCCAAACCTTCTGCTCCAGAATCCCCTCAAGCTTATCTAGCGATCCCATCTTCCCTTGATCTCCAGATCTTGACCTGAGGCAAAAGGGAAAGGGCGCTGGACATTTCTGGGAGATGCTGGAGGTCAGCTCAACTCATAGCTCCTCTGATTGTTCCCTTTAGTCACAGTCTTGTCCCCTTCGGTGTTTTATGGTGCTGAGTCACTATTCAAAATACACCCAGGTGCTAATAATTCCTCACCCCTGTAACCACTACCATAATAGTCTGAGACACCACTAGGCTTCACTTGTCTCATTACAGCTGCCTCCATACTAGTTTCTGTTTCCTCCACTGGTTCTCTAGAGTCTGTATTCATGACAGCAGCCACAGTGATGCCTTTAAAAATGTAAGTTACATAAGTTGCATCATCATTCCTCTGCTCTACAGGTACTCTCTACTGGCATCCCCCTCACTCCAAGTAAAGTCCAACATTTTGACATTGACTCATGAAACCCTATGTGACCTACACTTCCCTCCTCTTCTCTGCCAATACTCTGGCCACCTCCAGACTCATGCCTTTGCACAGGCTTTTCTCTCTGCTCAGGCCCCAGATACCTGCATGACTTTTCCCTCCCTGTCTTCAGGACTGGTCAATTATCCCACATCAGAGAAACCTTCCTTCCCTCACAACCATTTATAAAATGGCTAGCCCTGTGACATTCCTTGTCTCTCTGCCCCTTTCTCCCCATGGCAGTTATGACTATCTGATTTGTTGTCTACTTGTGATGGACCGCTTGTCTGACTGGGTAGCCATCAGAATGTAAACTCCATGAGAACATTTTGTTTTGTTCACTACTGCATACCTGTCTCTGCCTGCTACTTTGTAGATGGTCAATAAGTTATTGCAGGATGAGTGAATAAATGAATGAATGGGGGGCGAAACTAAGATGGCGGAGGAATAGGACGGGGAGAACACTCTCTCCCCAATAAATATACCAAAAGAACTTTTAAAGGCCGAGCAAACTCCAAAAATCAGGAACTGAATGCTGGCGGATCAATAATTACCTTAAATGTAAACGGGCTGAATGCCCCAACCAAAAGACAAAGATTGGCCGATTGGATACAGAAACAAGACCCCTGTATATGTTGTCTACAAGAGACCCACCTCAAACCTAGGGACACATATAGACTGAAAGTTAAAGGCTGGAAAAAGATATTCCATGCAAATAAAGACCAAAAGAAAGCAGGAGTGGCAATACTCATATCTGATAAAGTAGACTTTAAAATAAAGGCAGTGAAAAGAGATAAAGATGGACATTACATAATGATCAAAGGATCAATCGAGGAAGAAGAAATAACAATTATAAATATTTATGCACCTAACATAGGAGCTCCACAATATGTAAGGCAAATGCTAACAAATATGAAAGGGGAAATCAACAACAACACAATAATAGTGGGAGACTTTAATACACCACTCACACCAATGGATAGATCAACTAGACAGAAAAGTAACAAGGAAATTCAAACTTTAAATGAAACAATAGACCAACTAGACCTAATTGATATCTATAGGTCATTCCACCCCAAAACAAGGAATTTCACCTTTTTCTCAAGTGCACACCGGACCTTCTCCAGGATAGATCACATCCTGGGCCATAAATCTAACCTTGATAAATTCAAAAATATTGAAATCATCCCAAGCATCTTTTCTGACCACAATGCAGTGAGATTAGATATCAACTACAGGAGAAAACCTCTCAAAACTTCCAACATATGGAGGCTCAACAACACACTGCTGAATAACCAACAAATCGCAGAAGAAATTAAAAATGAAATTCAGTTATGCATGGAAACGAATGAAAATGAAAACACAACAGCTCAAAACCTATGGGACACTGTGAAAGCATTGCTAAGGGGAAAGTTCATAGCAATACAAGCTCACCTCAGGAAACAAGAAAAAAATCAAATAAATGACCTTACTTTACACCTAAAGCAACTAGAAAGGGAAGAGATGCAGAAGCCCAGGTCTAGTAGAAGGAAAGAAATCTTAAAGATCAGGGCAGAAATTAATGCAAAGGAATCAAAAGTGACCATAGCAAAAATCAACCAAGCCAAAAGCTGGTTCTTTGAGAAGATAAATAAAATTGACAAACCGTTAGTCAGACTCATCAAGAAACAAAGGGAGAAGAACCAAATCAACAGAATTAGAAATGAAAACGGAGAGATCACAACAGAAAACACAGAAATACAAAGGATCATAAGAGACTATTATCAGCAACTATATGCAAATAAACTGGACAATTTGGATGAAATGGACAAATTCCTAGAAAAGTACAACTTTCCAAGACTAAACCAGGAAGAGATAGATAATATTAATAGACCCATCACAAGCACGGAAATTGAAACCGTAATCAGAAATCTTCCAAAAAACAAAAGCCCAGGACCAGATGGCTTCACAGCTGAATTCTACCAAAAATTTAGAGAAGAGCTAACACCCATTCTACTCAAACTCTTCCAGAAAATTGCAGACGAAGGTAAACTTCCAAACTCATTCTATGAGGCCTCCATCACCCTAATTCCAAAACCCGGCAAAGATGCCACAAAAAAAGAAAACTACAGGCCAATATCACTGATGAACTTAGATGCAAAAATCCTTAACAAAATTCTAGCAAATAGAATCCAACAACACATCAAAAAGATCATACATCATGATCAAGTAGGCTTTATCCCAGGGATGCAAGGATTCTTCAATATTCGTAAATCGATCAATGTAATACACCACATTAACAAATTGAAAAATAAAAATCACATGATTATCTCAATAGATGCAGAGAAAGCCTTTGACAAAATTCAACATCCATTTATGATAAAAACCCTCCAAAAAGCAGGAATAGAAGGAACATACCTCAACATAATAAAAGCTATATATGACAAACCCACAGCAAACATTATCCTCAATGGTGAAAAACTGGAAGCATTCCCCCTGAAATCAGGGACAAGACAAGGGTGCCCACTCTCACCACTACTATTCAACATAGTTTTGGAAGTTTTGGCCACAGCAATCAGAGCAGATAAAGAAATCAAAGGAATCCAGATTGGAAAAGAAGAAGTAAAACTCTCTCTGTTTGCAGATGACATGATCCTCTATATTGAAAACCCTAAAGACTCTACGAGAAAATTACTAGAGCTAATCAGTGAATATAGCAAAGTTTCAGGATACAAAATCAACACACAGAAATCCCTGGCATTCCTATACACTAACAGTGAGAAATCAGAAAGAGAAATTAAGGAAACAATCCCATTCACCATCGAAACAAAAAGAATAAAATACTTAGGAGTATTTCTACCTAAAGAATCAAAAGACTTGTATATAGAAAACTATAGAACACTGATGAAAGAAATCAAGGAGGACACAAACAGATGGAGAAATGTACCGTGCTCATTGATTGGAAGAATCAATATAGTGAAAATGAGTATACTACCTAAAGCAATCCATAGATTCAATGCAATTCCTATCAAGCTACCAGAGGTCTTCTTCAAAGAATTAGAACAAATAATTTCTCAATTTGTATGGAAATACAAAAAACCTCGTATAGCCAAAGCAATCTTGAGAAAGAAGAATGGAACTGGCGGAATCAACCTACCTGACTTTAGGCTATACTACAAATCCACAGTCATTAAGACAGTATGGTACTGGCACAAAGACAGAAACATAGATCAATGGAACAGAACAGAAAGCCCAGAGATAAATCCACGCATCTATGGACACCTTATCTTTGACAAAGGAGGCAAGAATATACAATGGAGAAAAGACAACCTCTTTAACAAGTGGTGCTGGGAAAACTGGACAGCCACTTGTAAAAGAATGAAACTAGATCACTTTCTAACACCATACACAAAGATAAACTCAAAATGGATTAAAGATCTAAGCATAAGACCAGAAACTATAAAACCCCTAGAGGATAACATAGGCAAAACACTCTCTGCTATAATCCAAAGCAGGATACTCCATGACCCACCTCCCAGAATATTGGAAATAAAAACACGAATAAACAAATGGGACCTAATTAAAATTAAAAGCTTTTGCACAACAAAGGAAACTATAAGCAAGGTGAAAAGACAGCCTTCAGAATGGGAGAAAATAATAGCCAATGAAGCAACAGACAAACAATTAATCTCAAAAATATACAAACAACTCCTGCAGCTCCATTCTAGAAAAATAAACAACCCAATTAAAAAGTGGGCCAAAGAACTTAACAGACATTTCTCCAAAGAAGATATAAAAATGGCTAACAAACACATGAAAAGATGCTCAACATCACTCATTATCAGAGAAATGCAAATCAAAACTACAATGAGGTACCACTTTACACCACTCAGAACGGCTGCAATCCAAAAGTCTACAAGCAATAAATGCTGGAGAGGATGTGGAGAAAAGGGAACCCTCTTACACTGTTGGTGGGAATGCAAACTAGTACAGCCACTATGGAAAACAGTGTGGAGGTTCCTTAAAAAGCTGCAAATAGACCTGCCATATGACCCGGCAATCCCACTGCTGGGCATATACACCGAGGAAACCAGAATTGAAAGAGCCACGTGCACCCCAATGTTCATCGCTGCATTGTTTACAATAGCTAAGACATGGAAGCAACCTAGATGCCCATCAACTGACGAATGGATAAGAAAGCTGTGGTATATATACACAATGGAATATTACTCAGCATTAAAAAAAAAATTCATTTGAAGCAATTCTACTCAGATGGACGAAACTGGAGCCCATTATCCAGAGTGAAGTAAGCCAGAAGCAAAAACAACAATACAGTATATTAATGCATATATATGGAATTTAGAAAGACAGTAATGAGAACCCAACATGGGAGACAACAAAAGGAACGCAGATGTATAGAATAGACTTGTGGACTTTGTGGATGAGGGTAAGGGTGGGATGATATGGGAGAAGGGCATTGAAGCATGTTAATTGTCATGTGTCTAATCAATCGCCAGCCCAGGATTGATGCTCGGGACTGGTGCAGCGAGATTTCCCGGGGAGGAGGGAGGAGGGAGGGGGGACCCGGAGGGGAAGCATATGTAAACCCATGGTGATATCATAACAATGTATGGCTAAAACAATAATTAAAAAAAAAAAAAAATAAAAAAATAAAAAAAAAAATAAAAACCTTAAAAAAAGAGAAAAAAAAAAAATATTCTATCATCAGTCTTATCAGGTCTGATGTACATGTTGCCCTTCTCCCACATACAGTGTAGGCTATGTGCTCACATCAATACTTGTTCCATTTCCCCAAAAAATCTCTCAGCAGGTTTTAAATTTTATGAAATGTAAAATAAAGCAGCTTTAATAAACAGCAAAAAAAAAAAAAAAAAAAAACCAAAAAAAAAAAAAAAAAAAAAAGAAAGATGTTGGATGAGTATCTGCTGCTTTTCCCACTGAATCGTCTCAATTCTGTTGAACTGTTGAAGCAACAAACCACTGCATATTCCAGAAAAAGCAAATCCAGGCTTCTTATTGCAATGCTGATACAATTCCCCATAGATGGCTACAGGAAGAAATTGTCACCACCTATTAGCACCACCACAGGTGATTTAAATGGATAAGTCAGGTGTAACATACTGTATATTCGTTTGATGGTGTTGTGGTACAGGGATCAATGAGAAAGGATAAGGCAACAGCTTGAATTACAAAGGAGAAAAGGGGAGAAAACTGGATGAATTGCATTCACCCTGGATGCAGAAATGTTATACAATTACAAGCGGCTTGAAAGGAAATCTACATAATTGCCATCTGCACGGACCTGGAAGCAAATTGGAAAGGGTGGCTGGGGCCAGGGAGACAGAGAAGAGAAATCTGAAAAGCTGGCTGCTCTGCATTCCAGACACAGGGAGATTTCCTCTGCACACAGCACCCTGACTAGACTTGCCAGTTATGTGTATGACAAAGCAGAAAACAAATGCATGGATGAAAGTGCTGAATTCATCCTCAGACTCAAATACATCTTATGAGGAAACAGAGAGATGCAGCTGGACAGCAAGCTGGCATTTGATGCCAACGATGCTAGGATAGATGACACATCTGCGGTAGCTCCGTGCCTTTTCCCTGGTGTGCATGCTCAAAAATCGTAAAATGGACAATGAAAACTGAGTTTGTCTGAATCAGAAATACTAGAAAACAGACATCACTTTGCTCCCTATTGTGAGAACCTAGAAGCCTCCAGCTGTGCTAAAATGGACCATCCACGACTTCCCTGGTGGAGATGCAATAGCATTTCTGTGATTTGTGATAAAACATCAGCCCTCCCTAGCCACACTCATTACTACATGAGTACAAATGTGCTATAATCTAAATTGAATTACAGAAATCTAACCAACTACCCTTAGAAAAGCCTGACATTTTACGGTCCCCCAGATACCCACACCACTACTGAATCACAGTGAGAGAAAAACAAACTGCATTTCCTGTGCATTATTGAAAGAGAATGATTTATACTGTTTGAGACCCTAGCGGCTGATTTGTTCACACTCAGCTATGTTGAGCCCTCTGCCTGGTGGATGTCTCGTTCCTTGTGTGATTCATAATATTTCTGAGTATTTATCAAGTGCTACGGAATGGGAAAAGCAATTTACACAGATAACTTTTCTTCCTCTAAAGTACAAGCTGCCATGAAAGCTGAGACCCTGGCTGACTGATTACTTGGGAGCACAGGAGGTTCTGAGTCTCATTATCCTTACAGAATAGTGTTTCATAAGTGTACGCATCTCACACCTACAGGGATTTTGTTAAAATGCCGATTCTGTGTAAGAAGCTCTGGGGTAGAACCTGAGACTCTGTGTTTCTAAGAAGGACCAGGTACTGGAATAAACACACACTGCCCTATATTACATGTGCATGAGTGCTAAGCTGCTTCAGTTGTGTCCGACTCTTTGTGACCCTATAGACTGTGGTCCTCCAGGCTCCTCTGTCCATGGGATTCTCCAGGCAAAAATATTGGAGTGGGTAGTCACCCCCTTCTCCAGGGGATCTTCCTGATCCAGGAATTGAATCTGAATCTTTTATGTCTCCTGCATTGGCAGGCAGGTTCTTTACCATTAGCTCCACCTGGGAACCTACCTTATAGTATAGGACACAGCAAATAGCAGATGCTGTATAAAATTAAATGGACCAGAGTCAAGGTCAAGGGACATAGATTAGCCAACCATGTTCCAAATTCAAGAAGCATCAAGAACTAGCTAGATTTTCTCCAGCTCTGAATTCCAACTTACTTTTTATGAAAGTCAACTTAAATCGTATGGACCTGAGTTTGGGCCTTAACTCTGTCATTTACTAACTCTAAGACCCTGGATAAGTTAAATTTCTCTGAGCCTTATTTTCTTAGCCATAAAACAGGTAGACTGCCTATAGATTACCCATACTACCTGTTAAAACTGTATCTACCTGAGAAGGTTGTTATGAGGATTAAATTAGATAATACACTTAAAATACACAGTACAGTGCCTGGCATCTGGGAGATAATAAAAATGACAAAAATCAATATTACTATTGCTATTTGTGAAAATATCTCTAATTACTAATTTCTAACCTTAGCAGAAGGATTAGAGTGATTTTATGGGGGAAATATTTATTCTTTTACTAAATTATTAATAAAACATTCAGGTTTCCCTGGTCGCTCAGCAGTGAAGAATCCATCTGACAATGCAGGAGACACAGGAGATGCAAGTTCGATCCCTGGGACAAGACGATCCCCTGGAGAAGGGCATGGTAACCTGTTCCAGTATTCTTGCTTGTGAAATCCCATGGGAGAGAGGAGCCTGGTGGGCTCCAGTCCATAGGGTTGCAAAGAGTCGGACATAGCTTAGTGACTAAACAACAACAAAATTAGTACATGTTTATTAAGGGCTTTTCTGAGCCAGGCATAGTCTAGCACTGAGGACTCCTCATTTAAGAAGTCCTAAAATGACCATACTTCCAAATAGCTGACATTCCAGCAAGAGGGGAAACAATAAATAATTGTTAAACACGTAAATAAATATGATGATAAATGCTTTTTTAAAATGAAACATCCAATTCGATGGTCTCTTAGAAAAATCAAAACTATGGCAGGAAAAAGATCAGGGTTGCCAGGGTTTAAGGGTAGGAGAAATGAACAGGTGGAGTACAGAGGATTTAGGGCAGTGGAACTATTTGGCATGATACTATAATGGTGGAACATGCTGTTATATATTCATCAAAAGCGTAGAACGTACAACAGTTAGCCCTAATGTAAACTATGGACTTTGAGTGATTATGATGTGTCAATGTAGGTTCATCAGTCATAAAAAACGGTACCTTTCTCATGCCGAATGCTGATAACAGAGTAGGTTAAGCATGTGTAGGGGCAGGGGGAGCACAGGAAACACTGTACTTTCTGCTCAATTTTTCTGTGATTTTAAAACTGCTGTAAAAAATAAAGTCTATTTAAAATGAATGGAAGGAAAAAAGAAGAAAGGAAAGGAAGGAAGGAAGAGAAGGAGGGAGGAAAGAAAGAAAGAAGAATCAAGAGCATAGAGAGCCACTAACAGAGGGGATGGATAGGATGAGGGGTACTTGAGATACTGTGGTTAGGGAGGTGGTGTTTGCACAAAACTTGGATAATGAGAAGGAGCCAATTATAAAACCCACCCCTTACCTTTTCCCCCAGGTTTTAAGCCCATGTTGAGTCTGTGGATGTGTTGAAGGTTGCACATATTCTCAGAGGTGTGACAAGGAACTGAGTTGGCTGATGAGAAATGTCTATTCTAAGAGCTGAACAAGCTATCATCACAGTAATTGTTCCACTCAGTTTCTAAACAGCAAAGTTGCTGAGGAGAGGACCTAGGATTCCACTCTGTGTATGACCCAAGCAAACACTGCTGATTATGGATTTGCTTTTCCTAATGAAATCAGCGCACGTTAATAACCACTGTCATTCACTTGGCACTACTTGATCTGCGTGCCGTGTATTCGATGCTCACCAATTCACTGACCGGGGCTTCTCTGATGGCTCCAAAATAAAGAATCTGTCTGCAGTGTGGGAGACCCAGGTTCAAGCCCTGTGTCAGGCAGATCCTCTGGGGAAGGGAATGGCTAGACACTCCAATATTCTTGCCTGGAAAATTCCATGGACAGAGGAGCCTGGTGGGCTACAGTCCACAGGGAAGCAGAGTCAGACACGACTGAGCCACTAACACTTTCACTTTTTTTCACCACAGGAAATCCTGTAGCAAAAATGATTATTCTCCTTTTACACAGAGAGAAATGAGGCATAAGAAGTTATATAAAGTGTCCAAGGTTACACAGTTACTAAAAATCAGAGCCAAGATTTGAACCCAGGTCTATGCTACTCCAAGTTCAGGTCTCCAAATGGCTTCTAACCAGGAACTCCCTTCAGCAAACTTCCATCTTCCCTCCAAGTCAGGAACATAAATCTTCTCCAAAACAATGTACTATACCCCAGAGAAATCACAGTAGCAGGCTGAGCGAACAGTGTGAGTACAAATGCTTATTACTTGAACCTAATAACAGAGGTGGAGGAGCCCGCTGGGCTGCAATAGGGTCACTAAGAGCTTCAATTTTTAAAATTCATTTTTAATTGAAGGATAATTGTTTTACAGTATGGTGCTGGTTTCTACCAAACATCAATAGGAATCAGCCATAGGTTTATCCATGTCTCCTCCTACTTGAACATCCCTGCCACCTCCCTCCCCATCCCACCCCTCTGGGTTGCTATCAAGCCCTGGTTTGAGCTCCCTGAGTCGTACAGAAAATTCCCTCTGGCTACGTATTTTACATATGGTAATGTATGTTTCCATGTTGCTCTCTCCATATCTCCCACCCTTTCCTTCTCCCCCACAACCCCAACAGTGTCCGTAAGTTTGTTCTCAATGTCTGTGTCTCCATTGCTGTTCTGCAAATACGTTCATCAGAACCATCTTTACAGATTCCTTCTTACATTTTTAGCCAGATAAACAATTCATGCTGGGCAGAGCCTAGACCCTTCCCACTCCCCCAGCAAACAAAAAAGCCTGCAAACTCCCTCTGACTTTCTGGAAAGATGCTTTCACATCTAGAAGCAGATAATTCCATTATTTCTACTTGACTGTGAACCTCTAAATTGCTGATGATTGAATAATGCAGTCGTCTGGGCAAATCCAGGTCTCAGTTTTAAGTCTCTAACACTGATGCCAATTTGATAAGCAGTATAGACATAACATGGCTCTTCAGGTCATCCAAATTTACCAGCTCTGAAAGATTTAATGCAGAAGAAGTCCATTACAGCATGGTCTGTTCCACATACTCTGGCATACTCTTCCACATACTCTTCACTAACCTAGCAAGGCAGGCTTAAAGAAGATAGTAAAAAGACATGTGCTGACTGGACAGCCACTTGTAAAAGAATGAAACTAGAACACTTTCTAACACCATACACAAAAATAAACTCAAAATGGATCAAAGATCTAACCATAAGACCAGAAACTATAAAACTCCTAGAGGATAACATAGGCAAAACACTCTCCAACATAAACCAAAGCGGGATCCTCTATGACCCACCTCCCAGAAAATCGGAAATAAAAGCACGAATAAACAAATGGGACCTAATTAAATTTAAAAGCTTCTGCACAACAAAGGAAACTATAAGCAAGGTGAAAAGACAGCCTTCAGAATGGGAGAAAATAATAGCCAATGAAGCAACAGACAAACAATTAATCTCAAAAATATACAAGCAACTCCTGCAGCTCCATTCTAGAAAAATAAACAACCCAATCAAAAAGTGGGCCAAAGAACTCAACAGACATTTCTCCAAAGAAGACATAAAAATGGCTAACAAACACATGAAAAGATGCTCAACATCACTTATTATCAGAGAAATGCAAATCAAAACCACAGTGAGGTATCACTTTACACCACTCAGAACGGCTGCAATCCAAAAATCTACAAGCAATAAATGCTGGAGAGGATGTGGAGAAAAGGGAACCCTCTTACACTGTTGGTGGGAATGCAAACTAGTACAGCCACTATGGAAAACAGTGTGGAGATTCCTTAAAAAACTGCAAATAGACCTGCCATATGACCCAGCAATCCCACTGCTGGGCATACACACCGAGGAAACCAGAATTGAAAGAGACACGTGTACCCCAGTGTTCATCGCCGCATTGTTTACAATAGCCAGGACATGGAAGCAACCTAGATGCCCATCAACTGACGAATGGATAAGAAAGCTGTGGTACATATACACAATGGAATATTATTCAGCATTAAAAAAAATTTCATTTGAATCAGTTCTACTCAGGTGGACGGAACTGGAGCCTATTATCCAGAGTGAAGTAAGCCAGAAGGAAAAACAACAATACAGTATACTAATGCATATATATGGAATTTAGAAAGATGGTAATGAGAACCCTGCACACGAGATAGCAAAAGGAACGCAGATGTATAGAACAGTCTCGTGGACTCTGTGGAAGAGGGCAAGGGTGGGATGATATGGGAGAATGACATTGAAACATGTTAATTATCATATGTGAAATCAATCGCCAGCCCAGGGTTGATGCTCGGGGCTGGTGCACCAAGATGATCCAGGGGGAGGGAATCGGGAGGGAGGAGGGAGGGGGGTTCTGGAGGGGGAGCATATGTAGACCCATGGCGGTTTCATGTCATTGTATGGCAAAACCAATAAAAAAAAAAAAGACATGTGCTGAGCTTTAATGTGTATCCAACTTGAGGGGAGAATCCATAGTTACCTTGGAAAGACTGTGTTCCTTTTAGATAGAGTTCTTATCACTCCCTTCTGCCCCTTGCCTGCTTTTAATGATTGGGGTATCAATAGGTCAAATAAACTAAAATTCTGCAAATTCTATTTGTTGTATGGGCCTGGTGTATTGATTCTGGACAGTATGGCATAAACGTAATCCAGATAACTGTTTCAAGTGATAGATAATGATCATCTAGGCTCTGAATGTACATAATCAGATCTCACACAACCAAGGTTTTCCTAAAGCTAATCATGAATCAGGGGGTGAAAAAATTATAAAAGGCTGTCAGAATTATAAAAGGCTGCATTTGTGGGACTACATCTTCCCAGGTTCCAAATTCCCTTTGATTTATGGTTATTGGTTCTTATAGCGCTTCCCAGATGGTGCTAATGGTGAAGAACTCACCTGTCAATGTAGGAGATATAAGAAACCCATGGGTTCGATCCCTGGGTCAGGAAGATCCCCTAGAGAAGGGCATAGCAGTCCATTCCCAGCATTCTTGCCTGGAGAATAGCATGGTCAGAGGAGCCTGGCAGGCTACAGTCCATAGGGTCACAAACAGTCGGACATAACTGAAGCAATAGTATGCATGCATAGTGCTAGGAAGCATCAAAACAGATGGGGCTCATGAACATAGGGAACAGATCTTACTCTGTATGACTGTTGTCTCAGTGTGTGTGATAAACAGCGGCTGAAGACATTGTGTTTCTACACCCAGGAGGTGAGCAAGCATCATGAGGTCAACTGCATTTCCTAAAATTTTACAAGACAGCTAGATTTCTTCTTTCATTCCACTACTCTGAAGCCTCAGCAAGGACATAGCTTCCAAGGCAGAGGCAAGATGTTTGAATGTCAAGAATCTATAGAATCCATAAAATAGCTGTTTCATATGTTGCGTGATACTGTGTCCTGAGTGCAAGGTGAAGTCATCTGAAATATATGAAACTGACTCGGGAAGTCAGAGCCATATTTTCTACTTCTTTTATATTCCTCTCAAAGTGTCAGACACAAACCCAGGCACAAAATTTTTGTTCACTACACTTGCTCGGTTGAACAGGTTTAAATCAACATGGTCAAACCATGACCACTCAAGTATGGTTTGATTCATACTCAAGTTACTCAGTCAGATGCATGACTGTATGTGTTGTTTTCAGTGAGCATCTATTGTGACTTGTCTGTGCTTGGCCACCTATGAAATAGTTTGCTTACCACCCATGATCATTATGATTCATTTTCAACTCATTGTGATGATTTGTGCCACTACCGTCTAAGTTTTCAGTCCCTGCACATTGAGTTAATTTCCAGTTTCTAAGGATCACAGAATCATAGGATCTCAATATTGGAAAGGATGTTCAAATATCTATTCACACTCTCTGCTAGGTAACAGAAACCCTCTCTTCAGCTTCTTCAAGAAAGAGCATTCAAGAAATGGAAGTTGTGCTTCTTAAAAACAAACCCCAGTTTTCTTCTTTCATTCCACATTGTTTGCAGTTGTAAAAAGGGAATCATTAGAAATTTGCACAAGCTTCCAAGAAAATCCAGAAATTAGAGCTGTCACAACACATGTCCAGGGAGGAAAATGTGTATTCTTTCCCATCTTGTCACACTGGTCCATAGATCAAGAAGATTACCAAAACCTGAGCACTGTTAACACTGGTTGAAATCACCAGGATCTCATCTGGATTACTGCGACTGCATACCACCTGGTCTCTTTGCTTCCACCCATTACCCTCTTCAGTCTAAGGAACATGGTAACCAGAGTGACCCTGTTGAACAGTCAGGTCAGGTCACTCCTTGACTCAAAACCCTCAACAACTTTCTATCTCTGTATGAATTAAAGCCAACATTCTTACTACTCCTCATAAGGTACCGAGAGATCTGCCCTCCTCCTTTCTCCTTTGGCTTCATCTCCTTCTAACCTCCTGACTGTACCTGGAATACATCAGGTAGGTATGTGCTTAACGTCTCAGAGTCTTTGCTGTTACTGTTCCCCTGGCCTGTCCCCTCGATTTTCACTCATCTTTCATTGTTTACTCAAATATCCCCTTCTTAGCAGAGCCTTGGCTTGCCCACCCATCTAAAAATTGCAGCCTCATTCCACTCCCTATACTATTTCCAGCTTTATTTTCCTCTTTGGCACTTATCGTCACTTTATCTTGTTTTCACAACTAGATTGAGACTTTGGTGAGGTCAAGAACATTCATCTGTTTCATTAATTAGCATACCAGCGTATTATCAAAGCCTAAAATAGAGTCCATCATATAGTAAGCACTTAATAATCAAGTATGGAAGGAAGGAAGCCATGCGGTCCCTCAGGGATTACAGCCATGCCCCGCCTTTGGGCCACCACAGAGCTCTATACATACCCATTTATCTCGGCCAGGGAGAGTTGCAACTAAAGCTAGTTCTTCACCATAAAAACAAACCAGCCAGAGAAGTAGACTAATGGCTTTATTTTTAAAAGAATGCTTCAACTGACTGGATGAAGTAAGTTCTGGTTCCCCTTCCATGAACTCTCCCTTGGGGTACTCCTACCTCCCTTTCTTCTTTGTAAGTTCCTCACATTTTTAGACAAGACTTTTGCATTTGTTGATTTACTGAGTTTGCATCAGGTTGATAGCATTTTACATCATTTGGAAGAAAGAGAAGTGAATGTCTGATTTATTTGTCAACTTAGGATGTTCTTATGTTTCTTAATTAAAAACAAATAATGATTAATAAAGAAGATTGATTAAATAAATTAAGATGGTTCCATATGATGAAATACTTTGCAGAATTAGAAATACCATGGAAAAAACTTCAGCACATAAGATAAAAATGTTTTGAGTGAAAGATGCAAATCTATATATGATATAAAATAAGACATATAAGTTATGTCTACTGAACAAGATTTTGAGTGATATTTATTTTCTCCTTTAACTTAAACATATCTTAAATCTTCTAAGGCAAACATATATTAATTTCAAAACAGAAGCAATAATAAAAGCCAAAACCAATAATTTGTGATATTTTTAATGGAAACCAAATAAATAGAAATTATTTCCCTTACAACCCTTCTACAAGAAACATGTTACTTAATGTCCAAATTTTATTTTGAAATTTAAATTGGCTTAACTATTCAGATTTGAATGTTCTCAGACATTTTTAATTTAAAAAAACTAATTAATGCTGATAAAATACTTTGGAACCACAGTCTGTGCCTTAGATAAATAATACTGAAAACACAAGATGGTGACCTTGCTCTGCTCAGTTTTCTTGCTGGGAAGGTGTGCTATTCCTCTTACTGTTCTTTTGCTGATTTTTTGTTTTGCTTTCTTTCTTTTTTTGTTTTTAACTTCAAAGCAAAAAAGTTTTTGCTGACCAGTAGAAAGCTTATTGAAGTCAATTATTCCTTTAAGACTTTCTTTGCACAATTTCTCTGCTGAAAAATTTCTCAGAAAGGAGATTAGTGACTTTATCGTTCAATTTGTGCCTTATTGATTTTCCCCAAGCTCTTTCTCATTTTGTTTATGAGCATTTTTATATTAATGGCTTTTATGGTAGAGGAAATAACATAGACGGCCTCCTCACAGGTGCACCAGAAATCACTTGCCCTGTTTTATGTTTCTAGAACAGTGTGATGAAAGGTGTTTGCTGCACAAATACAACAGTGAAAACTAAGAACTAAATTAAACGGGATCTACTTCATTTCTCCTGATCTGACTGAATGATTCTGTTTGGAATTCAAATACATGCAACAGATACACAGTCCAATGAATGACCCTTCTATGGAATAAATGCTCTTTGACCTATAGATGTTTGATACAATTTCCCAAGGATTTACAAATAGTTACCTAGAGTTAGAGCATGTTCAAAGTAAAATAGCTATGGGACAATTTCCTCAGTCATCCTTCCAATTAAGGGAAGTAGATGACTGATCCCAAGTGCACTGGATAAGCAAACCTCAAAGACACATTCCGAGCAATATGTATATTATTGGGAACATCCAAAATGGAATCTTTGATGGGTGAAATTGCATGTGCCTAGGCTTAAAAATTCAAACTTTGTGCCCAGGCTTAATCATTCAAATTTTTCTCAGTAATTATGTGTAAGATCTCAAAACATCACTAATCAGGCCATTAAATGAGGGAATATAAATTAACTCATTTCTCAGTAACAAGAATGATCAACCTTGGAATGAGGGATGGGTTACTTGTTGAATCAAAGTCACGGTGGCATGTGGTACCTGGCATCCTAACATTCCTCTCCGTCCCCACTGCTTCTCACTAGAAACAGTACAGTTCATAACTCCCACATGTACAGACTTGCTTCCAGGAATATGCAGATGAGAAGTTCTATTTATGTAGCCTTTCACTGTTGTTTTTGTTGTTTAGTTTCTAAGTCATGTCCAACTCTTAGGGACCCCATGGACTATAGCCGACCAGGTTTCTCTGTCTATGGGGTTTTCCAGGCAAGAATACTAGAGTGGGCTGCCATTTCCTTCTCCAGGGGATCTTCCCAATCCAAGGATCGAACCCATGTCTCCTGCATTGGCAGGGCGATTCTTTCCCACTGAGCCACCTGGGAAGCCTGCATGTAGCCCTACTACAGATAATTTTACTTCTAAATAACCATTTTCTGCAGGCCTTTATTTCTTTTATCACATTTTAAGAAATTTTCCCTCTAAGGGTCAGTGTTCTCTGTGATTAAAGTTAAAATTATTTCCTCTAAATTCTCCCTCTTAAATGAATCCACGGTATAAATCCTTTGTTCCTCTGCCCTTATACTTTTAAATCTAGACTTAAATGGAGACAATAGAAAAAGGGTCTTAGATTCAGAATGCTTTTAACAGGTGACAAAAGAAAAAAGGCTAGAGCCCCCAAGCAGTTTTTAACCTATAAAAAACTTCAGTGGTGGTTGGAAAAGGATTGGAGCTGCTCAGGAAAGAGAGACACTATTTAGTTGAAGCTCTTTCTGCACTATTCCTTAAAAGTGCTCATTACCTCAAATATATTGACAGAGCCAAATATGTTTTCCTCTTGTTGCTATAGGTGTTCAGATTTTTTTAAGCTAAAATTCACTTTTTTGGGTAGTACTAATTAGAGTTTAAAAGAAAACACTTTAATAAGTGTTACTGAATATTCTCTATGCTGTAGTAAGGCAAGGGAAGAATAGAGAGATGTCTGTCAACAGGATTTCAGGTAACTTGCCTTTGAAAAGTGGAAGAGATAAAGGTTTTCTGTGAGTTCCTGAACATTCCTGGATTCCATTTACCCCAGACACAGGAAGACAGGAGTACTTCCTGCTTTTAAGAGCCCTCAACTTTAGATTGACCTTTTGGATCTTTTTTTACCCTTCCATTATATTGCTTTCCGCTTAAGAATTTTTTATGAAAATAAACTTATCTTGACTAGATCTATGTTTTCACTTAAATAGTTGCAGGAAGGAGATTCTCTCTACTGCTCAAATATCTACTTTGCACCTTCCACGAACCAAAAGTTCTACTGGAAGGGGAGGCATACACTTACTGAAACAGCTGCCATCTCTGCCCTCATGGAATTTAGCCTAGTTTTCCTGTGTCTTTGCTTTTACGACATGAGCAAAATATTATAAACTTTCCTTCAAGATTTTAAAAGAGATTATTTAACCTACAAATATTTCTAGTATTATGCAAAAATAAACCATTACTTACACACTTACGTGTGTGTGCATTTGTCTTCTATAAGGAAACAAAAGTTTGAAAATTCTCCTTTTTCTATAATTATAAAACTAAGATTTCCCATTATACAAAGATATTTTAGAATGTTGTAAGTTAGTTAAGGGTAGGGGCTTGAATCATTTATGAACAAATTATTTGTTGTCTTTCTTTGAAAATATGTAACTCTAATTCTCTGTGTCCCCTCTACACACATATATATACACATACACACACACACAAAACCTACTCAATCCAAGTGGCATGTGTTAAATGCCATTTTGATTAACTGGCAAACTAAACATATATGCTCAAAAATGTGCGTGAGATATATATATATATATATATATATAATTTTTAACACATCAATCATAATTCACAGAATCCATTATGAGGAAATAATCATAGAAGTGATCAAAATTTACATATAAAAATATTAATCCCAGTGGGAAAAAAGTGAAAAATAAACTTAAATGTCCAACAATAAGAGAATGGTAAAATAAATTATGATATATTCGTGGGTTGGAATATTAGGCAATAATTAACAACAAAAAACATTTAATAGCATAGTAATATATGACAGGTGATAAAAGCAGAATAGAAAATTGTATATAATCAATAATCATACTTATGCATATGATCATATATTTCATTGGTTAAAGAGGATTAGAAAACAGTATGCCAAAATATTAAATGTTTAAGAGTAGTAGTATTATGAATCACTTTATTTGTGATTATAATAAATTATAACTTTAGAATTCTATAATAGTTATTAATTTTGTATTTACACCCATTATGTTGTAATAACTTATAACAGAATATAATCAGCAAAGATACTGAATCACTATGCTATCCACTTGTAACAATATTGTAAATGAACTATACTTCAATTAAAAAATATATTTAGAAAAACTTTATATTTGAAATATAACATGTATAACCTTAAATGTACTATATTGATAACAACTATATTGCATATTTTTCATATTGTATACTATATTATATAGTTGTCATATGTAATCTCTTCCAATGGTGCAAATTTTATCAAAAGAAAAAACTTGGGTTGTATTTGATTATTTGAATCATTGGTGAAGAAAAGAAAATGTACCACATTGTCTCAGCCTCAGAGAAGTTTCAAAATTACTGATGATTTATTTCATTTATTTTTGTTTGTTTTTATTATTTCTAAAACATTCTATCTACCACTAAGAAGCAAAAGATATCAAATGATTCTTGCCCATGATTCTAAGATACTTTAATGTTCACCTAGATACACATATCCTCAACTTATAAAAGCTTCAGTGATCATAACAATTCTCAAATCGGATTTATTATGACTCCTAAGTTTATTGTTTATAATATTTAAAAACTTGAATAGCCCTGGATACACAGAGCCTTTAAAGAACAGACTCAGAATTTTATTGCTTGAAGAGAACCTAGAATGAGTGCTGAGAAACTTTTATCTAAAATATAAATAAACTGGAGAAAAAGGTGATATGGACATTGATATTTAGAGAAGAGAATATTAGTAGCTCATCTGCTTGACCCATGAAAGGCAATAAAGTAACATAATCATTTTCCAATATAATTGCTAGTAGAAGTCTTCTGCTATATTACCTGAAACCTTAGTTACTTAGTAACTTAGGTACTCTGTTGTAACTCTCTGCTGCCCATAATCTCCTGCTTACAGTGATCAGTTTATTTTGTGACTCATCTGTATCATCCATTCTTAGAGTGTTAAGTTAAATTCAGGGTAAATAAATGAAAATCAAACATGAGAGAAAAGGCAAAAGAGGAATGTTCCGTTCTACAAATGAGAAGATTTGGGGGACAGGGACATAAAAATACTCTTCAGACACTAAAGGACAGTTGTATGAAAGAGGGATTGAAAGCATTTTTTAAAAATTAATTATATTAATATTTTTTACTGCACTGGGTCTTTGTTGCTGCCTGTGGGCTTTCTCTGGCTGCAGCAAATGGGGGATAGTCTTCATTGAGGTACAGGGGCTTCTCATTGCAGTGTCTGCTCTTGTTGCAGAGCATGGGATTTAAGGTATGTGGGCTCAGTAGTTAAGGCACACAGGCTCAGTCGTCCCACAGCATGTGGGATTCTCCTGGGCCAGGGATCACACCCATGTCCCCCGAAGTGGCAGGAAGAGTCTTTGCAATGGTACCCCCAGTCCAGCACATTTTTCATGGCTCCAGAAGGCAACAATCAGAAAATAGAGAAGTTTTTGTAAACTATGTGTCAGTTCAATATAAGTGAATATGAGTAGTCTGGTTAAATGTAAAAGGAATTCAGACTTGTTTGTGTGTGTGTGTGATGTATTGTTGGGAACTGGTGAGTCCATAAATGTCTGTTGGGATAAAATGATTTATAGGTAGGCTTTGATTTCAAGCAAGAGCAGAAGGAGCAAGGGATATATTACAGGCCTGGAGAGAGACTGAAAAGAAATCACTAGAAAGGATAGGATGGCATCTGCCCAAAAGTGTAGATTACTTTCCTGGACTGCCTCCAGAGAAGAGAACTCAGTGGGAGGAGTGGCGAAGGGGCAGTTTTTCTGAAAATCTCCACTGAGGCAGACGGACTCAGAACATGGCACCTCTGCTAGTTCTGACATAAGTGTTTGCACAATGGGCAAGGCCATGGTCATTACAGGGCACCACCTAGACAGAGCAATGCTTCTCAAGCTTCAAGGTAACTATGACTCATCTGAGGGTCTTATGAGAAGGCTAGTCCAGGTCAATGAGTCTGAAGTGGGACTCAAGGTTCCAGATTTCAAATAAGCTCATGAGTGATATGATGCTGAAGGTGTTGGTCCAGCAACCACTAGGTAACACTTTGGTGGAGATTTTGTGATGAGAAGAAACTGACAAGGAGAAGCCAGAGTGGGAGAGGAAGAACTGGTGGAACAGAGTCTGAGGCTGACATGGTAGTTTATGGAGGCTCCGGAGCTGCCCTCTGCATATGAGCCAAGTCAGACACTCCTAGAAACATTGTGAGTACTAGTCAGTCTAGGCATCTTAGGAACATAGATATGGAAAAGGACAATAAATCTGGGCTGCTGATGTAAATATGACTCCAGATGTATAGCAAGAGAGATCAAAGCTAATTAACAAAGGGATGTGCTAACTCGGAAGATAATAAACTGCATTCTTTTAGAGGTGTTCAAATTGAACCTAAGTAAATTTTGATCTCAGGAATTGTAGAAGACTCATTGAGATGATTGCCAAGATTCTTATTCTACTTTCTTGATTCTACAGTGGAACCACCAAGGCTATAAAAGAACACTCATAATTTGTTTGTTTTTGAAGACAGCTCATGTTGAGGAATTCAAAGAAAAAAATGCTAAAAGTGAAGTAAGTTACACAGAGAGTGCTGCCAGTGAAATTTGATTCCAAACCCACAGAACATCTCTAAGCTTCTTGTCTGTTCTATGACCTTATATTAGATTCTATCCACAGTTGGCCAGTAAATACCATTAGATATAAGGGAAGATAATAGCAGATTTTCAAAATTAATTACTATCACTAAGAAGGAAGGAAGGAAAAATGAAGGGAGGGAGGGAGAGAGGGAGAGAAGGAAGGGAGGAAGGAAAGAGAAAGAGAAATTAGAGTGTGATATTCAATAAGATGAGAAGAATTAGGCAGTGCATAAGAAGGGCTGCGTGTTCATGATAAATTTGAATATTTTCCTCCCCAGTAGAGGAGCCAAAAAATATTATAACCCTCTGGCCCAGAAACTGAAGCTTTTAAAAACTTGGTTTCAGTCTCATTTAAAGCTGCTAACTGCTAAGACTTTTAGATCAGTTTCACAGATGGGAACTAGAACAGTAATAACCCAGTTCAATTACAAATGTTGCTTCTGCCTTTATAGATCAGAGACTGACTGTTTCACAAACACTAAAAAATAAAAAAGGAATATTATCTGCTCTTTGGCTGAGAACAGTTTAAAAAATTGACATCAAATTAATAAAAGCCCCTACTAGGTTTGAAGACCTGGTTCACAGTCTGATCAAGGTTACAGAAAGATACCCAATTAAAAAATAGTATAACATGCTAACTACTGAAAATCAAATATATATATATATATTTGGGTCTAATTCTTGGGATTAGATAAGGGAGAAATCTAATCCCCCTTCTTCTACCAGGGGTGAGGACCTGGAAGAGACTTTAGAGAATAAAGAACATTTGATCCATACCTCAAAAAAGGAACAGATACTTCCAGGCAGAGAAAAGAGCATATACAAAAGCTGAGAGGAATGAAAGCACAAGGCAGGATCACCTAGGAAAGGTGAACCTGACCGGTGTGCATGTAGGGAGGTGCATGCAGGCTGAGGCTGCAAGTACATGAGGGCCGTAGCTGGCATTCCCACCAGTCACTGAGCACTTCCTCTGAGCCCACTTTCCTCTGAGCATTTCCTGCTGACATCTTTGAGGACTTGTCAAGATCATGGCCTTTATTATTTATCAGAGGTTTAACTGGCAACTCCCTAATTTGAGGACAACTACCTCCTCCCATCCTGGCATAATATTTTAGAATCCAAATATTAAGCCCAATCTGACAGTGTTTGTGGTAAGGCTTTTGATTGTTTTATTTTTCTATAATGTGAGAAGTTTGAGATATATTGCTTTTAAAGTGTTAGTCAGGCATGTCTGAATCTTTGTGACCCCATGAACTGTAGCCTACCAGGCTACTCTGTCCATGGAATTTTCCAGGCAAAAATACTGGAGTGGGTTGCCATTCTCTTCTCCGGGGGATCTTCCCAACCCAGGGATCAGAACTCGGGTCTCCTGCATTGCAGGCAGATTCTCTACCACTGAGCCATCAAGGGAAGCCCCAGTTTATGTGACCATAAGCTTATCATTTTGAAGAAGAAATTGGGACTCTCTCTTAGCTCTCTGCTTTCTTTTATCATGTCCTAAATCAGAAAACCATTTCCAGCTGGGCAAGTTTTCAGCTGGAGCAGAGGAACAGAAGTTAGCATCCTGTGATAATTAGTGCCCAGTCCAATAAGGCAAGGACTTCTCTGTGACGCTTGGGAGAAGCAGTTGAGGTGGGTTATGAGGATGGAAACAATCTATTGATTGTTTCAGGCCTGGATAATCTGTGGTCATTTAGGGCTGATGGGTGAAAGAGCTTAATGGAATGCCTCTTCTGGCAGTTCATATCCACACATCAGCCCTCTTTGGTTTCTCTTCCTTGTTACCACTCCATTTCTATCCATCCCATCTCCATGCCCCTAGTTGAAGGAGACATGAAAATCTATTCTGGCTTTGAATTTAGGAAAAAAAACAATCATGATTCAGTACAAGATTAAATCGACACAAACACACCCACATATGCACACACACACTCAAAATAAAATAAATAAATAAATAAAACTTTTCCAGGTTTCAGTAGACTGATAAAGAGCCCATGTTCTTCTTCCTTGCAGCAATTGGAGAGTTTGCCAAAAATGCTTCCAGGATCCATATTTCATCTCCCCCAGTGGGTGTAACACACAAGAAATAGTCTGCATCCTTCCCTGCTGAGAATCATTTGCCTGGTGTGTGCTCTGCATAAAAACTATACAGTAGGAAAAAATGCCACCTTGCTTAAGCCAGCCAGCATGCTTCCAACTTGCTTCCTAGAATCCTCACCTGACAAGCTGCCTGCAGGAGAGGCTGACCATATAGTCATTCAAAATCTAATGGGCTGTTCTCCCTGGTCTGTCATTCACTAAGAGCTATTGTCCATGACCCTCACCCTTATATTTAATTTATAAGATCCATGCAGTCCCAGAATTTTTCTCAGATTATATTCTTGGGTTCAGAATGTCTAAATTTCCTCCATACTCAGTTCTGAACTCCATATCATTGCAGTGGACTCTGGATTTACCTTGGAGAAAAGCCAAAAATAAAGCTGAGATTTGGCTTCCCTACATTTTGTGGATGACCAAAGCATATCTCAGGAACCCACAAAACTGAGAACTGAGCTCAAGATCAGGAAGCCCAAGTTCTAGATCTATGGACTCTGAAGGTAGCACCATCTCAGCTCCCATCTGCAGTATTGGGGGCCCCCATCTGACCATCACATATTAATTTCATATTTCTGGTCAGGTAAACTGAAGGAACATGATCATACTTGACTTGAAAATTTCAAATGTGTCAAATGTACCCTGTCTTAAACCCCTCACTCTCTTTAATCCATTTCTGACTTTAATCCAACCATCGTTTTATGTTTGGACTGTTGTTGTTCAGTTGTTCAGTCATGTCTGACTCTTTGGGCATGCCAAGCTTGCCTGTGCTTCACTATCCCCTGGAGTCTGCTCAAATTCATATCGATTGAATCAGTGATGCCATCCAATAATCTCATCCTCTGTCACCCCCTTTTTCAACCTTGCCCTCAATCTTTCCCAGCATCAGGGTCCTTTCTAGTGAGTCAGCTCTTTACATCAGGTGGCCAAATTATTAGAGATTCAGCTTCAGCACCAGTCCTTCCAGTGAATATTCAGGACTAATTTCCTTAGGATTGACTGGTTTGATCTCCTTGCAGTCCAAGGGGCTCTCAAGAGTCTTCTCCTGAACCACAATTCAAAAGCATCAATTCTTCAGTGTTCGGTCTTCTTTATGGTCTAACTCTCACATCCATATATGACTACTGGAAAAACCATAGCTTTGACTATATGGAACTTTGTTGGCAAAATGATGTCTCTGCTTTTTGATACATTGCCTAGGTTTGTCATAGTTATTCTTCCAAGGAGCAAGGGTCTTTTAATTTCCTGGCTGCAGTCACTGTTCACATTGATTTTGGAAATCAAGAACATGAAATCTGACACTGTTTCCACTTTTTCCTCATCTATTTGCCATGAAGTGATGGGACTGGATACCACAATCTTAGTTTTTTGAATGTTGAGTTTTAAGCCAGCTTTTTCATTCTCTCCTTCACCTTCATTAAGAGGCTCTTTGGTTCCTCTTCACTTTCTGCCATTAAAGTGGTATCATCTGCATATCTGAGGTTGTTGATATTTCTCCCAGGATTCTTGATTCCAGCTTGTGAGTCAACTAGCCCAGCATTTCACATAATGTACTCTGCATATAAGTTACATTAGCAGGGTGACAATATACAGTCTTGATGTACTCTTTTCTCAATTTTGAACCAGTCCATTGTTCCATGTTCAGTTCTAACTGTTGCTTCTTGTCCTGCATACAGGTTTCTCAGAGGCAGGTAATGTGGTCTGGTATTTGCATATTTTTAAGAATTTTCCACAGTTTTTACCCACTCCCAAAATGATATGTGCATTTTTCCCCTCACATATCCTGCCTACATTTAGCTAGCTAATTTTCATAGAGAAGGTTTTTTCCTCAAAATGATGAGAGTTTCCCCTAGTGGATAGTAGGTTAAGTATAAGAGGCTATAAGGAAATGGTTGCCTTTTTTAAAATTAAGTTTCTATTTAGTTTAGCTATGCAGTATTATAGGTAATGAGTACAAGCTTTGAAGCCTGACTAAAGAATAGAGTTGTAATTCAAGTCCTGTGGCTGTAGTTTTATATAATATAGGATAGAGCTCCTTATCTTCCCTACTTGGTTCTGGGAATAATAGCCATCTCATTGCAGGGCTATTTTAAAGATTAGAGATAATCTAGATAACACATGGAACATAGTGTCTGTCACAATGTAGATATTCTTACTAGTGGGAAAATTGTGTCTCCTATTTACAGAAGTAGCAAGATTAAGTTAAATCAGTATAGAAGAGCTTGAAGTGAAAGTGAAGTTGCTCAGTCATGTCTGACTCTTTGCAACCCCGTGAACTACAGCCTACCAGGCTCCTCCATCCATGGGATTTTCCAGGCAAGAATACTGGAGTGGGTTGTCATTTCCTTCTCCAGGGATCTTCCCAACCCAGGGATTGAACCCAGGTCTCCTGCATTGTAGGCAGACACTTTACCGTCTGAGCCAGCTTGGGTAAATGCCAATTTCAAACAAAGTAAAAGGAAACACATAAAACTTTGCCTTCAACCTTAAGGTCTCATAGATCTCAGAGCCAGAAGGCACCTCAAAAAGTTGGAAAGATTGGCAAGATGCGAGGCACTGTACTCCATTGCCAATAGTGGAAATAACATACTTTGAGCCAGTAAGGAAAATGGGTCCATGTATTCCTTCCCAAATATTTATTCACTGCAGAGAAGTCAAATATTGCCAGACTTACATGAAGAAAGCTGTAGCCGACTAGGACTGAAAAGTCAGATATTTACAGTTGTTGGTAGTAGCCAGCTGAGGAAAAGGCCTTCCTCCCAATTCCTTTACAAATGCAAGCCAGATTCTAAATCTTACAGTTGTCAAGTGGCATGGGCACAAATAAATATGCACAGCATGACTTCCTTGTGCCAACTGGCATGTAGATGTAATCATTTCGCACAGCACGCCCTCTTTCAGCCCAAGGGCTCTGAGCAAAATGCAGCCACCAGGAGATGGGAAGGCTATGGAGCAGTGCAAAGGGAAGCAAAGGCACAGACTGGAGCTGGGTAACCTAGTCAAGTGCTCGTTTCAGTATCACCTGGAGCAATTTTTTAAGAAATGTCGCCCAGGAGATGAGACAACAGAAAATTCATTTGGTAAAAGAAGCCCTGAGCAGAAAGCTCTAAACTAGGAGTACAGTCCTTGAGTCAGAGGTTTTCAGTCCTCCCTCTACCCTAAGACACCCAAAGGATGCAAAACAGTCTCAGGGAAACAGTAATGAGAGAGAAGAGGGAGCAGAAATCACCTCTAAGGGAGGACATATGTAGAATTTGAAGGTCTCTGAGCACTTCTGAAATGCCATTCTTTCCCTTTCTCTAGAATAACAGAACCAGGGGCCAGTCTTGTTAGTTTCAACCTTTACTAACTAGGAGAACCTGGGAAAGTCATTTAATAGCTCTGAAGCACAGTTTACTTAAGTATAAAATAGGGAAATCATACTCATATTGTTTTGAAAATCAAACGTGATAATGAACAAGCATAGATACACTTTGTAAACTGTGAAATACCCCATGCCCAGAAGTAAATAGGTTAACACTCCTCTCTACCAGGTGAAGACCCAGACACACACTGTTCCTTTGGCGAGCCTGCCTAGTCAACCTAAAAGGCTGGCAGATGATCAAGTCAGTATCATCCTCTCTTACAGACACAAAGGGGCGACCAAGTGTCTGGCTAGATTGTGATGCTTGCAATATATATTTCATATATGAGAAATACAACCAATCTATCCCTTCCCACCTTTCCTCTCTGGCAGTTTTCATTTACATAATCAAAGCATCACTCATGATTCAATTCACCAAATGAACACGAACTATGTAACAACTGTGTGCCAGGTCCCCTGCTAGAGCTATAGGACATAAAGAGAGAAACAATGTCCTTTCCCCTTGCTTATTCGCCTTCTAACAGACAGAAGAGACTTTAGAACAAGTCCTGATAACAAAGCAAGAACTGAGGAAGTCCTGAATGAGGAGAGGACAGAGGAGGTATTACCTTTTTTATTTTTTTACTGTGAAGACAAAAGAAAAGAAACAATTTCAACAAATCAAATGCAGTTTTTGTTAATAGCTCTGGATCAAAGATCTGATCAGGGAGGATTAAAATGCTTGCTCAAGTTACATTCTGATACCTCGTAGCTGAATAGAGTGTCAGGTGCTATTAATCTTGATTCGGATATGGTGTCACAAGGTCAAATTAATCCCTTCAAAGTTTCTTTAAACATAATGAGCTAAAATTATTGTTGGCCTTTTGTGCAAAGGGGACTGGTGTATGCTTTGTACTGTTTGTTTTTTTGAATCCAGATGCATTGGTGTTTCAGACAGAAAAGCTCGACTCCTTATGAATGTGGGAAGCCAGACCTCCATTGTGCTCTTTCCTGTGTCTGCCCAGGCAGAGGCTGGCCTCCTTGGGTATGTGGAACATAAACGGGTCACAGTTGGAACAGACTCAGCCTGACACAGGGAGCTGCAAAAACACTAGAGCAAGGATGTGATGTCTGATAACCCTGTCTCCCTCCCCACTGTCATTAGCTCTGAGGTTTTTCAAGGCATATCAGACCCTTTGACAATCACTTACGGAAGGTAAAAAAAAATCATGACTAGTTGCCAAGTGTTTGAAAATGTAATTATTTTATGGACTTTGGAAAACATGTTCAACAGTGTATAATCGGTTTTAAGATTGGGTTATCATAGCCTTAGATTTTTTTTTTAGGCTTTATTAAATGTGAAAACACACTATATTTTGAGCTGGATAAGAATGGTATTTCAGGCTAAGTGGTTTAAGTTCATTTTTTCCATATCTTCTCTTGAGTTGATAGCAAAAACTAGTGGAATACATTGATGATCTTTGTAGAAATAGATATAGGACACTGAGATCTTTTTTTCTGTGTTTTCTTGCCATCTCTTCTTAATATCTTCTGCTTCTGATAGGTCCATACCATTTATGTCCTTTATTGTGCACATCTGTGCATGAAATGTTTCCTTGGTATCTCTAATTTTCTTGAAGAGATAGCTAGTCTTTCCCATTCTATTGTTTTCCTTTATTTCTTTGCATTGTTCATATATATAGGACATACATTGTTCAGTAGAGGACACACACCCTCTTGTCAAATGTAGAATACTCTCTATTTTAAAAAGAAGTTCTCATATTAAACTAAATCAAGAATTAATAAAATCCCTACTACAATGTGGCTGATAAATGCACCAAGAGAGCTTAGACTTGTCTATATTAGGATGAGCAGGGAAACAAATTAATTTAAATGAATACTTATATATTTATAATTTAAAGAAATATTTAATTTACATGGACAATCCGTGTACCCATATTTTGGTGAGTATATGTTGAAAATTGTCCCTTTGCCCCAGTGTTACAGAAAAGCTAAACAATTACAGACTAAAAATTTTAAAGAGGAGGAAGGAAAGGAGGAGGAAGAAGGGAGGGTTTCATTTATTTGGGTGTTTATACTTTTTTCACCTATGAATAGAACCAATAAACTGATTTCAATATAGTATATCTCAATTTTTCTCTTAAAAAAATCATTGGATAGCAAAAATCATGTTTCCATTACAAAAGAATTATAGGCCACTTTCTTTTTTAAAGAGGATATTGGGAAAAAAATATCTGTAACAGGAAAAATCTGGTTTTAGGTAGTTCCATCAATTATAAATAATATATGTATAAATTTATTATCATTATATTAGGTGATATATTCACACAGTGTAAAATTCAAAAGGAACAAGAGACCTTTTAAAAAGTATCCACCCCCTGTTCTCCAGCCAAGACTATCCTCCCGTAGGAAAACCATTTTGTCATGTGTTAATGTATTTCTCCAGAGACATTTTATGAATCTATTAGTAAAAAGATAATAAGTGGCAGACTACTCTCACAGTCCTGTACTTCTTCTTGGTCTACTGAACAAGATGGCTTAGAGGTTAGTTCTCATAGCAAATACAATGCTCTCTCGTGTTTCAGATACACAGGATTCCACTTTAAGTGTGTGGTGGTGTTCAGTCACTGAGTTGTGTCCAGCTCTTTTCAGCTCCATGGAGTGCAGCATGGCAGCCTTCCTTGTCCCTCACCACCTCCTGGGGTTTGTTCAAATCCATGTCCATTCAGTCAGTGATGTTACATAACCATCTCATCCTCTGCTGCCCTTTTCTCCTTTTGCCTTCAATCTTCACCAGCATCAGGGTCTTTTCCAATGAGTCGGCTCTTCGCATCAGGTGGCCAAGGTATTGGAGCGTCACCTTCAGCATCAGTCCTTCCAATGAATATTCAGGGTTGATTTCCTCTACGATTGACTGTTTTCTCATTTTAGGTATATGAAATCATTTAACTGTTTATCCCATCCTTTGTCCTTACAGATGACACTATGATGAATTATTTTATATATTCATCTTTCACACATCTAAGTATATCTGTGATGAAGTCCTAGAAATAGAATTGCTGGATTAAGATATATGTATTTGTAATCTTAACTGATATTGCCAAATTGCACCCAATAAAGTCTCTATCAATTTTTTCTCACACCAGATTTATATGATGTTTGTTCCCCTTGCAGTTCACTCACTTTGTATAGTGTTATATAACCTTCTTATCTTTTTACATTTAAGAATTTAAAAGTGGTATACAAGTGTTTAATTTTTAATTTTCAACTTGCTTTTTTCTTACTGTGAGTTTGAGCATATTTGCAAATGTTTACAAACCATTTGAATTTTCTTTGAAATTAAAAAATATATGTATTAGAAATAAAAATGGTAAGCTAATAAATTCAGTTTGTTTTAATATCTTCTTAGAAGATGATAAGAATCATTAGTGATTATCATGAATCATCTTCATAGAAGAATACATACTTTATGCTTTTCTTGGAGCTTGAATGAATATAGAAAGAAAATCTCTATTCTCTGAAAACATATTCTTTTTAAAAGCTGCATTTTAAGCACTTTGTTAACATGTGTAGGCATCTAGATTATTCTAATAAGTGTTTAAGTTATAACATATTGAAAATAAAACATTAAAAGAGAAAGGGAGAATGAACAAAAATGAGAGTAAATAATGGGCAATTATTAAATACTACATGTTTCTAAAGCTCTAAAAATCTAATGTCATGAACTGCAGTTTTTCACAGGATATTCTGTTTAAAGGGAGAAAGATTGATAGGTTGATAGATAGCCTGGTGGATGAGATTAGATAGATTAGATCAATAAACTAGTCTACTGTTTTATGTGCATTCATAGAGTCTTCTTTCCCAGGATAACCGTTTTCTCTGACATGGTTGCAATGAGTTGGGTTTATAAAATGTTCTATAGTTGCCACAAGCACTACATTTTGGGGCAAATTAAAGTTCTCTGAGAATAAGTAAATTATTACATTCTTCAGAACATGACTCAATAAATGATTGTGTGTGTCAGTTGCTCAGCCATGTCCAACTCTATGACCCCCTGGACTCTAGCCCACCAGGCTCCACTGTCCAAGGGATTCTCCAGGCAAGAGTACTGGAGTGGGTTGCCATTTCCTTCTCCAGGGGATCTTCCTGAACCAGGGATCGAACCCACATTTCCTACATTGCAGGTGGATTCTTTACTGTCTGAGCCACCAGGGAAGTCCTCTCAGTTTTCAGACATAAAAATTCAGTTGTTATTGGGGAGGAAACTGAGGCACACTGAGCCCCCCACCCCAGACTTTTATTTGCCAGTCCAAGGCCTAGCGTACACCCTCCTGCTCTCCACCCCCAGCAGAATGAGCTGCAGGTAGGCAGCCTTTGGCCAGGGGGGAGGGTCTTAGGAGCCCATCTGGTGGCCTGTGTGGGGGGAAGCTGGCCAGGATCAAGGGCTCTGGATGGGGGAGCAGGAGGAGGCATGTGGTTGGAGGAGCAGTTGCTGTATGTGTGCATAGGGGATGATCAGGACTGAATAGGGGACCCCAGCTGGGATTCCATAATGATATCAATGGGGGAAGACAGAGCCTTCTACTATCCAGATGGGGAAACTGAGGTGGAGACTCCTCCAGTCTTTGAGAGGGGAGGGGCCTGCCATCAGCTAATGAGGTTCATTCATCTTCTCCAGGAAGGCACCGAAGCCCAGGAACTGCAATGCCTAGTCAGCAGTCACTCAGTGAGACACAAGGAGGAACAGCAGCTGGGTCACCTGGCCTAATAGGCCCCCTCTACTCCTGCCTCACTTCACTTCACTTTGGACAATTAAATATATATATATATAAATTAATATAAAATATTTTTAAAATAGAAAATATCCATGATCATTGTGGAAGGGTTTTAAAATGCAGAAGCATATAAAGATGAGTAGTATTACTATTACCCAGATAAAACTATTTAATATAAATTAAAATGTATGTGCTAGTATTCTCTTAGAAGAGCTTTAGTCATTTTTTTTAAAAAAGAATGAATAGATACTATAATATCCACATTGCATAGATAAGACTTTCACAGAGAAGATGAGCAATTTACCAGAGATCACACAGTTACTAAATATAGGGTCAGGTAATTATGTAGATATGGAGTTTATGATACAAAGAACGACATATTATCTTTTTTGTTTGATATTATGTGACAATTTTTCCAATTATTACATATTTTGGGGGAATACAATTTTAATGAAGGATGTAAAAAGGCTTATTATTTGAGCTATTTTTAGCTTCATTGCTATCACAATACTATACTATACACTATAGAAGAAATATTTATATATAAACAGAAAGGCAGAGGAACAAGAGATCAAATTGCTAACATTCACTGAATCATAAAGAAATCAAGAGAGTTCCAGAAAAACATCTACCTCTGTTTCATCAACTATGCTAAAGCCTTTGACTGTGTGGATCATAACAAACTGTGGAAAGCTCTTAAAAAGATGGGAATACTTGACCACCTTACCTGTCTCCTGAGAAACCTGTATGTGGGTCAAGAAGCAACAGTTAGAATCCTGTATGGAATAAATGATTGGTTCAGAATTGAGAAAGAGGTATGACAGGGCTGTCTGTTTTCACCCTGTTTCTTTAAATTATATGCTGAGCACATCATGAGAAATGCCAGGCTGGATGAGTTTCAAGCTGGAATCAAGACAGGTGGGAGAAACATCAACAGACTCAGATATGCAGATGATACCACTCTGATGGTAGAGAGTGAAGAGGAACTAAAGAACCTTAATGAGGGTGAAGGAGGAGAGTTAAAAAGTTTCTTAAAACTAACTATTAAAAAACCCACAATCATGGCATCTACCCCCATTACTTTATGGCCAATAGATGGGGCAAAGGTGGAAACAGTGACAGATTTCCTCTTCTTGGGCTCTAAAATCACTGCGGATGGTGACAAACCTAAACAGTGTGTTGAAAAACAGAGACATCACTCTGCCGACTAAGGTCTGTATAGTCAAGGCTATGGTCTTCCCAGTGATCATGCACAGTTGTGAGAGTGGAACCCTAAAGAAGGCAGAGAGGCAAATAATTGATGCCTTCAACTCCTGGACAGCAAGGGGATCAAGCCAGTCAATCTTAAAGGAAATCAACCTTGAATACTAATTGGAGGGACTGATGCTGAAGCTGAAGCTCTAGTATTTTGGTCACCTGATGCAAACAGCTGACTCACTGGAAAAGTCCCAGATGCTTGGTAAGATTGAGGACAGAAAGAGAAGAGAGTGTCACAGGATGAGATGGCCAAATGGTATCAACAAGGCAAACAATGGACATGAACTTGGGCAAACTTAGTGAAATGATGAAGGACAAGGAGGCCTGGCATGCTGCAGTCCATGGGGTTGCAAAGAGTGGGACACGATTGGATGACTGAACAACAAAAATTAATTCATATTTCTGAATATTTTCCTAGGGCAATTTCATAGATATGAAATTATAGGGTCAAAATATTTTAATATGTAAAGTTACTTTCAAAAGTATAGCAATTCATACTCAGAAGTCCAGTATAGAAAAGTATTCTATCATCACCAACATTGGAGTAACATTAAAAAACCCTTTTGTTCGGTTTGATTAAAAAAGTACTAACAGTTTTAACTTGCTTATTTTATCTTGATTTCTAATTTATTCAGTTGAAATTTGTGTGCGACAATTGTAAAATCACATACAATTATAAGAAGTAATACAGAAAGTTTCCATGTACATTTTAACCAATTTTCTCCAATGGTAACATTTTTCAAAACCATTATAATATCAAAACTAGAATACTGATATTTATATAACCAACTGATCTCCTAAGTCTGAGTTGTACTTGTGTGTGTGTTTAGTTGTACATAATTTTATAATATATATAGTTTCGTGTGTCTTCCACAACAAAAAAGTAGTGTTAATAGTGTTATCACTGTAAGAATCTCTCACATTGCCCTTTTATAACCATATCCACCTTCCTTCCATCCACCCTACCACTCCATCTTTAACCCTAGAAATCACCAATCTGTTCACTTCTAAAATGTTACATAAATGAATAATTTTTTCACTCAGCCTTATTCCATGGAGAGTCACCCAGATTTTTGCATGTAACAGTAGTTTGCTCTTTTTTATATCTGAGTAGTATTTAATAGTATGAATGTACCACAGTTGGTTGAGTCATTCACCTGTTAAAGGACATCCGAGCTATTTCCAATTTTTTTCCAAAATATTTTCCAATTTTTCCAGTTTTATTACAGATAATACTGCTGAAAGTGATTTTGTACAGATTTTTCAATAAACATAGGTTTCCTTTCTCTGGAATAAAACTTAAGAATATAATTGCAAGCTATATGGTTCCATGTTTAGTCTTATTTAAAAAGCTGCCAAAATCTCTTCCAGAGTGACTGTACAACTTTTTATCACCACCAGCACTAAGTGAATGAATCAATTTTTCTCCATCTTTGCTACCATTCTGCATTGTTGTTATTTTTTATTTTTGCCAATTTGGTAGGTTATTTTGGTAGGATATTTTACTGGCTCTTGAACACAGGGGCTTCCTGGGTAGCTCAAATGGTAAACAATCTGCCTGCAATGTGGGAGACCTGGGTTTGATCTCTGGGTTGGGAAGATCCCCTGGAGACGGGCATGGCAACCCACTCCAGTATTCTTGCCTGGAGAATTCCATGGACAGAAGAGCCTGGTGGGCTACAGTCCATGGGGTCAAAAAGAGTTAGACATGACCGAGCAACTAACACTTTAACATTCACTTTCTTGAACACAGAGCTAAGAATCAGATATTGGGATTGTCTGCCATGAATTTTCTGTGTGATCCTGAGCAAGTCATTTCCTCTCTGGGATATAGTTTCCCTTCATATAAACTAGAGAATTTTGAACAGTCCTTTCAGTTTTAACTTTCTGTGAACCTAGGATAAAAACAGACTTCTATGATCCTGAAGGCTTAGTACCTTGGAAGCATCTGTAAATTATTCTTCTAATAGAAAAAAAAATTATTTACTGAGTAGGAAATAATCTTTCTTTAAAACCAGGTAACATGTGAACCTTAGGACTATCCTCCTATCCCTAAAAGACCCACTGCATAGAATAAGTTTATTTACTTCCTCTAAGATGAACTCCAAGGAAGTTGCCCCATTGTCCCACCTGGCAGTAGAAATCACCCAATCTCCATGACAACTTCATCTATACTTATCTATGAAGACTCTTCAAAGAATTTGAAATGCTAGGTAGATGTTACTAAATAGTTTTCAGAAGTGCCTCGTGGCATAGAAAAGGGATACCAGTGATTTCAAGAAAGCCAAATACTGCTTCTGCAAAAATGAACTCAGGGTCAGATAAGAACAGATTCGATGTTAGACCTGTGATGGTTTGTGTTCATGCTGCAGCTGAGAAGGTGATAAAAACTAGCTCTCCTTCATCACTTGGCTCCCAGACTTCAAGTGTGACTTGGAAATAACATGCCAATAAACTTCTTTATTGAACCTTTGAGCATCATTCTAGTCTATGAATACAGAGAGGTAGAAAGGAAAAGGACAGAGAGGGAAAATAATAAAAACATAATGTTGAAAGAAACCTAAGTGGCTAATATTATATAGTGTTCTGTAGGTTCCTTCCTTAGGATCACATTGGTGCCTGTTATAGGCACAGATTTCCGGGATCCACTGCTGACTGTTTGAAGCACAATCTTAGAGGGTAGAATCTAAGAGCATGCACACTGAACAAGGTCTCCAGGTGATTCTGACTAGCAACCCAGGGTCATCCCATGGCCTAGCCTTTGGGAACTAATAGAGCAATACTTTTATTTTATAGATAGAGAAGTCAGGGCAAGAAAGAATTCCCCCCAAGTAAGTCAAGGTCATACATTCAATAACTAGCAAAGGTAACTCTTGCTACCCTTTATGTACACTTAATCCTTTGTGACAGGTGGTTTCTAACAACAACAACAAAAATTCACTTTTTTTCCCCAGGAAACTAAGGTCCAGCCTGTTTCTAAACTTCATCCATCTCACACATGAGGCTAGGGCTATATTTCACAGCTGCAGGCTCATTTTCAGTCCTTGGTTACTTTCAAAATTTTGTCTCACCATATTTTGAAACAATATACTTAATTGGCACCAGTCCCTATTAGGGAGTTCATAAATGTCAAGGTCTTCTTGTTAGCAGCCCATTCCTTATTTCACCCCCCTGCCCAGTTCCCAAGCTATGGCCACTTTTTTGCCTTTTTTTTTTCTCGCAGCAAGAATCTTTTTTTGCTAATCTACCTCATAATTCCAATATCACCTGTCCATTTGCTGACCTTAACTTTTTTTAGTCCCCCTTTCATGGGCTGAAAGGGGAGTCTGGTGGGCTACAGTCCAGGAGACCACAAAGAGTCAGACATGACTTAGCAACTAAATAACAACAGGCGAGAGGCTAAACCCATTACTCTCGTGACAGTTGCCCAGATGTTTGAATTTGGCCCACCCCAAAGCACCCATCATTACATTTGGCCTATTGTGATATAATGCTACAACTGCTTAACAATAACTAAAAATCTTGTTAACATCATTTGATTCATCAGATTGAGCTCCTATTTGCACCCAAAGCTGCATAATTTTCCCAAATCCTTGTACCATATCAGTTGACAAGTCTAGCACCAGGATGTTTCAGTCTACTCATTTCTGTACATCTTGCTGAAAGTGACCTAGTCTAGCTGATCTTGAGCTCTGGCAAATTACCACTGTGTGGTAAGTGCCTATATTCTCTCTTAGACACAGCACAATGAAGGCAGGTGGCAACACTCATATTTATCATTGCATTTCTAGAGGTAAGGCAATAGAAAAGAAACTAGGACACTCAAGAGAGAGCAAAAGACTTTTCAATAAATGATGGAATGTAAATCTAGAAAAATTCTTTGACTATTTGCTCATCAGCAAGTAGAATCTTAAAATTCCAGGAGTCTGGCTCCAGCGGCAATACCTATTCCTTTTATTCACTTGGTAAATCACTGAACTGCTCATCTCAGCTTCTCTGTTACAAAAGAACGCAACTCATAGTTCTCTCAGGAGAGCCATGAACACAAATTAGCCAATATTTACCCAATCATCTGAAAATGAACTGAGCTAAATAGTTTTACACATACATTTTCTCCTGGAACTGTAGATGACACTCTCTACATGGTACATGGCGTTCCTTTACCACGGTCTAACCCAGATTGGAGAGGAATGAGAAGGTGTGCTTTTACTAGGAAAAAGTGAGCAGTAATTGAGGAGCCAAGCAGGAATTCAAACACCCACTTAGATTTTTATTTTAACTGATGTATGTATTTTACCCATTAAACCATAACATAACAATTTTGCTTATCTGTGGGGAAAAAGAAATGATTCCGCCTAAAGGAAAAATACTACCAGGGAGCACAAATGCATTAACCATTCCATTTTCGTCAGAACGCTCATTATTTCCCCCTCAGTAAGTACATATCTATAAAATTTTGTTGCCATTAAGTTCCAAATGCCAAGAAGGCAAGAGATTAGTCAGCTATGTATGGCCAGTTCTCCTGTGAGATAGCAAGCATAAGATGCTTCAAATTACATACTTTTTCCATTAGGTTACGTTGCCCAGGTCACCAAGTCTGGATGTGCAGCTAAGCATGGGAGTTATCCTGTTTCACCTTGCAAAGAGACCTGGCTTCATTTGACTTGTTCTAAATGATAATAATTAACACAGAATTAAATACCTGTACAGTGCCCTACACAGCCAACAGCAGCTTCGCTCAGCCACCAACAGAAAGCTCAGAGTCATTGCGTTCATGGGCCCCCAGAGTCACACCTAACCATCACCCCCATCATCACTCTCACATCAGAGTCACTGTACTCATGGGCCCCTGGAGTCACGCCTAACCACCACTCCCATCATCACTCTCACATCTCAACGTCTCTTCATGTACCTTTATGTTCAAACAAAATGAGTTACCTAACTGCCCCATGCTCTTCTCTTCTGCCTTTTCATAGGTTATATCCTTATTTATTCTCCTGTAATGAAATGTCCTTCCCCTCAGTCCACATTTGCATGCTCAAAATCTACTTAACTCCAAATTCATTCCTAAAAGTCCATGCCAGGTATACATTTCCCTCTGCTTTCAGTTACCAAGCACTGCCTCTTTTCTTTAAGATGGTATTAACCAAAATATAATTGAAATAATATTTTCCTTCCTTCCTCTCTTTGCATATATAGTACTTGTACATACACATGTTTGCATATACAAACATGCATACACATGATGTACATATTTGCATATGTGTGTATGTGCACACACACATACACCTAGTCCCAAAATTAGATGTCAAACTCTTAGATAGGAGGACTAACGTCTATTTCTCAGAGTGGATATAGCAGTATATCCTACTAGGAAGGTGTTCAATAAATCATTGATAAATGAATAAATGACTTTATATATAAATTGTGAGATTAAACAACTGATTTTAAGTATAAGCTCATACTTAATAAGTAATGAGAATTTTTTAAAAAATATCATGACCTATTACTACAGTCCCAAAATAAATGGAAAATTCTTATAATTTAAAACAACCAAGAGTTATAACATGGTTGTAGGAGCTGTCCAAAGCACCCAGCTTCTGTTTCAGTATTTAGAATATTAGAGTTTTTTCAAGTACCTCCAGACTCCTATCTTCTTCCTGTAGGCCAAGCCTAGTTGTGTTTAAGAATCTCCTTGTCAAAATCATAAAAATCCCCATGGAATTTGTTGTTAAAATTGATGGTATATATTTCATGCAGTATTACTGCTTTACTTAAGTACAACCTAACAGAGGCCTGTGGATTTTGCGATGCTTCTTTGCAAACATTAATAACATGGCATTGAATTCCCTAGGTATCCCAGGACCCAGGAGTGCTAGAGCTTAATGAATTTGTATAACGCTTGTGACTTGGTCTGAAGTTGTGCATACATTTAGCCAGAAATAAAAGAGAACAATCAGTTATTTGATATCATTTAAGTTGATAAATTCATTCTTTAACATCTCAGTCACACATTTTTTTCTTTCTTTTTTTTTTATGTGAGGGGGATTTATTGTAATCAGGTGGCCATCATCTTAGAGCTACAGAGATGCTATCCTCAGTATTCATGAGGAAGTGTGCATAAGATGTAGAATGGATTTTCTTTCAATTGATGGAATCATATAATCTCATGATAAGACCTTAAAGATCATCTGGTTATTAACTCTTAATTGAAGATGTCTGTATCACAATATATCACACATTCCGTCCCTACCTCAGAGGATAATTTTTCTTTCTTGACAAATACTACCAACTGACATCACGTGTACACTAAGTCACTTCAGTCATGTCTGACTCTGTGTGACCCTATGAACTGTAGCCTGCCAGGTTCCTCTGTCCATGAGATTCTCCAGGCAACAATACTGGAGTGGGTTGCCAAGCCTTCCTCTAGGGGATCTTCCTGACCCAGGGATCGAACCTATTTCTCTTTTGTTTCCTGTATTAGCTGGTGGGTTCTTTACCACTGGTACCACCTGGGAAGCCCACCTATTGTCACTACCTGCAATGCAGTGAAAAGATTCTGATCCTGGGATCTGGAGAATAGATGGCACATATATACTGCAATAAATATTTATAAAATCTAAATCCATGATATAGTTAGGACCTTCCTTCTCAAATACAATTATATACAGAAAATCACTTTATAAAATATATTATAAGACCAGGATGATACCATACAGATATTAGCACTAGTAGACTAGGTACTCCTAGGTTGTTAGTTCCGAATATTTGGATATTTTGACATAACTGCCCTTTCCTATATGGTAGCCACTAGAAACCATGGCTACTTAAATTCAAGCTAGGTAGCAAAATTTGAAGTTCATCAGTCTCACTTCAAGTCTCACATTCTAAGACTTCAGTTAACCACGTGCAGCTAGTGACTACTATGTTGGATGGCGCAGATACAGAACACTCCCATCACTAAAGAGTGTTCTATTAGACAGCACCGCACCATTGTCAATAACCAGCATAACACATTAGCATTTCACGGGGGTGAAATCCACACAAGTCAACCCTTCACAAATGGGTTTATAAATCTCTCCCAAGGTGACATTCGTTCTCGCCTCACAAGTCGGGGAGATATCGTAGAAGGGGCTGGTCTCCTGCAAACAAGTGTGGGTGCAGATGAGTGTGTCAGAGTGGGGGTCACGGGGAGAAGAGCCATAGCTACCAGCTGCTCTGCCTGCTGAGTCCTTCTCTGTTATCAGGTGACCAAGCCATGCTGATGAGCAGAGGTGATTTGAGGGGACTGCACCCTAATGACTCAGACATCCAAGAGAAGAACAAAGATGTTATCAGCAGGTCTGTTCTAAAACCCTGCAGTGGTAGAATCTTCAATTGAAAGTACAAACGGAGACTAGGAGAGATACAGGGAGTTTGGAAAGACAGAGAGAGAAGGGCAGTGGCAATGAGAGTGTGCTACTGGAGAGGGAGGAGGTGGCAGAAAATCAAAGACCAGCTATGCTGCACAGAGTTACCTGGCAAACCACCTCTGGCCTGACTATCACGGGCTATCAGCTCAGCCCCACCGTGGATGACTGAGGGCACAGCTGATAAAGAGTTGTTCCGTTTATTCTTCCTTTTATAACATCTCTCTCCTGCTGCTTTTCCTTTGGATAAGGCAATGGAAATCTTGCTAAATGCTGACAGTGCTTTTGGCTGGTGTTGTGATGACCCTTCAGCAATGCCAAGTTCCTCTTGCCCTCTCCTCAGGACTCCCGTAAGAGCCATGTTCTGCACCTCTCCTGGACACCAAAGCCCCAGCTACCTGGCATTTCCCTTAACCCTTTCACTCACATGTCCTTTCAGCTTGAATACAACCGTAGGCTGCGGAGGGCAGGAACTGTGTCCCATTGGTCTTGCTGACCCCTGACAGGCCTTAGCATAGTTTCCCAAACAACTGGAACCAAAATGGCATTGCTCTTGAATGGCGGGCTCTGTAGTCAGATGGCCTGGGTCTAAATTTCACCTCTGCTACTTGTTAACCATGCCTTTCTTTCATAGAGAGACCTCCCTGCTCTAAGCCTCTGTTTCTCCTCTGTTAAATGGGGATAACTGTATCTCTAGGAAGATGGTAAAGTTTGAGATAATGAAAGTAAAGCTCTTAAGACAGTGTCCAAAACAAAGTAAAAACTCATAATGATCATTATTGGGGATTAAATACTGAGGAAACCCAGCTGCTTAAATTTTTCCTGTGCCTGATAATAGATATTTTGAAGCTAAGAGAGACCTTAAAATCTTCTTGCACAAACTCCGTATCTTACATACAAGGATACAGAGGTACACAGAGAATGGCACGTGCTTGCCCAAGTTCACAGGCCAAGCAGTAGCAGAGCAAGGAGATTCAGTATCAGATTCTCCATCTGATCCTCTGCCTCACTGAGATCCTATGGGTGTGCAGAATACACATAGGCATTGTATGGGGCAAAGTCTCAGGTGACGGATTCTCTTTATCTCACAAACAACTTATCATGTAGCAGATGTGTCATGGCCCTTCACAGAGTCAGTGAATACATCTTGCCAAATGACAGAAAATGATTACAATACCTTGGGAAGCCTGACTTTCAGATATGTAACTTCAAGTGTCACACAAAATATTAAGGGTGGAGTCATTTTTCAAGAGGCTTCCCAAGTGACTCAGGTGGTAAAGAAATTGCTTGCGATGTAGATCTGAGTTCAATCCTTGGGTCAGGACGATCCCCTGGAGAAGAGAATGGCAACCCACTCCAGTATTCTTGCTTGGAAAATTCCATGGACAGAGGAGCCTGGTGGGCTACAATGTGTGGGGTCCCAAAGAGAAGGAGACAACTGAAGAGACTTAACATGCATTTTTTAAGGGCCCACGATTGAGTGCTATCACACCAACTCCATCCAGTATGCATTTCTGAGCACTTAAAAAATTTTTTGTGTTTACTAAATGATAACATGTTTGCACTGACGATTAGACAGTATTTCTGCTTTATTATATACGTTTGTATGTGTGTGCATATAAACACATATACACACACACTGTATATGTGCCTACAATTTTAGTCTGTGCAGCAATCAAAAGATGCAAGCTCAGCTTTTAATAGTTGTTCCTAAAATTATTTGTGGGTCAGAACTATGAGGTTTCTGTAGAGGAAAAAGAAATAGGCGTTGGAAGTAGCATTTAAAAACCTCTACCTTGTAAAATGGGAAGTGCTAATACAGCACAAATGATTAAGTTCCATTCTCCACTGTGCCTGCACTTACTCATAGGACAGAAATGCACTTCAGCAGGCATGTCGTGGTTTGGCACTCAGTCACGTCCAACCTTTTTCTGACTCCAGACTCCAGCTGGCCAGGCTCCTTTGTCCTTGCAATTCCCCAGGCAAGAATACTGGAGTGGGTTGCCATTTCCTTCTCCAGGAGATCTTCCTGACCCAGGGATCAAACTTGAATCTCCTGCATTGGCAGGTATATTATAGCTTTTTCCCACCTGAGCCACACCTATATAACTTTAAATGAGTCCAGACACCCTGGAAGTGAAAATTTGACCATATTTTACTCAGGAGCAAATCAGGTATTGAGAAAATTTAAGGCAGGTAATTTGTCAAGCATTCCAGTAGCTGCTTCACAGGGTGTATGCTTTTCAAATGCTATTTATTTATTTATTTATTGAATAGTTTATTTCTTTAACAGAGCTTCTATAGTACATACGCCTCAAGAATTAAAGTTGTCTTTGGTCCCACAACCTACAATTGAAATCTTCAAAGCCTGTTTTTAATAGCTCTGCGTGTGTGTGTGTGCGTGTGTGTGTGTGTGTGTCCACGCATGTTGTTCAGCTTCATTTCAGATGCAGGATCATAGGATACCAGAGCTGGAGGGGATCTTTTGGATTTCAGAGTGTCTTTGAAATTTTCACCTAAGCAAAGAAAACCTTCAGATGCAAATTTAAAAGGAATCTTAATATACATAAGAAGAAAAAGCAATACATGGGGTCTTTGGGCTTATAAATCTTCAGTGTTTGTTGGCAAATACTTAACTGTTGGGAGAAACCCTGAAGCATCTGGTCTGAGTCTTAAATTCCAAGGGGCATATTTTGAGAACCAAGGGTACATTCTAATTTGATAAGAAGCCTGAGGCCCAGAAAGAGAAGTAACCAGCTAGGAGAGGAAGAGCTGAGTTTCTAAAGAGACAGCTTGCCTCCAGCTCAGTGCTTCTATGATAACATGCTTACTTGCTTTCATATTTGCAAGTGGACATCAAATGGCACAACATCTAAAAATTGCAATCCCTTCCCAGCTAATTTGTGTATTGTGGTAGAGTGGCATAGGGTCTCTCTCCAATGGCTCTTATCCAATTTCCAATGTTGACCAACATAAAAGGTCAATTACAACTATTAGTAAATTTCTGGATATAACATTTTTCTCCTTTTAAAAACAGCCTTAGCACTGAGAAAATTATAAACAGATATGTTACTAAATCACTTACTTATCTAATTGAAAAAAATTGTCTACTGATTTTTTTTTTACACTGATGGCCAATGTTACTATTAAATACTAATAAATTGTATAAACATCTAAGAGAGGGTTGCAGTGATTGTATACCTAATGACTGGGGGGAGGAGGAGGGGAGATTGCATTAAAATGTGACCTGTAGCTTCATGTGCTCTGCAAACAAACTCAAATGCCAACTTGTTTCAAAATTACTGCCATTATATCCTAATAGAAAAACACCCACTGAGAAATACCTAGAGTAAATAATAAACAATAATAGCTCTTAGCAATTGAATAATATATTTTATCCATGGATTTGACATTCTTTGGAAGCATTCACTAATTAAGTTTCACCACATGCCCACAAGGTAGGTATTAGTTCTGTTTCATAGATGTGCTCATTTAGTATGAGTTAGAGCCCATGTTCGTGGGAGTATAGCACAGAAAAAAATCCCACTGAAATAAAACATTTTCAGGTTCACTAGGCAATGCAGTGACAACATGGAAGTACCCCAAGTGATACTCAGGAGGCACTGAAGAATTTAATGCACACCCCAAAACATCTCAGTTTAATACAGGGAAACTTGATAAGAAAATCTGAACTCATCAAGCTGCAGAAACCAACCTCTAGTTACAAATGTGTTTAAAATATTAGAAGGCAAAAACTTGCCACGAGAAGGGCTTTCATGGGTATATTTTACATCTCACATATAAGTATCAATGTCCCAAGAGAGGGAGGTTATCCAGAACAATTAAACCACAAGATATTAGAAAAGGAATGCTCCTAAGATTTTGTAAATCTCCCTCAAACACAGTCACAGCTGACGGGAAACACCAAAGAGGTAATACATGTGAGGTGTTAAAGACACAGATTTACATTCTCCCCTATTTAGGTTTGTCTCTGAAAGGCTGCTGTGGGAGGATTTTGTCTCTGTTTGGCTGGAGAGAGAGTTCAAGGGTACTCATAATTTTTTGTTTCAAATTTGTACCATGGACATGTATCACTTATTCAGAGGATAAGGTTTTTGCATTTCCAAACTAATATAGGATAACCAAGTGGCAGCATGTCCTGCCAGTGAGAACTGCCTCTTTCTGTTTGAGGAAAGATTTCACACGGTCCCAGTTGTCCCCAAGGAAAAGAGAATTTCCAATTAAATGTTAATCTAAGGTAAGTGCAGCTCTTGCCATGAAGCCCATTTTGATCACTTACTTGTAGCTTAACGAAAATGGCGGAGGACGCCACTGCTGTCTGTCAGTAGGCCAGTCCTGGCAGGCAACTGATGAGGGGCTTGGAGAAATGTCCTGACTAATCCATCTGGAGTGCTACTCTTTTTCTCTTTCTTTTTAGTCCTTCTTACCACTAAATGCTGTGATTTACAGAAAGACCAGCTATCAGTTACACTGTCTTACCAGTAGCAATTTGCTTTATAATACATTCACAATCATTATGTGTTTCTTTTTTAAAATGCTGCACAAGAGTTTTCTGCACATAGCTGGCAATTGTGGTCATTTTAAAAGTTAAGAATAGAGTTAAAATTATTAAGGCAAGTCTTTACTCTTCGAATCCTCACAAAATGTTGGGAATTCTCAAGAATAGACAGATAATCTTGAGCTAGCTGGAATTCATTTATTGATCCTGGAATGCTGGAGAATTATAAAATTATGAACATTATGATTCAGTGGACTACTGCAGATCATCTAGCCCAGTTGTCTTAATCAATGAGGAAACTGCCACCAAAGATGAGTTTGTTCAATGTGAGTTTGAAAGCAAAAGTTATATATATACATCCAACCTGCCTGCAGTCTGGCCTCAACATACATTTTAATCTTGTTACCCATAAGATCTGCTTCATATAAATATACCCACTATCCTTTGGCCTGCACCTCAAACAACCATGTTATACTTTTCCCTCTTTATTCTTTCTGTATGAGAAGAAAGTTCTTCTCCCTTATGTTTCATATTCCTATCCTGTCCACTCTTCAAGACTCTACTCCTCTGAATTCCTAATGTACTTTGTTAGTGGCCATTTCCAATGGCACTTACTTTTATTCATCCATACTTCTGATTTTCACTGTTTTATATGAATGATAGGATTATGAATAATTGATATTTTAAATTGTTGCCAGGCCATATTTTTAAAACAGGAAAGACTGTTACACAGCAGAAGGCTTTTGGTGCCGACACCATAATAAACAGCACCGATTAGCTCTCACAGAGTGGGTTGTGATTGTTCAGGAGTTTTCTTTAGGGATCCTTGGACACTTGAGTTATTTGAAGAGTAACTCAAATAACCCTAGAACTTTTAAGCCTAAAAGAACCTAAAGGACACACCAGGCCAAACTTCTAGTCTTACACTTAAATATGGAGGTCCGAAGTGGTAAAGTGACTTAACCGGAACTAAAACCTGGGTTTCCTGGCGTTTTATGCCCTTACTTTTTCCCACTGATCGTATTGCTTCCGCCAACAACCTTTTTCAGTTGGTGATGTCTACTGCCAGAATGTTATATGTTTGGGCACTTTGCTCCTTTAAATATGTACAGAGAGTTTTAGAAGATTCCTCAAGAAACCACAACCTCACTATATATTTTAGTCAGGACATACCTCACAGATCATAGAGCCTTGTCTGAATCCTCTAAGATTTTCAGACCTGGCCTTCAGCAGAGATGGGATGGAGCAGAGCCCACTTCACCCAGCCCTCTCTCTAACCACAGTTGATGAAACTCTTATCATATCTTTTTCATTAGTATTTGTAGAGCTGTCTTTTTGGACTCCCTTGTAATTTTATGTTGACTCCTATTTAATCGTGATTTAACCAGGAGTCACCAAAAATAAATTTTTATTGAATCAATGACTCAAAAAATGTTGTTAGTATATGTCAGTCACTATTCTAACCCCTAGGATGGTACAGTTACTTCTACCGCTGTTAACAATCATATGATCAACAATGACTGTTAATGGTAAATGCTTACTGTATTCCAGGAACGGTATGAGGCATGTTACACACATAGTCTCACTAAAAATGTTAAGTAACTCACCCAAGGTCTAGGACCACAAGTAGTGATCAGAATTTGAACCCAAGTCTATCATCTTCTGAATTCCAAGCCTTCTAGAGGGCAGAGTTTGCTCTTAAAGGATGTGTATCCAGTACCAGGGAGAGATTCTAGCACAGTTATTGAAGCAATGTGGTGCAAGCTATCATTTAGGCAAGTAGATGGGGTCATTGAGCACGGAGGAAGGGACTCTAACTCTTCAGAGGCAGTTAGCCAAACTTCTGAGGAATTTAGGGCATTTGGGCAGAATCTTCAGAATGACTAGACATGCGTAAAGTAGACAAGAGAAAGAGGGCTTTGTGGATAGAGGGAACATTATGGGAAATGGTGCACTGTGTTAAACAAAAAAATAGCATGTTTGGGGGACTCAGGATGCCCGGTATAATTGGAATAAGTGAGAAAATGGCTCCTGCCGAAGCTGAAGAGGTAGGCGGGGCCTTTACAGGCTGAGTGGCTGAGTTGGGACCTCACCTGCAGGGAATGGCTCATCAGTGGATTGTGAAGCAGAGTGCCATGGCCAAACTGTGCATTGAGAAAGATCACAGTGCTGTGGACTATGGATTAAATAAGGCCAGAGAGAGACAAGTTAGGAAGATACCGCAACTGCTCAACTGACAGAAAATGAGAACTTGAACTAAGATAGTGTTGATAGAAATAAAATGCATACCAAAGGGATATTTATGAGACTGAATCAACTGAACCCTATGTCCAATTCGATATCAAGGGCTAAATTAAAAAAGGAATCTAAGGTTATGCTCAGGTTTCCAGCTTAGATAATAAGAAGTCATTAAACTGGAAAGGTGGATCCAAAGATGGAGAGAAAAGATCACGAGCCCCGTTTAAGAAATGCTGACTTTGGTGTATGTGAGAAACATTCAGGTAGCGATGTCAAGATAGCAGCCTACACTAGAATGGAGTATCTGATATTTTTGGCAGAGAGGTGCCAAAGAGGGAATTATTAGGACACAAGTGGTAATTAAAGCCAATTGCTTGTTCAACAAATATTTATTGAGCATCTATTACTGTTCCAGAAACTATTTTAAAAGGCAGGGATATGGCAGTTACAAAACTGGACAAAAAAGCAGCCTCACCTTCTTGGAGTCAACATTCTGATGGAAATTATGTTTTAAAGTACATAAATAAATCCATACTTACAAATTATGTTAAGTTCCACAGAGGAAAAGTATAGAGTACCATAAAAAATAACAGGGGACATGTAATCTTGACTGGGGTTGGGGAGGGGGATGGTCAGGGAAGGATTTTCTGAGGTATGGAACATTTAAGCTAAGACTTACAGCTTATCAAAAGGGTTAGTTAAGTGAAAAACATTGCAAGTGGGAACTGTATATGTAAAGACCTGAGACCAGAGTTGTTGCTGTTCAGTCTCTAAGTCATGTCTGACTCTTTGTGACCCCATGGACTGTAGCCTGCCAGGCTTTTCTATCCATGGGGTTTCCCAGGCAAGTATACTAGAGTGGGCTGACATTTCCTTATCCAGGGATCTTCCCAACCCAGGTATCAAACTCAAGTCTCCTGCGTTGGCAGATAGATTCATTACCACTGAGCCACCAGGGAAGCCTGATGCCAGAGTTAGTTGTACTCAAAATACAGAAAGAAGGCTGATGACGTTACAACATAATGTATCAGCCCAGCATAGAGAAATAGGAAGAGGTGAGTTCAAGCAGACCTATTCATCAGAGAAGGTCTGTATCGGTAGTTTGAGACACTGTCAGACAATCAATTAATCAGTCAATCAAAGCATGTGATAAAGAAAATCACCATTTAATTAGGGGGGGACTGAAAATTTTACAAAAGAAACAGATTTATATAATTTCCAACACAGTATGATATCTAATAATGAGCCCCTTCCACTCAATTAAAATAAAGGAGCTATTATTCATGGCTAACTTTTCCAATCAGTGTTCTCTCCTAGGAGGACAGAAGAGGGATCCATGAGGTACTGTGGTGAGACTAAAGGTCTCATTGAATGAATAAACAAAATTTGGTATATACACACAGAGGAATACATGAAAAGAAATGAAATGGCAATACACACTGCAACACAAATGAATTTAAAGACATTGTAAGTGAAATGAGCCAGGCACAAAAGGCCACATATTGTGTGATTCCATCAATATGAAATGTCCATAACAGAAAAATCCTTAGAGACAAAAAGAATAATGGTTGCCAAGAGAAACAGAGAGTGACTGCATAATGGATGTAAGGTTTTCTTCCACAGTGATGAAAATGTTCCGGGATCCAAGAGTGGTGATGGATGCACAATGCTATGAATATACTAAAACCCGCTGAGTTGTATACTTTAAGAGGGTGAACTTTATGGTATGTGAATTATATATCAATAAAGCTGTTTCTAAAAAAAAATCATATGGGATACCTTCCTGCCTTCTATTAGTCTCAAGAGGTGAGAGGCAAAAGCATAAAGATAGATATATTCAGATAGCTAGCTTATATAGGATTTCACCAGAACTAATTTTTTAAAGCTGATATTACCTTTGATGATCTGTGGTTGAATAAGTTACGACTATATTTAAGAATGACTTTGGAAGTTCAGTTCCATAAGATTAATCTTTTACCTGGAAAGATGATGGGAAAGCTTTCAGTAACCCATCACATAAATAAACTGAAAAAGATAGAGTCCACGTGTCTCATAAAACATCACTACTTACTGTCCTTATAAAGGTACTATCAAGGAGTCTCTTCCCTTGTGCTGAATGATAAGGATGATAGATTAAAAATGAGGCAGAGCTATATAACACAGTGGGGCTTTAAGGAGGATCTGGATTCTATCCTATAAGGCATATTTATCAATGAACCAGACGATGTGTTTCACAAACAATTTATCCTTCCGGTATTAACCTACGAGTTTATTTCAGTCAAGAAAACCAAGAGGGATTTAAATCCATCCAACATTTTGAAAGCAGCCAAAGTAAGATTTAAATTTTAACATATTTCCAACTTACGAAATGCAGTGACTTATCAAGTTGCTGAGTCCCCTTAATGTCAAATATTCAGGAAATACTGAGAAACAAGTAGTCTTATCAATTTTTCAGTTTTCCCTTGACAGCTAATAATGAAAGACTGGTTACCTGCAATTCATATCAACATGGGGACCATGGCTTGAAACTGTTATTTTAGATATTTAGGGGAAAATAGAAACATGAATATTGGTGGAGATTATATCAAATTAGCAAGCTCCTCAGAAAACAAGATGCACATAAATGAATCAATAAATAGATAGGTGAGCTAGCAAATCAAGTAGAGGAGCTGCTCAGGAAGTGTTAGCTTAAAAATATTTATGAATAAAGACAGTATTTTATAGGTCTCAAAATATTGTCATATCTATTATCAAATTTGATCTTCACATCTGCTTTGTGAAATAAGCAGCACAGAAAGAGCCCCTTTACACAGAAGGAAAAATAAGCCTTACCAGGGCAAGTCCACTTTGTACAGGCCCACCCTTCCGCACAAAGCGGCAGGTCCAGTTGTATATCACCTCACGTCTTCTGATCTCAAGATCAGTGTATTTCTAATGTGACAAAGTATTCTATCATTATGTTGAGTATTGTTTTTCTTATCACACAATTAAAAGATACACACATATATCAGATAGAAACCATTATATCATGGCTTATGGTATAATGAACATGGTCTATGGTATAAAAACTGACTAGTGGCCTAGACAATAATGTATTTTGAAAAACATTTGACTTTGTTAACTTTGTAATTGCTTTTATTTATTTTATAAAGAAAACATATGCACTAAAACACCTATATACACGTGAAATGAGTGTCTCATAGCACTCACTATATGGTCAAGTCTCAACTATCCATCCTTATAAGGACAAAGAATATCTAGAATTTTTAAAATCTCATAGAATTTCAAATTCTCACATCAGTGGATGTTTCTGCTTTTGTCAGAAACAATCTATTTCTAAAAACCTACCAGACTTCCAGGTTTTATTGTTGCTGTTGTTGTTGTTTTCTTCTCTCACTAGATAAGCACCTCCTGAATAAATGATAATTGCTTTGATTGAGGTCATTTACTGGTGTTTCTGCCTTCTGCTCCAAAATTTAGGAGAAATATTTTAAAAAGAGAGAAATGACATCAGAAAGGAGCAAAAGGAAAAAATACTAGGGAAAAAATAATGTTTTCAGAAAGCAGAATAATTTATCCTGAGATAAGACATTCAACTGAGTAACACTCCAATATGAACTAAACTTACAGTATAGGATTAGAAGGCAGTTAGGGATTTCCTCAAATGTGTAGTTGATTAGTCTCCAAAATGGATTCTCAAGCAGATCAATGACCTCACTCTTGGAATTATTTCAAGTTATTATCTTTGGGGGAGAGAACAGATGTTGAGTATGGAGAAAGGGGAATTTCTGTCTTGAGCATTCACCGCGTCATACTGAAAATCAGTACCACCAGGGTGTCCAAGTTAAAGACTTTAAGTCTCTCTCCCCAGTTGTAGTCATCTCCACTCTCAGATCAATACAATGATAAGTGGCTAGCATCTGATTCACCTGAGAGTTCCCAGTGAAAAATTCATCATTACAGCAAGTGACCTAATTTACCCTTCACCCGTCAACAGGATTAAAGAGAGCTCCCACCTGTAGCACATCCGTGAGCTGTCTAAATAACTCACCTCATCTCCTTTGTGCCAACCTGTTATTTATTCTATTCTTGCATTTACTATATCTCATTGGAATAATTTAAGTTCATTTTCTCCATAGTCTGTAAGTTTCTTCCAAAGGAGATCTAAATATTCAACTTTGTATCGTTTGCAACTATCACAGAGAAAATGTCCCATAAAAGCTCCTAAATGAAGCTAAAGTATTCATTCATAGGTTAAAGAATAATGACTTTTAAAAAAATCTCGTGGACTTTGTGGATGATATGGGAGAAGGGCATTGAAACAAGTTAATTATCATATGTCTAATCAATCGCCAGCCCAGGATTGATGCTCGGGGCTGGTGCAGCGAGATTTCCCGGGGGGGAGGGAGGAGGGAGGGGGGTTCTGGAGGGGAAGCATATGTAAACCCATGGTGATATCATGACATTGTATGGCAAAAACAATAAAAAATAAAATAAAAAAAATAAAAAAAATCTAAAATAAAGTAATATGTGACCTATTATTATACATCTAATGGGACAATCCTGACTTTAAATATCCTGTCTTTTCAACAAAGATTGATTGGCTAGGTAATACGCTGATTTTTGAGAAAATATGAACTATATAGAAACAAAATGTAAATAACAGATTTCATTGGTCAATATTTAATCCTAAAACAATGAATACAACGTTAATTTAAACTTATCTCATTCCTCATGTCTCAAGCTGCCAAGAAGATTTTGGTGACCTAAATATCAAAAAAAATTTTTTCACCTAAAATCTGTACATTTCTATCCTTTATGGTCATAGAAAGAGACATCTACCAGGAGCTCAAAGTGTAAATTCAGGGAAAATTCTGCAACACTCAAACAAACATCCAAATTATCAGGTCTGTAAATTGGTAGAAACCTTAGTCCCATGGCTGAGGAACATAGAACACTGAACTTCTCAGACTAATAGATATTTGTTGCAGCTTTCGTGTGGGATTTTTGGCTGTTGTAAACTGGGTACCAAACCAGCCAGGTGAACCTGTGTAGGTTACTTCTTACTAAACTGCAATTTCTCCTTTGTAAGATAAGGGGCCTAGAAGACATTTCTGAATGCCTTTTAGCTCTCACTAAATATCAGTCCTTGACTGTCTCACATTATATAAAATGATGCAGGAGGTTGAGTGATAGTTAACTGGTTAATGGCAAATAATAGATCCATCCTTTAACTTTCCCTTCCTTTCCCTTGCCTTTGAAGACAAAAAACACCCAACCCCAACCAAGATACTTTTCTTATAGGCAACTAATTTAATATGGACCAATAAAACATTGAATCTAAAGCATTATTATTGCACAAAATGTGTTCAAACCACTGTTACTTTGGGCCATCCTGGAATATGTACATCCTTTTGTCATACACAGAGCATTAAGCAATTAACGTGGTACTTACATTCAAACAGAATTTACAGTTTGCCAAAGCACTCAAATACTGAATCTAATTTTATCCTCAAGAAATCTCTGATAGGATTCTTGGCATCAGACAGATAGCAGAACTGAGGTCAGGAAACTAATAAAGGTGGAGCCAAGATTCTATTGTTAGTTTCAAATTCAGTATCATTCTGTATCGATGCTCCTCCTCCCTCCAGTCACACTATTCATAAAGAGGACTCTGCTAAGTGAGGGAAAGCTGATTAAGAGGTTTATATATTCATTCAAGAAATATTTGACAGGTACCTACTCGTGCAAGACCCTCTGCAAGATGCCAGGGAAAACCAGACTCCTCTGAGACCCTGACTTCCAGGGCCCCTTACACTGAAAGAGAGATTGAAATGGATAAAACTAACTATATGACTTGGGCAGAAGTTATATGGGCCACAAAAAGATATAAATAAGCAACGAGGTATGGGAGCACATTGTTTGAACAATCCATTCTGTTTATGAGAAGCAGAGAGAGCCTCTGGCATTTAGCTAGACCTTGAAGAGTAAATATTTCCACAAGCAGACATGGGAAGGGAAGGAATATCAATGTGGAAAGAAGAGTATGAGTGATAGCTCAGATGGACGAGCAGGCAAGACTCACCTGGAGGCAGTTCTTTTGGCCAGTATGGGAAAGATGAAGAAGGAATGGGTACCAGCTTTGTTCAGAGAAATCCAGAGAAGCCCGAGGCTGCAAACTAAAACATCCTCCCTATGCTTTCATTCTCCAGGCTTTTCAAAAAGGATGCTCACTTGCTTATGGCTTAAGAATATTTTTAAAGAATGCTTCTCACCCTGTGTTGCCCACCATAGTAACATTGGTATCACTTGGCAACTTTGAGAAATGTACATTCTCAGGCCCTGCTCACAACCAACCGAATCAAAAATTCTGGGGTAGGGTACAGAACTCTGCGTTCTAACAAGTCCTATAGGTGATTCTGGTGCTTGCTCAAGTTTGAGAATCACTTCCTTAAAATATTTTTCCTGCTTATTAGCATGTGCCCCTTTTACTGTTAGGCATCCATTCTAGCCCCAAGTTACCTGACTCTCCCCTAAGTCTGCAGAATAATTCTATGTGTGTGTGTATAAGCCTGCTGACCAAAGGTAAAATGGGCTATTTGGGAATGAACTAGAAATTTATGCTGAGGTGCAGATTCACCGCTGTTCAAGGGGAGGTTTACACATCTCTTGCTGATTTAAGTAGATGTCATCTATGGCCCTGCTCTCCCTGGAATAAATGTCTTTTATGAAACTACTGTTAGCCATTTTATAACATATTTCAAATGGTTCACAAACAAGAATTGTGAACTATTCTCTATGGAACACTCATGTCACATTCAAGTATGACAATTCCAGAAGAGAAACTGGGCCCACCCATTTTTTTCCCTGTAATCTTCTGGTTTGGCTTAGAACTGTTCACAATCTAGCTTGATAACTAATCACAAAGCTTTATGTCAACACCATGTGGTGATGTGTAGTAGTCACAGTTCTTGTTTTCATGGAGTTAGCCTATTTCTTTGAAATGCTCAAAATATGCTCTCACTTTGCCCAGTCACCCCCAGGAGTTCTCCTGGTCCCTACCTTAGGAGTTCCTTCCTGGAATGCTCACCCAGACTCAGATTCTCTGCTCATCAACACCTGTCAAATCTGGGCTCAAGTGCCACTATTTCTCACTCAACCAGATATTATCTCTTCCTAGACAATACATATTCAAGAATTATTTCTCTCTTACAGAGCTCTGTGGCCTTCTGGGAACACTGTGGATCTGTATTATTAAAAATATTCTAATTAGTTCCTGTATGCCCTGTAAGAAAACCCTGATGCAAATCATTTCTAATTAAGAAAAAGACCATGCATCAAAACTTTTAAAAACCAGAATAAATAAAACTCTTTCAATATTCATTCCTCATTCTGGACTTTTTTAATGTGACAGCGCCACCTAAACTTTATAAACATACGAATGACCTTAGGGCTTTGCCATTGCCTAAAGAGATAGAGTATGTGACTTGTGAAGTTTAGATTTGGAGGTAGGTATGAAGGGACCTAGTGTCATATGGAAGTCTGAGAGGCAAGTAAGAAGACGAGGAGTAAGATATAGGTGATCTAGGTTCCTAGGTTCCCCTTAATTAGTATTACTAGATGATACATTGTTACACTATCACACAGTAGAGAAAATTCTTTTTGAGATAATTGATTACTGATAGAATATTTTTAGAGAAACAGAGTGAATTTGTTGCCTTTTGTTGCCAAGAATGACTAAAATTTGATCTGGATCTAAATAATAAAATCAATACTAGAAACCCAATAGCATTTCAAGTTTTCATATGCTTTTATATATGACATTTTCATTTAGGGCTCACAAGAGTTCTGTCCTGGGATAACATCGTGCCATAGGTGGGCATCAATACATCTACGAGATAAAAACAAAACTCATTGCGAATCAGTCATTTCTGAAAATCTGACAACAAATAATCAACCAGACTGACTGACCACATCTTTCACTTTTCAGTAGAATGTTACAGTTTTCTACTTCATTTCCTGGGACAATGATAAAGAGTTTTTCCAACTCTATACTTAAGCAAGAGGAACACATGTTAGGAATAACAACTCACTATCAATATAATAAACAATCTTCACTGTGTAGAATATGAAACATCTTACTGAAGTCCTATTGCAAGCATGGTATACATAAAATCAAAGATATATACTCCTCTCAAAAGTCTCTGTGTGGCAGAGATGTCTATCCCTGACCAATAACTATTCTCATTTCTTCCTTTTTAACACTATCTTTATACTGTTGGAAGCAGTAATACATCCAGCTGCATATCCCAGCCATCTCCTTGTAGGCAGTATCTAAACAATGTTTTAAAAATTGTTTATTGATTTACAATTGTTGTGTTAGTTTCAGGTGTACCGCAAAGTGATTCAGTAAAATATATACACATATATACACATATATACATGCATACATGTATATATATATATATTCTTTTTCAGATTCTTTTTCCTGATAAGTTATTACAAAATATTGAGTACAGTTCCCTGTGCTATACACTAAGTCATTGTTGGTTATCCATTTTATATGTAGTAGCCTGTATATGTTAATCCCAAACTCCTAACTTGAGATGGATTTACAGGAAAAGAAAATATTACATTATCAGGTCCTTCTTTTGCCCTTCTCTTTTTCTCCATATTTCTAATTGAAAACTCAGATGTGATGATAGGAGCTGCAATAGATAGACATCTTTTGACCATGCGGTGACCTTGAGGATGGAAGCTATACAACAGGAATGGCAGAGCAAAAGGACAGAGGAAAACTGAGAGACTGATGAAATCATAAACCCTTCATATCAGCCTTGGGCTGCTTACCTCTGGACTTTCATGTTAAGAGAAATTTAATTCTACTTGAAGTCATTATAACTACAGCTCTTTGTTACTACTGGCCAATTTAATCATAACTGATAAATCTTTCCAAATATGGACAGCTAAGGAGCCAGAAATATTTGATTATGATTGAATTTTAGAACTAAAGCCCAATTGATTAATAGTTGGGCCAATGTTCCCTACTAATGTGGGCTAAAAGAAGCAGATGATTTTTTCCTAAATGAGGCACCAGAAATGGAACTTTAACAGGAGTCTGAGTCATGCCAGAAGGATGATGGTGTCTGGAACCCTGCATAATCATATAACAGAGATGGGGGTGGAGGACGAAGAGGTGAGTTAAAGCAGGAGAAAGTTAGACTGAAAGGCTAATGGAGCAAGAGGGAAAGGCAAGCTGTTTGGAGCTGGAGGGGCAGGGACCACTAGTCCCCAGACACATGGAACTAGAAAAAAAACTTATTTACTCAGGTGGTTCAGAAAAAAATATTTTCCTTCCCCTCCAATAGCTGGCATAGGACTTAAAAAATTGGTACATGTTCAATAAATATATGTTGATTTATTTAAAGCCATCCAAGAAATTAGGACTTCTCTGGTGGCTCAGACAGTAAAGAAATCTTCCTGCAATGTGGGAGACCCGGCTTCGCTCTCTGGGTTGGTAAGATCCCCTGGAGAAGAGCATGGCAACCCAGTTCAGTATTCTTGCCTGGAGAATTCCATGGACAGAGGACCCTGGGGGAGCCCTACAGTCATGGGGTTGCAAAGAGTCGGACACAGCTGAGCGACTAACACTTTCGCTTTTCAGGAAATCAGTGATGAAAATTCACCTGAGAAGCCCCATTTTCAAAAGACTGCATAGGATATACCATTTCACTCCAAATCTTCATTCTCCTTTAACTGTCACTGACTAATTCTAAATTATAAGAGGAAAAGATACACACAGAGGTAATTGCAATAAAGCTGGTACGTGTCATCAAAGTCTCATAACACAAAGGAATGAGAATTTAAAGACTCAGCATTAATTTTTCACTACCATTTAAAACTCTACGCTTGATATTTACATGTTTGTTTCTCTAGTACAGTGGTTCTCAACTAAGGTGATTTTGCCTCCTAGGGACATTTGGCAATATCTTGAGTAGTTTTCAGTTGTTACAAGTGAGGTAGGGGGAGGCATTACTGGTATCTTGTGGGTAGAGGCTGGGGATGCTGCTAGTCAACCAACCTATGATGTACAGGACAGCCCCCACCCCCGAAAAAAGCTTTCCTGCTCTGAATATGATAACAGTGCCAGCTACTTCAAGGTTATGGATGGCATAATATCCCTAGAGTTGACAGTCTCTTAGTTCATGTAATGTTCTTCAAAGCATTCAACAAGAAAACACTGAACAGTGTAGGATCATAAAAATGTGATATACAGTCTATAATTCTTGGTATTACTCAGCTTCCAATGTATTTCCTTGTTCACAGAAGGCTGGAAATAAGTAATAACCACAGTAATTAAATATACATTATTTGGCAGGCACAATGAAAAAACTTTATAAAGAAATCCCATTGAATAGAACACTCTTGAGGAGTAGATGCTACTAAAATCATTTTATGGAAGAGAATGCAAAGCTATGAGAGATGAAGTTCTGTGCCAAGGGTCACAGAACTTATCAATAGCAAAGGATCTTAGCATCACAACTATAGTAAGCTTAATGTACACTCACAGGTGGTTGCTATTCTGGTTACCTACATTCTCTAGTGAGTTAAGAGGGGTTTTCCCCGTTTAAATCTCATAAAACAATAGCCTTCTTGCACAGAATGCTTTCTGAAATGCACTATACATTTCTACTCTGGATTAGGCAGACGATTTTGGTCAAAATTTAATCTTGATATATCAAGACAATTATGAGGAAGATCCACACTGCCCAGAATTGCAATGTCCTCTGGATCAGCTGGCATGTACTGAGTTTTCTGTTTCTTCCCTAGGTGGTCCTGATGCTTTTAGAGTTTTTCTGACTGATTTTTATCACTTTCTCAGTCTCTTTTAACTATAGCCACTGTGGGGATCACCAGGTCTATTAGACTATATGTAAAATTAGATCCTAAAAGAATCTCCCACAATGTGTTGAGGGGGGCAGGGGAGGAAGATGAGGAGCAGCGAAGAGGGATGAAGAAAATGTAAACTTCAATGTACCAACTTTCTCTCTTCCAAATTCCTTATGGCTTTATTTCCTGGGTTCCAGGTAGCAGAGTTTGCTGGATCTGTAAGCTTTAGACTCATGAGATGTTACAATTTTGGACATTTTAATCATCATAATTTAGAAAATCCCACATTTGGCTGTATTATAATGGGATCTGTGCCATGCTTACATCACACTAAGCACATCTTTTAACACAAACCTAAATTTATCAATAGAAACACATTTCCTATACGTATCCAAACAATGCCTTTAGTTTTTCAACATGCACCTCCACATTTTTAAATTTAAAAAGAGATAAAAATACTAATAAAATTCTTAGAACTAATAAATGTAACCATACACTATGAAGTTTCAAAGCCTGCTTTACTCTGGAGGGAACTATTTCTCCAATGAGGCCCACAACATCAATTTTTGTTTTATTTTTGTTCCACCATTGTTCCTTTGGAGAATGGAAAGGACTCTTATCAGCACTTTACAATTGCAGGTGCAAAACGGTGCAACTCACAGAGATTCTGTGAGGCTTAACTACAACAAAATACAATCAGACACATCAATGATTCTTGAAGATTGCAAGAAACCATGACCAATCTTGCTGTACACCTAAAACTAATACAACACTGCTAATCAACTCTGAATATAAAATAAAAATCTTATTAACAAAAGAAGAACATGACAAATCTGCTAAATAACCCATCAGTGCATCTTTTTTAAAAAAAATCACATTTAAATAGATTTCCTGTATAGTTTTATGTCATCAGTAAGTGGCACACTGGATCTGTGCTTGGGCAGGCTGGAAGCTGGTATTGAAACTGCTGGTGTTTGGGTGTCCAGAATGTGGCATGTCAGAGCACTGCATTTCTTCTGCTTGTCACTTGCCTCTTTCAACTCAAGATCAGCTACTGTTTCGTGTCAATGTTCCCTTGGGAACCTGATGCTGCTACCAGCAGTCTTACTACGCTCCGCCCTGACTTTGTGAGGCTGAGCAAGCTGCAACCCTTGCACCAAGACCATCTTGGAGAGCGGCACAAGGCAGAGTTTGGAGCATGTTAACTAGTAAAGGAAATTTCGGAGTGCATCAGCTTTACCCTAGACAGCAGGACATTTGGCTTATTTGGAAAATAAAGGGTTATCCTGAGGAAAAAATAAAAATTCTGCTTGTCTCTTAAATCATAGTTTTATATAACTTAGCTTTCCAAAGAAGATAATTTATTCCTCCAGTTGGAAGAGTCTGTATAAAACTACCAAGGCAGTTAAGATGATATAAAAACTTGTTGGCCACATATCAAAATAGATATACAATTAGGGATTGAAGATACAGTCATTGAAAAGCTGGCTTCATATTCCCTTGAAATCTTCACAGGGCTTTGCATTTGCTCTACAGTAACCATAATGGTACATTCTAGAAAGTCAGGCACTAGGTCCTTTGCAAAGTACTTGAGATGCAAAGATAAGTCATATTTGGACTGTCTTCCAAGGACTGGTGGTACAGCCATGAGCTGTTTCCCCATGTGCTCTGAGTGGAAGACAGAACAGGACAAATCAGGTTTGAAAATCACCACAAGATTTTTAGGTTCAGCTGCTGTTGCTAGGTTTTCACTTATAGAAAAACATGAGCTAAAGAACAAATATCTTCTCTTCTAAATCAACTCCAAGAAATTACTGTGTTGACCTTAAACAAATAGACTGCCAGATATTTCCCCAGCAAAGTCGGGTTTATTTGGGATCAGCAGAGAATTGCAATTTAGGACCTGCAACCATGGTGAGTCCTGTGAAAGCTCTGCCACGGCAAGTGAAGGAGAAGCTTTTATAGGAAGGAAAAGGAAGGTGGGAGGGCTAGAGTAAACAAACGGTCCACGGCGCTGCCATTTCCTACTCCAGGGGATCTTCCCGACCCAATGATCAAACCCATGTCTCCTGCATTGCAGGCAGACTCTTTACCATCTAAGCCACCAGGGAAGCTCATGATACATCTTATGTCACCTCATTTCTTTTTTTCTCCACATTCTGTTAAAACACATGGAAAACAAAAATTGTGACTTGACATCACTATAGCAATTGAAACTAATAGCTTAGCAACAATCTTTCAACATCTGGGAGAAATCCATACTCATCCGTATGGGACAAGCATGAGACCTCAGCCCAGCTCAGGAGTCCACACAGGGTCAGACAAGCAGCACAAGCTGTCATTGCCTCTCATCGTGTGCCTCTATCTCAGAGAAGCAGAAACGAGAAATCTGACACCCATCTCCCCATGCACGCAGCAAGGAAACAGTCTGCTATGCTATCCAAAACGATTCTGGGTCTCCCCTGACATTCCTCAGCATCGACAGTTTCTCTAAAATGAAAGTTTAAAGATTGTAATGGCCAGTGGTGCAGAAAGGCCAACTAAGAAAAGAACAGAAAGTTGGCAGTGGGTACTGGGGAACACTGGAAAATCTTGACAGCTGTATACCCTCTTCCTCAAAAAGTAAAGACTGAAAAGTGTTTCAGATCACCCAGGGAAAACAAAACAAAAAAAAAAAATTTCACAGCAAAGGACCAGGCTGTGATGGTTAATTTTATTTGTCAACTTTAGGGGACCAATGGATGCCCGGATGGTTGGTGAAGCCTTATTTCTGGATGTGACTGTGAGGGTATTTCTGAAAGAGATTAGCATTTGAGCCAATCAACTGAGCAATTCAGATGGGCCTCATCCAATCTCTAGAGGGCCTGAATGGAGCAACAAGGTGAAAGAAGAGCACATTTGATCTTTCTTTGAGCTGAGACCCTCCATCTTCTTCTGCCCTCAGATGCTGGGTATTGGCACTTCTGGGTCTCAGGTCTTTGGACTCGGATCTAATCAAACCACCAGCATTCCTGGTTCTCCAGCTTGGAAACAGCAACAATTATCCAGGTTCCTTTGGGAACCTAGGGGCCTCCATAATCACATGAGCCAAAAGATATCCTATTGGTTCCATTTTTCTGGAGAATCCTAGTATACAGGCATTGGAAGCAGAAGATACCTTCTTATTTGAGCAGAGCCTTACTGCAATCTTCTAAAAATTAGTGAAAGTCTCTGCACATCCAATAAGCTACCAGCTTAATGCCTGAGAGATGGAATGTATTACATTGACATGCAAATCATTGATGAATAAGGAAAAACACAGAAGTCTAGCTTTTGGAAGACTCCATGCTCAGATCCATGACCAAGGAAGATTTGGAAGGGACAGTACAAGTGGGACCCAGGCTATAATATGTGAATGAGCGAAAACTGTTCTGAAGGTGCTGAAAGCCATTTTAAAAAATATTTAACATTTGAAAGATAAAAGAAAACTTGGGAAATATCTGTGTTCTTTCAAGTAAATAAATGAAATAGTAGATTTGTTAGGGTAGAGGTGAATGATGATACTAAAGAAGAATTTATATTCAGTCTGAAATTATTAGGGAACCTAGCCAAGAATAGCAAGGTATCAAGAGTCAAATTAATTCCACTTTGAGAAAAAAACAGACTTGGTAGTGCAAAAACAATTGTCATTGATATAAAGAAATTCCCTCCCAAATCAGAAACTGAAAAATTCTGAAAGGCAAGATCATGTATACAACAAAAACTATAGATTTATTTGTATCAGTAATTTTTATCCCCAAGGAATAAGTCTTATCTAATGAAATAGAAGTAACAAGCAAGAAATAAAGGAAATAGTTACTGAGTAGAAGACCAATCAGAGTCTGAGATTACCATGTTCCAGACCAAACATAACCAAAATGGCAAGGAAAATAGTGAAAATAATGGCATTTTGAAGGTGAGCCTTCTGCTACCCAAAACCAACGAGAGCCAGCCCTGGTGATTCCTTGGGTTCTCTGCCTTCAGGCCAGACGGATCCTGCTCAATCATAGCTTTACCACTTAAAGGCCAAATAAATGCTGGCGAGTAACTTAGCATCAAGCTTGCCATAACAGTGCTACTTCAAGAAGTTTTCTCCCCTCAACACATCCCCTTCCTAGGGAAAATTTCCTTTCATTGATCTCCTCCTGCATCTGCCTTGGTCAGAGTGGACTTTCTCATTTCTCACTCTGTATCCCACAGCCTTTATTCATCAGGGGGAGTACAATTGGAAGAGTGTAAGAGAAGGAAAGGAAAGATCAGAGAAAGAGGATGCAGCCTAAGTTCATCCTCCCTCGAGTAACAGCAACTGATTTCAAAAGAGAATCATGATTAACTTTTAATAAAATATTCCCAAAGACATGTGACCTTCATCCTCTGGAGGGCGAGATCCTAGTCTTAGTAGAAAGGCAGGTTTGCTTATGCAGGCTAAGCTTTCCCTTTGTTAGCTTATTTCTGTCACTCATTTTTATTACAAGTTCATTTTCACAAATCTGAATCACTGCAAAATCCAAATGAATAGCTTCCAATAATTTTAATAAGTACATTAATTAACACTCTAAGATGATCTTTCCCCTAGGCGTACCTGAAAGCAACCTAGGTTAGAGTGAGTCTCCAGCACATTTCTTTTCCATGAGACAAGCTGATATTCTACAGGCTTTCACCTTCTAGAGCAGGCTGACCTGCATCCTCCACAAAGAGGAGCACTGGGTGTGCTCAGATTCTCTTAAAGAGAGCCCAGTCTCTCTTGAATTTGTGCAAGTTCAATGCCTAAAACTGGGACTTCTACAAATAATGAAAACTTGAAGCAGCTGATTATCCCTGATTACAGAGTATCATTTTCCTTATAGATTAGAATCAAACCTTTACAATAAATCTTTCTTTATCAACATTTTCCCTTTCCCCATTTCAAAGTCCTATCTTCTCCCTGTAATTAAACCACAATTATAGTTTTAAATTAAATAATGACCTCAACAAATGCACTAATATTGTACTTATTTGGTTTATCTCCAAAGATGCTTGGGAGACCTGCATCTCAGGAAACCTAACTTCTACTCCAGATTCTTCTACTAACTCTGTGTGACCCCATCCACCATAGCCTGCCAGGCTCCTCTGTCCATGGAATTCTCCAGGCAAGAATACTGAAGTGGGTTGTCATGTCCTTCTCCAGGGGATCTTCCTGATCCAGAGATTGAACTGAGTCTCCTGCACTACAGGCAGATTACCATCTGAGCCACCAGGGAAGCCCTAACTAAACTAGTGGCCACACCCTTCTTTTTCAGGTCTTAAGGTAACAAAGTTGATTGATGAAGGAGACTAGGGCAGAGTTCTGGTTTTCATGCTGTCTTCTTTTCAGTCATGCCACCAAACTCAGCAATAAACCACACACCAGCATGCCTTGGAAAAGCTGGGTACAGAGGAAGTATCAATCAAGTAAGGTAATTTGTGTGGCTATTCTTTGTAAATGCATAGTTAACAACATAGTTATTTGTGGTGGGAGTGAGGGAAGGGTCTGCAAAATGAAAAAAAAAATGGATTTAGAATTGGAAGAGCTGAGCATAACTGCAGTTCAGGGAATGTCAGCTTTCCTAAATGCATATATAATAATACTCTTGCAAAAGAGTTGTTCTGAAGGTCAAATGTAATATAATACTTCAGCCAAAGCACCTACCACAGAGTGGTATATAGTAGACTCTCAATAGATGAGGTCCAAGGCTGGTAGGTAGCTAGTCCTCTGATCTTCCACTCCCCACACAACTGGCCTCCTTTGAGGTCTACGAAGCCTTAGGTGGTCGAGTCCCCTCAGCCAAATACACTGGTCCAATCCCATTTTCCCCTTCCTGGTCATTTCCCTGAGGGTGGGTAGCCTTTCAGCAGTTAATAGCTTTCTTGATTTAGTGGGTTCCCATGTCAGAGAAGTCATTTAGAAGCTAAATTATTATTGTGAAGCATAAAGAAACATGTTTAAGCTGTCAGAATATTAAACAGGTTCTGACTCCTATTCAGAGTCATTTTCCTTCTCAGAATGGTTTTCTTCCAGCTGCAATCAATAGACATTTTTGGCAGAAGAGATGCTAAAGAAAATAAAATCTTCCAGGATGTTTCCAAGGATTTTACTTTTGCCTATACATGTAGATACTACAATAATCATAACAATATCCATTTGTTCTGTGCTTTGCAATTGGCCTAGCATTTTTATTTGCTTTATATAACCCTGTTAGGTAGACTGGTAGGCAATAATTCTCTCGTGTTATACAGGAGGCTCCTGAGGGTCAAAAAAGCCAAATGAGTTGCTCTAATTCCTACACTAATGAGTGAAGGAGCAGATCCAGGCTCTACTGACCTGGAGACTAACCGGATCCCCAACACACTACGTGCCTCAGCTTTTCTTAAGGTGCATGGTAAAGGAAGTGGATGGAATTTGAAGTTAACCAATTCCTCCGCACTGTAGCATACTTAAACATTTCATTTTTGCCAGCCAAATAAACCCATCATGAGATATTTTAAAAGACATCTTTATAATAAGATGAAGAGGTCTTATAACCCAGTGAAACTGTTCCTGTTTGAATTAGACCAATAGTAGCAACTGAGCAGCATTGTGAGCACTTCCTGTTTCAAACGAGCCACTTACTTGCCAGGTGTTTAAAACCACTCCCCATAGTTATTGAAGGACCACATAGATTCTAAGTTAGATAACAGCACTAACATTACCACCAGCATTAGTTCCTTGATTTGTACAAAAAGATGTTTAAAATTACCAAAAAGCCAACTCCACATCAATTTGATTGTTCATTATTATTTCTTCTGCAGGGAATACGGAATCCAGTACAAATCTAAGTGATGTCTGCTTTCTAAATTTTCAGTAACATTTGGGTTTTGTACAGCTAAGTAGTACCTACTAGTATAAAAGAACTAGAAAACAAAGAAAAGCGTAAAGAAGCAAACCAAATTATCCAGAAAATTCACCCAGAATTCAGTGAGATTTCTAATACGTTAGTCCTGAAAATCCAGGAAGTCAGGACCATAGTTGATTTAAAGGTAATCATAATTATGATTTTTGTATTAAAAAGCTTGAGCTTTTCACTGAAATCCAGCCAGTTTCAAAATATTTCCTAAATCCATGCTGTATGTTAGAACTAAGATGGTAGAGAAGAGTGAAAGAATGAATTAAAAACAATGCCTTTTTATAGGATTTTGAAAGTGACTAAGTTTGAAAAAAGTCATTGATTAAAGTCATGGTCTGTGGAACAATCATGGGAACAGGGAAGGAAATGAACACTGAGCCAGAGATAAGCCAAAACCAAGAGAACAGGTTGTTATGCTATCACTATGATGATAAATCTGAAATCAATAAATGTGTGTGGTTTGTCTAAAGTCTCAAATAGGTGGGACTAGCTCCTTAAACATCATTTCTGGTTCAGGTACTCAGTTCAATTAATTAGGGATGAAGGACTTTCACAAAGAAAATGTAATCAGTAATGGTAAAATTGAATAGAAAACCAAAGGGCCTGTTTCTTTGTTTTCAGCTGAGTTCATACATCATTTAATACCAGTAAGAAATAATCTTCAACAAAACCAATACAGGCTAGCTGCGAAATGAAAGATAAAGAGATTGTTAGAAATAGGGCTTCCCAGCTGGCACAGTGGTAAAGAATCCTGCCAAGCAGGAGACACAAGAGATGTGGTTCGATCCCTGTGTCCAGACAATTGCCTGGAGTGGGAAACGGCAACTCATTCCAGTATTCTTGCCTGGAAAATTCCATGGACAGAGGACCCTGGTGGGCTACACCAATATCTCTCAGTTTGACAATAAAATAAATATGAAGGAAGAGGGGTGCTGTGTCATTTTATAATATCTTCCTATTCTGTAATCAGTTAAAGATGCTATCTTGAGTTTTACAAATCTTTTCTACTCAGTTTCATTCAGATTTGCTTAAGAATTTGTTTTCACCCTCTGAACTTACTCTAGAAAGCAACAAAGTGTTTATCATTTTTGCTATCATTTCCAAATTCACCAGAAATATAGATGTGTGCTCATTTGTAGTCAGAATATTTCAAGAAGAGTTTACAAGCTTTCTTCCCAGAAACTGCATAAGTCATTTCTCCAGATGCAAATTGAAACACAAACACAAGTGTTATGACTACTCTTCTGGCACTCCAAAAATATACCACAAGCAAGTGCTTTTATGAAACATGGTAGTCCCTCATTGTTCATAGAACAGGGTCTACAGTCTAACTTGTAGAGTAGGACTGTAATTGTGAGTAAGAAGATAAATTAGTACAGCTGAAAGCTGCCTTGGAGGTTGTTAAGTCTGAAGCCTTTGTTTAACCTGAGAACTTTAAAAATGGGAAAAAGCCTTGTTGAAGCTGGGTGTTGAGTGCAAATGTCCTAATGGCTTGGCATGTAATAACCTGTAGAAGAACCCACAGTAAGTTTTTTTCAGCCTCAATGATTCTGCAATATAGCTTAGTTAATCAATCAAACAATAATTATTTAGAGCATGCTAAGAATATGATTGATACTGTTTTAGTAGATGAGAGATGAAAAAACTATGATAAACTAGATAGCAAATACCATGATAGAGTTCTGACCCAAAACAAGTTTATTATGTGGCTAGGGGAAGCAAAAAAAATTATGTGATTCAATGATGTTACTCACCAAGTTATATAATATTTATTCATCAATTATACATTGAGCAAGTACCGGCTATGTGTCATGCACCATGCTAAGTGCTGGAGTTCAAACAGTATTCGAGGATTTCCCAAACTCGTGGTGGAGACAAGTATGTAAACAATTGTAGTAAATGCTTTAACAAAGGAAGTATAACAGGCTAGAAGAAAGAAATGCTTTCTGGAAAGGTCACCGAGAACTTTACAGCAGAGGGCTCACCCGAGCAGTGTTTTAAAGGATGAGTAGAACTTCAGTGTGCAAAGAGATGGGGAGAAAGTGCCCTGATAGAAAAAGCACAGAGAAAGACACAGGTAAATAAGAGAGCACAGTAGATCTGCGGAATTGCACATGTGGCAAATGGAGGAGAGGGGTAGAACAGGAGGCTCAACAGAGACGTGGTGGCGGTGGTGGTGGTTTAGTCGCTAAGTTGTGCCCGATTCTTGCAACCCCATGGAATGCAGCCTGCCAGGCTCCTCTGTCCATGCGATTCTCCAGGCAAGAATACTGGAGTGAGTTGCCATTTCCTTCTCCACAAAAGGGCAGTAGGAGGAAGATATTGACACATCTGACACCCCACATTATGTTGTTAGAGCTTTATCCTGAAGGCTATAAAAGCCAATGAAAATCTGGAAGAAAGACTATCAGACACGTATAATGAAAAGATAAATATCATCAGTTTCATTTCTGAAAAAGGTAATCTAGGGATATAAAAATGGATACATGTAAATATTTAGTAAATGTTTATCACTGTGATATCTGTAATAAGAAGAAACTAGAAACAACCTAAATTTCCAAAAATGGATAATTGGTTTAATAAGTGTTGGTAGATTCGTATATAATCAATAAATGTATCAAGATAGCAAGTTAAGTACATACCAAAAATTTCCTCTTCCACTCTGAAATGAGAAATAACTGACAGAATAACAAAAAGAAATGAGAGCATACATTATGTATAATGGAAACAGAATACTGTTTAAAAACAATGGAAAAAATCTGCATGGCAGAAATAAAGAGGCAATCCACAGTGGTAAATAGTGACAAAGCTACTATTTTAAGGCCACTGAGAAGAGATACAGGTACATTGGATCAGGATTCTTAATGGGAACATGCAATGGGGAATATATATGACTACTGCAGGTAGGAGGGCAGAGATGGGCACCTCAAATTAATCCAGAATCTGGGACTGTGCTGCCCACTTGCAAAAAGTTAATGGTAAAAGTCTTCTCATTTTCCAGGGGCCACTCTACAGAAAGAAGCAGAAATACCCTGTAAAATTGGGATATGGGTCTATGTAGCAGAAGGACGCAAGACTTGGAATTTACTATACCCAAAGAGAAAACTCAAACTGAATTTCTATCATAAAACCTGATTTGGAGCTCTACATTTTGCAGAACCCAGATCCAAATGCAAAACTCCCCTAAGGAAGTGGAGAGAAACTCCCCCAACTGGAGAGAAATTCCCAAAAAGAAGAAAATATTTCAAGTAAGAATTTTAAGACATATGATGAAGCCCAGCAATGTGGTATAAATTGTGGTATAAAATAATCTAAGCCAACAAGCAGGATATTTCATACCCATAAAATAAAAAAAATAGATAAATCTGATTAAGAGTTTTTATTTTTATTTTTTTTTATTTTTTTATCTGTTTAAACATAAGCAATATCTATTATTTTTATTTATTTATTTATTTTTATTGTTTTTGCCATACATTGTCATGATATCACCATGGGTTTACATATGCTTCCCCTCCGGAACCCCCCTCCCTCCTCCCTCCCCCCCGGGAAATCTCGCTGCACCAGCCCCGAGCATCAATCCTGGGCTGGCGATTGATTAGACACATGACAATTAACATGCTTCAATGCCCTTCTCCCATATCATCCCACCCTTACCCTCATCCACAAAGTCCACGAGTCTATTCTATACATCTGCGTTCCTTTTGCTGTCTCGCATGTTGAGTTCTCGTTACCGTCTTTCTAAATTCCATATATATGCGTTAATATACTGTATTGCTGTTTTTGCTTCTGGCTTACTTCACTCTGGATAATGGGCTCCAGTTTCGTCCATCTGAGTAGAGTCGCTTCAAATGAATTTTTTTTTAATGCTGAGTAATATTCCATTGTGTGTATGTACCACAGCTTTCTTATCCATTCGTCAGTTGATGGGCATCTAGGTTGCTTCCATGTCTTGGCTATTGTAAACAATGCAGCGATGAACATTGGGGTGCACGTGGCTCTTTCAATTCTGGTTTCCTCGGTGTATATGCCCAGCAGTGGGATTGCTGGGTCATATGGCAGGTCTATTTGCAGCATTTTAAGGAACCTCCACACTGTTTTCCATAGTGGCTGTACTAGTTTGCAATCCCACCAACAGTATAAGAGGGTTCCCTTTTCTCCACATCCTCTCCAGCATTTATTGCTTGTAGACTTTTGGATGGCAGCCATTCTGACTGGTGTAAAGTGGTACCTCATTGTGGTTTTGATTTGCATTTCTCTGATAATGAGTGATGTTGAGCATCTTTTCATGTGTTTGTTAGCCATTTTTATATCTTCTTTGGAGAAATGTCTGTTAAGTTCTTTGGCCCACTTTTTAATTGGCTTGTTTATTTTTCTAGAATGGAGCTGCAGGAGTTGTTTGTATATTTTAGAGATTAATTGTTTGTCTGTTGCTTCATTGGCTATTATTTTCTCCCATTCTGAAGACTGTCTTTTCACCTTGCTTATAGTTTCCTTTGTTGTGCAAAAGCTTTTAATTTTAATTAGGTTCCATTTGTTTATTCGTGTTTTTATTTCCAATATTCTGGGAGGTGGGTCATGGAGTATCCCGCTTTGGGTTATGGCAGAGAGGGTTTTGCCTATGTTATCCTCTAGGAGTTTTATAGTTTCTGGTCTTATGCTTAGATCTTTGATCCATTTTGAGTTTATCTTTGTGTATGGTGTTAGAAAGTGATCTAGTTTCATTCTTTTACAAGTGGCTGTCCAGTTTTCCCAGCACCACTTGATTAAGAGTTTTTAAACACAGTATTAAGATCTTTGAGATGAAAATCATGATATAAAACTGACATTATAAAATAAGAATAGGCAGTTTGGAAACAAGAATAGGAAAATAAGAAAAGAGATGAAATCTTTAAAATGAAATAAAAATCTCAGTAGATAAGCTTAAACAATATACAAGTTACAGTAGAATTTAGCATTGGTGAAATGGAAGTTAGAATTAGTATAATAGAAAATATGAAACAGATGAATATCCTCTATTATGTATATTAGATGGACACTTCCCTAGTGGATCAGACGTTAAAGAATTTGCCTGCAATTCATGAGAGCAGGGTTCAATCCATGGGTTGGGAAGATCCCCTGAATAAGGGAATGGCAATCCACTCCAATATTCTTGCCTGGAGAATCCCACAGACAGAGGAGCCTGGCAGGCTATAGTCTCTGGGGTCGCAAAAAGTTGGACACGACTGAGTGACTAACACACATGTACAATAGGTATTGCCAAAACTAATAGAATAGAAGCAATGTTGCAATCCCTGAGAATTTTCCAGAATTGAACACCGGCATAAGTCTGATTGACAGATTTCTGTAACTCTTAAAATATGGTCTAGAGAATCTCAGAGGCCTGTGGAATCTTTTCAGGGTGTCCACAAAATCAAAACTATTTCTGCAATAACATTAAAGTGTTATTTGCCATTTTTATTATCAATCTCTTATGATAATGTGTTTTCTAGAGGCTCATGACATGTGATGACACTGCATAATGAACGATGTCAACACCTGGAAGATCTGCATAACCCAGTGAACCAATATTTTCCAGATGATCAACGTGGCCATTAGGTAACGTGAAACATAATGCACTGGGGCAAGAGATCCATTCAAAGTAGAAGACAGACCAATGTAAAAGAGTATTTAAAAATAACGTTTTGAGTTCTGGTACACTATCAGAAAAGAATATCCACAATTACTTGAAAGAACTAGTGAAATATTCATCCATTTCCATCCATACATCTGTATGAGGCTGGATTTTCTAAACATATGTTGACCAAGAGTATTTGCCACAGATTAAATGCAGAAACAGACATGAGTACCCAGCTGTCAACCATTAAGCCAGACATTAAGAGAGTTGTAAGAACATAAAACAATGCTCTTTTTCACACTAATATTTTTGAAAAACATAGTTATTTTAAGAAAAATAAATTGCTTAAACTAACTTAGAATCATATACTTCTATTCAGTTCAGTTCAGTTCAGTCGCTCAGTCGTGTCCGACTCTTTGCGACCCCATGAACCACAGCGCGCCAGGCCTCCTTATTTTAATGAATTACTTACTATTTTCAAATTTCTGTTTTAATTTCTAATAAGATAAATTTCAATAGATAACTCAAACAAAAGCTCACTGGATCCTCATAATTTTGAAATGTGTAGATCTCCTGAGTCTAAAAATTTTGAGAAATGGTGGCATATGGATCATGTCTGACTCTTTGAGATGCAGTGCTGCAGTCCCTGGGGTTGCAGAGAGTCAGACATGACTTAGTGGCTGAACAACATGGTGACATAATGGCAAGGTCATGACATGATGCATAAAATGTTAAATAGTATATAGTGTATGATCCCATTTTTAAATATACATATATAAATATAATCTGTATACTTGATAAAAATGCTTCAGTGGTTATTTGAAACTTACTACACATTAGGTAATTTTCCCCTCTGTTCTTTATGTGCATTTGAATTTTCTGTAATATATGTATTTAATAAACATTACTTAACAAATGTTATCTTGGCATTGGGCTAATAGCTGTGAATAGAAAAGACATGGGCCCTCCTCACCTGAACCTCACAGTCAAGCAAGGAGTTAAGAACAAATCAAACACATACAGTTCTTTAACATCAGATTATAAATCTTGATTAGTTAAAGAATAACTGCAGAGGGAGGATGGAGGACATAAGTTAGTTTGAGAATAAGGGAAGACAGATAGACATATTATAGCTCTCATGCTGGTTGAGTGTGAAAAAGCTGATTGAATAAGCATGAATACAAGACAGAAGACAAACACATCAAATATGCAAACCAGCAGAAACGAACAGAATTCCAGGAAGTGCCCCAAGTGCTAAACAGATGTGGATGTCCTTAGAGATGGATGGGGTTAGGCATTTAATGGAGGTGACTTGAGACCTTTTATTCTGGAGAGAGAACAAGTTATCTCAGCTAAATATACAAGGTTTATGGAGGGACTGAATTCAGGGTAAAATATCTATTCAGTTCAGTTCAGTCACTCAGTTGTGTCCAACTCTTTGCGACCCCATGAACCGCAGCACACCAGGCCTCCCTGTCCATCACCAACTCCTGGAGTCCACCCAAACCCATGTCCATTGAGTGGGTGATGCCATCCAACCACCTCATCTTTCGTTGTCCCCTTCTCCTCCTGCCCTCAATCTTTCCCAGCATCAGGGTCTTTTCAAATGAGTCAGCTCTTCGCATGAGGTGGCCAAAGTATTGGAGTTTCAGCTTCAGCATCAGTCCTTCCAATGAAGCAGAAATCCACAGTATGGGTTTCAACACTGAATAGCAATCATATCTACATTTGCTATGGAAGGTAGGTAGATTTGTATGGATTCATTGAAATTTTCAGTTTTTTATACTGGCAATTTTAATCCTCTCTTGTTTTGGGGTTTGTTATTTTTAAAAAAAATCAATAACTTAAAAAATTCTAAAAATAAATCAAGCACTTATAAAAAATGCTGGAAATACAAGTAAATGTTCATTTATTTTTTAAATAACATAACAGTAGATGAGCCTTTTAATGAAAGTGAAAGAGGAGAATGAAAAAGTTGGCTTAAATCTCAACATTCAGAAAACTAAGATCGTGGCATCTGGTCCCATCACTTCATGGCAAATAGATAGGGAAAGAATGGAAACAGTGACATACTATTTTCTTGGGCTTCAAAATCACTGCAGATGTTAACAGGAGCCATAAAATTAAAAGACACTTGCTCCTTGGAAGAAAAGTTCTTACCAACCTAGTCAGCATATTGAAAAGCAGAGACATTACTTTGCCAACAGATGTCTGTCTAGTCAAAGCTATGGTTTTTCTAGTAGTCATGTATAGAGGTGAGAGATGGACAATAAAGAAAGCTGAATGCCGAAGAATTGATGTTTTTGAACTGTGGTGTTGAAGGAGACTCTTGAGGGCCCCTTGGATAGCAAGGAGATCCAACCAGTCCATCCTAAAGGAAATCAATCCTGAATATTCATTGGAAGTAATGATAGTGAAGCTGAAACCCCAATACTTTGGCCACCTCATGCGAAGAACTCATGTGAAAAGACCCTGATGCTGGGCAAGATTGATGGCAGGAGGAGAAGGGGATGACAGAGGATGAGCTGGTTGGATGGCATCACCGACTCAATGGACATGAGTTTGAGTAAACTCTGGGAGTTGGTGATGGACAGGGAGGCCTGACATGCTGCAGTCCATGGTGTCACAAAGAGTCAGACACAACTGAGCGACTGAACTGAACTGAACTGAGAAGATCCAAAATAACCTATACTGAGCAAAAGCATGGCCCATACCCAGGTCTTTCTTCATTTTATATGTCTGCTAAAGGAAGCTTAATGTACAGTGTAAATGACAAGCATACATGACTGGTTTACCCATCTACTAGCTGCCACTTTCTGCAGTTCTATGAAGGTTAACTTCAATCAACAGCAACTGTCAAGAGGTTCAGCATAGTCTGCTGAAATGAAGAATGATCTAGGACACGATGTAACAAAAAGGATAAAACATTGAGATACATTTACAGGCAGATCACCCTTACTAAAAATACTACAAGTACGTAAATGGTCCTGTATTCCTGGGTAGAGGTTTATTGATTGTGCAGTTCTCTGACTCACAACTGCTAAAGCATGACATTAATATATATTGAATTTTCTGCCTTCAAGGAGTCTGCAGTCTAGAGCATGGTTAGTTTTACGAGTGCTCATGAAGATCTATCGAACCCAGGTCTCCCGCATTGTGGGCAGATTCTTTACCTCTGAGCCACCAGGGAAGTCCATACAAAGCACAATAGGAGCCAAAATGATAGTTTAGTTCAGTTCTCCATGAGGCATCACAGAGGTGACTGAGTTCTGAAGATTGTGTAGAAGTTTGCCAAGAAGAGAGAGGATGAGTAAAATGACAGGACAACCTGGGCTGAGCAGTGTCAAATATATGATATTTGGCTCAGCTAGATCTTAGATAGTTTTCTCAGATGGGGCATCACCCAGATTTACCTCATTTGTCACCTTTCATCTTCATCCTAGCATGAAAACTAGAATATCATGGGTGTGAAAATCAGTTTCGAGCAAATGAATAGAGGACATGGAAATGGGAAGGGGCAAAGGGCTGTTGAGAAAGGCAAAGGCCAGACTATGAATGGTTTATATACCAAGGAGAGGAACTTAAATTACCCTACAGAGCCTCTGGGAAAGACAGTAGAAAAACACTAAAGGAAAGTTATGTGATTACTTTTGTGCCTGGTTGTAGAATAGAAGATGTAGTGGAGAAGGCAGGAGTGACAGTTAGGAGACCTGATGAATGGTTAAGAGACATTTTAAGATGATATGGTCTGCTGGTTATCACTTTGGGATGAGGAAAACAGGACCCATAGAAGTCAATTTTTTTAAATATTTTATTTTGTATTGGGGTATAGCTGATTAACAATGTCATGAGAGTTTCAGGTAAACAGCTGGATACATGTATATAAATCAATTTTTAAAACAAAAAGTTCATGAGACTTTTGATGGAAATTCCATGGGTTAGTTATGTTCTCTAACTACCAGTTTCCTAAGAGGTCAAAATACCCAATAAACAGTAGAAAAGCGTCAGATGAGTAGGTGGGACTAACCATCATTACTCACCAGCTGTGTGACTTTGGGCCAGGTGGGTGACTTCAACACTCCCTACTGTAAAATGGACATGCAGTGCCCTCCTTGCTACCTCACACATTTTCCATAAAGATCAGAGGAGGTAATGAATGGGAAAGCTCATACGGACTGGAAACACTCCTCTAGTAAAGTGAGAAGCTGAAGTCTATTGTGAAATGGAGGCATACCACAAAGCATCCTGGCCCACAAAAAGAAAGAAAATTCGGAGATCATATAAGAAAACTAAAGCTGACCAAGCCCATACCCAGGGCTAAAATCATGTAAGTGTAAGTTAATGTTAAAGAACTAAATAGCTTTTCATTATAAAACTGACTAAAATGAAACTATCACTCCTTAGGTTACCATATCAAGGAGCTCCTCATATAAACAAATTCCTCTATCTCACCAGTGAAGAAACTTGAGATCCAGGGAAAGAGTTTGGCTTACTCAACGTTATAGCAAGTTAATGATTAAGGCAGAACTAGAACTGTTCTTTCTTGACTTCCAGTCCAATAGTCATTTATAGTAAACTGCCAGAGTATGACAAAGCTGGGAAATAATGTGGAAGTTCTCTGTGCTCCATAGAGCTCTAGAGTTGTAAGAAGGGCCTAGGATAGGGTGGGAGATAACAAAAAGAAACCAATCTCTTCAGCACATACCTCCCTGTCCAGCTATTTTGAGGACTGTTCTGGATCATTTAACAAAAGCTTTGAAAAATAAGGTTCTCCGGCTGCTGCAGAAAAATAAAATTAAAATTACTACAGTGTCAGAATTTTTTAAAAAAAATTTGGTGTGAGCAAACTTGAAAATTCCAAGTCAGTGAACACATATTAAAATCATTACGTGGATACCCATGCATTCATCTCTATTTACCTCAAATTCCCGCATATATATTGCCAAAGCAGTTTGGAAAGATGCATAGAGTTTTTATCCATGACTAATCATCACATTTTACCATTGCAAGCACAAGAGGACAGATCAGTGAGAAGGCTCCGTTATTTACCAAACTGTTGAAGTGATAACACAAACACTAGGATTTGTTTCTGTTTAAAAGTAGCAGAGCATGGGAGGGGAAAACTGTGTGGGCTTCTTTTTGCCTCCTTTATTAATCAATTCGCTTATATTTCCATAAATGTTTCTGAGCTTCCCTGCCGCCAAGTTGCTGCCAAGGAATCTATCAATGCCATAGAAATATGCAGCCCAGGTACAATGATGAAGTTTAGAACCCTTGGCACTAAAGAGAGTTGGAAGTATTCCATGAGGAGTAAAGATCTGGCCCTGATCCACTGAATTCCCTCATCTTTCCCCTGCTCAGCTCAATTTCAGTGCTCATTTCAAGAGCTATTACTATGTCTCAGATTCTGCTCAAGACATACCGGGAGACCCAGAGGAAAAAAAAGTGGGGGGACAGGCTATATAGCACAATATAAAAGGCACTAAGAGATATGCAAGCATATGAGAGGTGCAGTTGCTTGGGTTCAGAGGAAAAACCACTTCAAGTTGAGGGCTCTGGTTAGGAGAAGGGGATGTCTAGAACCAGGCCTTGGTAGAAACTGAGAATTGGAAGGGTAGTTTTGTCTATGAAATGAGTAACTCTGGGTGATTCACCTCCCTGAATCTCCTAAGCATGGGAAGGTATTCTCATCACTGGTTTACTTTCTGCAGGTAACAAGTCACACCAGCAGGTTGCCTAGAGGAGGAGCCCCACAAAGAGGACAACCACAAAGAGGCCTACTGTGTTAGCAAGAAAAATGCAAAGAATGCTACTTTGTATCCAGAAGCACAGGAGATCTTCTGCAATCATGAAGACTACATTCATAGACCTTTCACAATCACCCAGTCCTTGAATCCAATTCATCCAAATGTCAATGCTGGGGGTTTTAAGACTTGGCTCTCTCACTAAGAAATCACTCTTATAACCAGCTTTGCAGCCCAAAGTAATTCACACTCATGCTCAGGATTTTTCATGCCTTATCTCATTTAATCCCTAGAACAACCCAATTGGCAGTTATTGTCCTCATGACAAATGAATAAATTCCATAATTATTACATGACAACTACAAAATAATTACATGATAAATTATTACATGCTGTAAACTCTGGTTAGTTGCTTTCTAAATAATCAAAACCTCATGAAGATCAAAAGTGTTGATGCCAAAATCTGGCCACTACAATCCACAGAAGGAAGAGACTAAGCATTTGTGATATACTTTTAGAAACTATATAATCTATCTAGAATTTCATTATTCATTGGCAAACACATCTAACACATCTTATAAGAACAAAATGATACATAAATGACTGTGATGGTTTATTGAAATGAAATCTTGAGCTTGAAGACCAAGAATGAGGCTACTCTGTGATTAAAGGATAGTTACTCATTTCCAAGCTCCCATTTTCTTCAACTGTACAAAGGGGAAGGAGATGCAGGAGATTTTGTGATCTGTAAGTTGCTTTCCACTACCAAAAATTTTAATGATAATAGTAATAAGAAATATACAATTAGAGGAATAAAAGCCCTCATTAAATGAATATTCTCCAGTCTATAAATCTTCTGAGATGCAAATGGTCTTTCAAGAAAAGACTATAGCCTGTTATTTGGCATTGTTTGAGAGGCAGGATATTGAGGTGGGCATGCTTTTTCCAAAAGGAGAAAATGGAATCTAAAGAGGAAAAGAGCTGTGGTATGTCCCAGCCTTAGGCATAAATGTAGAGGATAGCAGCCTACTGGGGTTTGCAGTTACTGTCAACACAAGAGAGTAGAGAAACACAGATCAAGGACTTTGTAAGAACATGGTATCCTTTCTTAAACTCTTCAGCCTCCCCATATTTTTATTCTTTACATGGTCATCTGTCTACCAGTGTGTTCAGCGGTTTTATCCTCAGAATGGACAGGGCTTAAGTATGTGTCTTCAGGAGCGGAAAGAAACGGATGAACCAGGAAAGCTAATATTATCCTGTATCCCAGGGGTAGAGTAAGCACTAGGGGAAAATGGGTGGAGTGACTGAAGTCTGTGGACAGCCTGACTGCTGGCAGAGCCTGGGACAGTCCTGGGGCAAAGCAGCAGTGGGGCCCACCTGAGGGGCACCAGGGCCCTTGACATCAATTACATGAATGGGTCTGGTCTACTGAGCTCATAGCAAGTAGATTATTTTGAACCTATGAAGTAAGTAAAAGGAAAATTATTCTTTAAAAAAAAATTTTTTTAGAGGGAAGGATTTATTACTATCAACAAGTAAGGAAGATCTTTCCCAAAGCAGTGTCTCCCTGAATAGCAAAATTGGGGAAATTTTAAGCTAAGAGTACATGCATATTCATGAAGGAGCTTCAGCAGAGGCTTCAATTCAGCATTGAACTGGGGCAGAAGTCAACAGATTTCCTAAGAAATATTTTGTTTTAAGTGAGATTATTTAATAAGCAGAATTTAAGATTATTTGTATAGTGACATGAATGATAAAACCAAGAATCTTCACATTTATTATTTTATAAGATGATCATATAATTCATTATGCAAACAAACATTTTTGGGAGTACAAGGAGATGCTATTAATTGCCACTCAAGACAATAGATATAAACATGACAGATGGTCTCTCTCTTCCTCTTTGGTCATTATTCACCATTTCACTGGATCCATTTTCACAATCCTAAGAAGGGGACAGAATGGAGATTTTTCTGCCTGCTTTATAGATGAGGAATCTGATGCTCAGAGAGGCAAAGCATCTTGCCCAATATACACAGATAATAAGTTTATGATATTTGAAAACGTATGCTCTGATAAAGTATACACATACATACAAAACATTCAAAAACAAATTAAGAATCTAAATGTCATGTGTACCTATAAAATAGGTTACTAAGATGCTTGAAATTCAACCTTCCCCAAGTGTACTTCACAGGTACTCACAAAAGGCTCAGCAGATCAGTGGAAACAACTCAGATCTGTGTGGTGTGGCTTATCATTTGCATCAGTTGTGCTGACAGGTAACATCCGGTGCTATGCTCCAAGAAAGTCCTAAATTTAAGACCTCACTTCAGGCAATTGACTTGTTCAGGATGACACATGTGAGATAATGTCAGACTGGAGGGTTACACTTTCGACAAAGCCTGTTCATGTGGAGAAGCAGAGGATGAGGGCAATGATAGGAACCCATTAAACATCCACAAAACCAGAAGGCTGCATGAGTTTTCTTGACAGTTAAAAGCATAAATCAGTCCCCCCCCTCCCCGGTTGGGATAAGTGCTTAGAATTATCTGTTCAGGGAGTCCTTGACCCAGCTCACATCACTAGAAGCCAAGAGGCTAAGTATGATACTATTAACCAGCATAAGACTTCCTTGACAGATTGGGAGAACTTGAGAGAAGTTCTCTGAAAGATGTGCAAACTAGTCCTAGATAAAAGAAATATAAGAGAACACCATAAAACCTTCTATTTATAGAAAAGAGGCCTCAGAGTCTATGTGTCTGAGTAAATTGCAACTTGCAGGTAGAGCTGGCATCACCCCATAGGTTTCCCATTTCACGGTTCATGGCTCTCTTCAAGCAATAGTATGTGGGGCTGAATTACTGTGGATTCATTATTTGTGAAAGTGTTAGTTGCTAAGCCATGTCTGACTCTCTGCAACCCCATGGACTGTAGCCCTCCAGGCTCCTCTGTCCATGCGATTTCCCAGACAAGAATACTGGAGTGGGTTGCCATTTCCCTCTCCAGGGGATCTTCTCAACCCAAGGATCAAACCTGGGTCTCCTGCATTTTCTCACAGGCAGATTCTTTAATGTCTGAGCTACCAGGGACTATATGCAAGTGTGTGGGTTGCACTGAGCATTCCCCAAATTCATATGTTGCAGTCCTAACCCCTAGTACCTTAAAATATAACCATACTTAAAGATAGTGTCTTTACAAAGGTAGCTGAGCTAAATGAGGTCATGAGGATGAGCCGTAATCCAATATATTTGGGGGAAATTTGGAGATAGAGATGTGCAGGGAGAACGCCTTGTGAAGGTGAAGGCAGAGGCAGGGTGAGGCCTCTACCCTCCAAGGAACAGCAGAGATTGCCAACAGGCCAACAAAAGCTTAGGGGGTGGGTCACGGAGCAGATTTTCTTCCACAGCCCTCAGAAGGAACCAACCTTGCTGGCACCTTGATCTTGGACTTCTTGTCTCCAGAACTGTGAAAAAGTACATGTCTGTTGATTAAGCCACTCAGATTGTTATGTTTTGTTACAGTAGCCCTCACAAGCTAATACGATGTTTGGGTAGCCACCCAGTGTCTAAATAAGCCCGTGGTCCACAATCTGGATTTGCTCACTCCAGTGACAGGCTGTCTTCCTGACCCCAGCCCCAACATACATCACAGAGATGGCATGACTTGGTGTAGAATGAATAGCTCATTACCCGCAACATGCACACAAAAATGGCCTTCCAAGTATGGCCCCTACTCTTTCCTTACCTTTCAAACCATAACCCTCCAGATAATCAGCGCTCTTTTGGCTCCCACATGGAGGGTTGACTAAACCTAGTTCTGGAGGCAAACCTGAGCCCAGCATCTACAATGCCTTGTGAAGTTCAAGGCTAAGAGGACTTCACTCCTCCTCTCCACCTCTTATCTCACCCCTGCAGAAGACTGGACCAGCGAGAAGCCCTGGAGGTTGTAGCAGGCAAACTCTACCCCATGCAGTGAAGCCTGGGGCATTTGATACCTATACACAGAGAGAGTTTCCTTTGAACTGTATTTCCAATTGCCCCAATGAATAATAATTTCTAGTAATTTTGCTAGTTAATTCAGTATATTGCTTTTCTTTTTCTTCTAACAGGAAGATACAAATGACTCCAAAGAATAGGACACTCTAAGTTTGGAAATTGGGGAGAAAAAAGCCATTTGGTCTATGCATGAGGCTTGGTACTAATGGGGATGAAATGTGACCCTTACTCTCTGTTTTTTAGTGCAAGTTGCCTTTGGGTGATATAGAAGACAGCTTCTAGTATGTTTTCACCTTACACAAAGGCAGTACCATGGGTGGGCTGCCTGGCATTGGTTGTTCTGAATTAGGCAATACTAGCTTATAAGTTTGAAACAGACTGATTGAGAATCCACTAGTCAAAAGAGGAAACACTGGAATCATTTTCTGATCAAATAAGTCCTGGTACTGTGTTCTTGACCAATACAAAGTCATTCTACTGAGCCTGGTTGGGCTCACTGTCTAAATGTTTCCTAGAACTATTCCACCATGGGCAAAATATCATCAGAACATTTACATTATAGAACACCCACTTCTGGGTGTGTCATGCACGTTGCCATCACAATACTTAAAGACAAAATAAATAACACCGACAGAGGCCCTTACTAGGTGCCAGGCTAAGTGTTCCAAATGCTTTTCATCTATTACTGTGTGCTTATCCTCACAAGCTTGTTTAGTAGAGGCTTTTATTATTCCCCTTTACAGATGAGGGAACTGAGGCAGAGACAGAAGGCTTAGGGAAACTGCTCAGATTCACAGGGCTAGCTAAGGGCAGGTGCAGAATGAGAGGCCAGGCTGGTGGCAGAGCTCACATTCTGACTGCACTGGTAGCCACTGTGGTTGTATCTGTCTCCTCTCCCTCCCGCCCTCTCCCTCCCACTGGGAGCTTTTCAAGGTCAGGGACTATTCCTCCCTAAGCCTTGTTCTCTCATCCCCTGAATTTAATAATCATCCTTAAATGATTCAAACCCATTCATGTCCATGTGCTCTGACCAAGAAACATTCTCTCCCTCCAGAAATTTCCTCTTAGACCATTTGCCAATTTTTGCCCTGTAGTTGGTAGCTGTTCTTAACCCCCCCCTCCTTTCCCCACAGTTCACAGATATGCAAAATTCATGTCTGACTCACACCTGAAATTTCCTCAAAGCCCACCATATTGCCTTCCATTTACTAAGGACTCCTCCATAACCATTTATGCAGTAAACGAAAACAGGGTCAGTTCCATGGTTTAATGCAGAATTCTAGGGCCTTCCTGTAAGCCAGCCTGACTTCTACCCACTATAATAGAACCTTTGACAGTGCCCCCTAGGGTAAGAGGAGGATGTGGAATTCATTTGAAAGCAATGGTTCTCAAATTCAAGTATGCTTCAGAACCCCCTGGAGAGCTCACTCTAACACAGCCGACTGGGCCACACCCCAGAGCTTCTGATACAGGAGGTCTAGGCTGGGGCCTGAGGTCTGTACTCTTAAGAAGGTCCCAGGTAAGGCTAAAGTTGCAGGACCGGGGACCACCTTTGAGAAGCCCTGCTCTGAGGAGCCTGGGCGGGCTACAGTCCGCGGGGTCACAAGGACGCGGACACAGCTGAGCACACTTGCTACCGATACTATGCTGCTCGAGATCCCAGTTTCGGAGGGTAGCAAGTATTTCAAACACAAAAGGAAGAAGTAGAAAAAGCAGCAGCATCCTAGTGAAACAAGGGTCGGGAGGAATAAAGGAGGCGTGGAAGGTCAGACTTGCACGGGTGATGTCAGCCGCTGGGTAAGGCTGCAGAGTGAGATGTGCACGGTGGGGCTGGGAGGGTCGGCAGAAGACAAACAGTTCAGCACCATCTTCAGATCATAAGGAGATCTGCATAAAGCTTCTCACATGAGGAAGCCCAGCTCTCAGCCCAATACTACCACCCAGGGATCAGACCTAATGGCCAAACTTTACCTTATTGTGCTACGGCTTTTAAACCATGACACCTGCTGTGTGCCGTTTCTCCATGTAGTTGTTCAATATCGGGGATCCAGCTGAACAGGCAGTGGGGTTTCAGCTTGAAGCCTGAGAGGTTGTTCCAAGTGGCAGGACAGGAGAGTATAATTCTTCCTGAGCTGGAGAATATAAAAGTCTCTCTCCCACCCTCTCTGCCACCAAAGGAATGTGTGCTAATAAAACCTCACAGTTTAAAAGATGAAAATAACAAAACAAGCCTCTTTTGCTCCTGGGTTGGCAAAAGATTTCCAGACTGTGGACTTCTTCCATTAATAGAAAAAAATAGCTGGACTCATATGTCCTATTCCCTCAATGCTAAGAAAGCAGTTTTCAAAAGGCAGAAGTAGGGGAGGGACTTTGGAGAGCCCTTGGCAAAATCTGAAAGTAACGGTCACTGCTTCAACCCTTTCTAGCAAAGAGTGAGACTGAGTTGGGAGCACTTAGAAGACTCATGCCATAGCCAGGTGCCAAACAGGACCAAGATGCCTGCTCCAGAAGCAAATGGTGCAAAGGAGACGGGAGACTCTGCCCAGGGCCCAGGTTGATGAGGTAAAAGGAGCTTGAGGGGCTATACACCCAAATAGGCTCAAGTAGTAATGTAGGAGGTGGTGACCTCTGGTTGGGAGGTGATGGCAGGAAAGGGAAATGAAGAAATCATTAAAATGAAGACGCTATTGCAGGGGTTATTTGGGTAATTACATGGCCAAAGCCAAAGAGGTTAGATGGTGAGATGAGCTCTGGTGCAGACAGAAAACTCAGCACAGAGATCAGCGAGTGCACAGTGGGAAACCCAGGAAGGGACGTGAGAGGCATCCGAACAGCCCAGACAGAAAAACTCAGGTGACTTGCTTCTTCTCTTTAACTGTAGCATGTATATTTATAAATGCATGGATTCTTTTCTATTTGATCTGAGGGTCTCTCACTCTCAAGTATACAAAGAAGTACCTTCTTGCATTGATTCAGTTCGCAAAAAAATTACTATTTATTTAAGCATACTAAAACAAAGCACATTCTATTTGCCAAGTAGTTTAGTGCTAGACCCATAATAATAAGTAAAAAAATGACCCTACAGTTAAGGTTTCAGTTCATGAGCTGCCAGGATTACAGAATGGGGAGATTTGGAATCTGCCCTAAATTAGGCTAAATAATTTATTTACATAAAGATGTTTATTAAGGGCCTGGTGCTGGACTCAGCTAGGGCTTCCCAGGTGGCACTAGTGGTAAAGAACCTGCCTGCCAATGCAGATGTAAGAGACAAGGGTTCCATCCCTGGGATGGGAAGATCCCCTGGAGGAAGGCATGGAAATCCACTCCAGTATTCTTGTCTGGAGAATCCCACAAACAGAGGAGCCTGACAGACTACAGTCCATAGGGTTGCACAGATTTGGACACAACTGAAGTGACTTAACACACACGCTAGACTCAGCTAACCAAGTCCTCAGGTTGTTCTGATGTTCAGTATTGTAGTCAGCCCAGGGATGGCCTGTAAACATCACAGTCATTCGGTACAGTTCCTGACTGCAAGCCACCTGGCTCAGTATAATACAGAGCCTGGAATTCGTGCTTTATTGTAAATGGCAGAGGGGAGAAGAGGTACTGCCAGCAAAAGCAGGGCCATCCATCACTGCAGACAAGAAGTGATGAGTGTCTGAACTGAGACAGTAAAAGTAGAGGGACACCATCATCTAAACTAGAGATGACAAATGGGTACATGGAGTCTAACTGGGTGCAGAGAGGGGGATCCTGAGGAGAACTCTCAGTTTCTACTGTCAGGACCTGGGAGATTGTGGTGCCATTTGACGAGCTGAAAAAAAACAGGGAAAGGAGAGTAATGCAGGAGAGGATAAAGTGTTCAACCCAGGCCTGTGGAGCTGCAGGTGTTTGGGTCTGAAGTTCATGAGACTTTTCCCACCTGGAGATGCATAAGCATTGGAGTGCAGGAGGCAACTGAATACAAGGATTAGATTATATCCTCAAGCAAGATAAACTGAGATGGTAAGAGTGTCAGAATTGCACTCTGATATAAGATATATCTACTGGACAATAGTTTTAGATCGCACATGTCCTTAGGCAAAGGATTGGATTCCAAACATCTCTAAGGGTTCTCTGGCTTATGGTTGCTGGTGTGCAGTAGCTGGAGTGTTAGGGGATATCAAGAGATCTGTAGCTGCCATCACTTTAAAATCATGATTCTTATGCTGGTGTGACAAATGACATGTAAAACCATTCTGAGATGTCAGAGAGGACACGCTCGTCTGCGAATAGGGCTTAAAAAAAGAAACACTTCCCTGCTATATTAAGCAGCTGTTACAAAGTTTGAAAGAAAATTTCTGGGGGGCAGCTGCCATCACTCAGGTGGTGACTACAGCCCTGCCTCATATATCAACTCTTTAACCACTACTCTGTGGGCTTATTTTTATCATTCTCAAGCAATTCAAACGGTGGTCATCCAGAAAATTCATTCCTTTTTCCTTCCTACAGGCACAGAGAACAGAATTGAAATCACCAGCACAACTGAGCCAAAACAGATTTAAGAATAACTTTTTGTTCTAATGTAAACTCAGTCTCTAAGCTCCTGTGCAGGTCTGACATCAAGGAATTGATCACATCCAGCAAGAAAAAAGAAAAAGAGAATCTGCCTTTTGGAAATGTCAAATTAAGTTCTAGAGCTATTCCCACCTTCTGTGACACAGTAAAAGATCATACTGCTACCTCAGTGGTTGAATGGTCTGAATGCTTGTATCCCTCTCATAATTCACATGCAGCCATGAAATTAAAAGACACTTGCTCCTGGGAAGAAAAGCTATGACAAACCTAGACAGCATATTAAAAAGCAGAGACATTACTTTGCTGACAAAGGTCCATCTAGTCAAAGCTATGGTTTTTCCAGTGGTCATGTACGGATGTGAGAGTTGGACCATAAAGAAGGCCGAGTGGCAAAGAATTGATGCTTTTGAACTATGGTGTTGGAGAAGAGTCTTGAGAGTCCTTTGGACTACAAAGAAAGCAAACCAGTCAATCCTAAAGGAAATCAGTCCTGAATATTTATTGGAAGGACTGATGCTGAAGCTCCAATACTTTGGCCACCTGATGCAAAGACCTGACTCATTAGAAAAGACCCTGATACTGGGAAAGATTGAAGGCAGGAGAAGGGGACATGAGATGGTTGGATGCCATCATTGACTCAGTGGACATGAGTTTGAATGGACTCTGGGAGATGGTGAAAGACAGGGAAGCCTATGCCTCAGTACATGGTTTTGCAAAGAGTTGGACACAGCTGAGTGACTGAATGACAACAACAACCGATGGGATATTGTTAAGGCAGCCCAAGCTCAGACAGTAGTACTCAAATTGTGTTGTTCTACAAGTTACATTAGAGGTATCTGCTCTCAACACAACCTCCGGAATCCTCTCCCAGAGATCCTGAGCCAGTAGATTCAGGGTAGGTCCTATAAACCTGCCTAATTCAACTCTTCCAGGTAATCCCTAAACAACTGCTCCATAGAAAAACTAAGTAACACTTTCTCTTCATCTCCCCATAGGTCACCACTGGCCCAGCTGCAGTCCACAGCTGACTGTGTTTCTGGAGCTAAAATGGAAACACACATCAGACCCACCAGAAGATCTGTGGTATAACATTAGCAAGCAGTGAGTAATCAACACGGGTAATTTGGCATAAAAACTGATCAAAGACTCGTTGACTCCACACGTGTCAATCAAGACCAACTGATCAGGGTTTGTTTTTTCATTTGGAAAAAGGTCAAGCAGCTGCCTGTTTGCTTTTTTCTCTCCAAGGCCATTTTAGGAAGTTCATCTGTTCTAACGGCTGCTCAAAAGTAGAATGGATGTTGTAGGAAAAAAGACTGTGGGACCACACTCCAGAGGTGGCTGAAATTAAACTCTTTTCCATTTTTTGCTTTCCTCTAATGGAGAAGAAAATATGAATAGTAGTTTCTTCTTTCAGTAATTCAAAATCAGGGTAAAAAAGTATTTTGACATTTTGACAATAAGCAAATTTCTGTTCAGTGTTATGATCATATTGATCTTTTTCATCAGATTCATAACAAACATTTTTATAGCACTTTCAACATTAATCAAAGAATTCATTTCCTTTATTTATTCAACATTTTGCAATTTATACACTTCACTTCCATCTTTTATAGTCTTTATAATAATCTTCAGACAAAGGTTACGATATTACCCCAGGGCAGGTGGTATTAAACCCAGACCTGGACCAGCGGGCCAGCCTGGGTTCCAATCTCAGCTCCCTTCCCTACTTGCTATGTGGTCTTGGGCAACTTAACATCCCTGTGCCTCAGTCTCCTTGTCTGTGGAATGAAGACAACAGTGCCTACCTCAGCATTGTTATGAAGATTAACAATTAGTATCTCTGAAGTGCCTAGTGGGCTTCCCACTAGGTAAAGAATCTGCCTGCCAATGCAGGAGACATCAGGGTTCAGTCCCTGGATAGGGCAGGTCCCCTGGATAAGGGAATGGCAATCCATCCCAATTTTCTTGGCTGGAAAATCCCTTGGACAGAAGAGCCTGGCAGGTCACAGTGTCAGACACGACCGGAGTGACTTAACACACGAAAAGTGCCTAGCACACAAGAAGCACTATGAACAACTCTGTGAAATGAAATTCAATTCAGTAAGTATTGAGTGTCGACAACACGTCAGGGCCTGAACAAGGACAGGGAGACAAGAGGTGCTGTTCTCCAGGAGCTCCCAGAGTTGTGTTGAGGAGGAGGCAGATATTTAACAAACTTCAGACAAAGTCTTAGTTACCGTGAGAGGCTACTGGGAATATACTGGAGTGAGGGGGATGGGGGATAAAATGGGAGCAGATACCAGTACATAACAGAGTATTAAAGGATAAGCAGAAATCTGCCAGGTAAATTGGATGAATGTGAAGAGAGAGTAGGTTTTCAGGCCAAGGGTACAGTATGTCTGGGTGATAATAATAGTGCCATATCTTTAGTGTCTACTATATACAAGAGCTGTGTTAAGTAATTTACCTACATTTTTATTGAACTCCGACAAGAGCACTTCAAAGTTGGCCTCACTGTTATCATTCTAGAAATTATGAACTTGAGACTTCAGAAGGCTTATGGTGTATTTTCCGAGAATTTACAGCAAGTCACAGAGCCCATCTGTCTTTCCAAGACCGGAGCTGCCCTAGTGGTTTCTCAGGCGTGATCAGGGATTTTGTGAAGGAGAGAGTTAAGGAAGGAATTGGAAAGTGATGGTAGGCAAAGAGGACTTTTCACGTGCTGCTGCCACTTGAGCAGGTTGATAAGCTAAGCCAGTGGAGAATGGGGATGAATACACCAGAGACCTTGGAGCATGGTGCTGATGCAGCAAAGACACAGAAGGTGATGGGATCCGGGCTGAAAGTTGCCCAGCTTAGAGTGGACGGTGAGCCGACTCTTGTTCTGGATGTGCACTAGAGGCAAGTTCACATGTGACAAAAGGGTTTAGAAAGTTGAGATTCAGACCAAAACGCAGGCCCTAATGACCTCAGTCAGGAAACCAGAGGAGTCAGTGGAAGAGGCCCCCCACTGCTCCCTCTTCCCACCGCCCCAACAAGGCACCCAGGGTGAGTACCCACCACTCTTCTTGGCCCACCTCATGCCTCATACCCAGGAACTCAGCAGGTGGTGCCTCTGCTTGTTAAAAATGCTCACTCCCATTTGTTCCCCTTTGCCTTTGCTACTTGAAGTAGGTCACCTAAGGTAGCGCTTCCTCAACTCAGGGATTTTTCCAGTAAGGAAGACAGCTCTGGTCTATCTGAAGACCAGAGCTCTTGGAAAAGAATGGAGTCACTGAGGAGACCATGAAAGGGGGCTCTTAAGAACATCCAGGTGGGGGTAAAATTTCCCTTTGGATTAAGAACCTATCCAGGAGAGTGCAGAGGAGAAGCAAGAGAATGATTGTGGCATGGCTGCCTGGCGAGTGCAACCCAGGCAAAGAAGAGTTCTCGGTAGCAATCAAGATGCTCATATCCCAGGCGTGGCACACCCTCCAGGGCAGTGGCTAATAACTGCAAATGCTCTGAGACTTATAAGACCCTAGTAGGACCTGGACTCTACCTGGTAGGAAGGGAATAAGGCCCAATAATTAATTTACCACAAGGGAGGGGGAAAGAAACTCAGATTTAGGTTGATTTCATTGAAGGAAGGGCTCCCTTGCTGGCTCAGTGGTAAAGATACCTCCTGCCAATCAGGGGACGCAGGTTTAATCCCTGCATTGGGAAGATCCCCTGGAGAAGGAAATGACAACCCACTCCAGTATTCTTGCCTGGACAATTCCATGGACAGAGAGCCTGGCAGGCCTATAGTCCATGGGATGGTAAAAGGGTCGGGTATGACTTGGTGGCTAAACAACGACAATGACACAATTGAAAGAAAATGAAAACATATTTCTTTTGCCTCTGAGTTCATAGGTTACAAGTGACAGTCAATGCATTGTTCATTTACTGCTTCAGATATAAAACAAGCACTTTCATCTGTGTCTTTGCACACACTGCCCCACCCCCCATGAAGTCCCCTCCTCTGGAGACTCTGAAGGTCCATAGGCTGCCCATCTGTCATGAAAGGACTCAAACGTCACCTCCCCGGTTGAGCCTTCATCCTCATAGTGGAGGAAGGAGTGTCCCTTTGTCACCCATCATAGTTAGCCCACAGGCTCCTATAAGAATCTCGTTCATCACTGAGCCCCTCCTCCCACCTGCTAGGGTGACCATCATGCACATAGTAGGTTCACATTAAATAGAAAATTTTTCGCTGAACTAATCAAATATGAAGATTCACTGCGCGATCAGTGAGCTTTGGTTACCTTAAGAATTATAGCTCAGGAACTATGAGTCACGTTCTTTAAAATTCTGTTAGAACTTTTCCTCTCCCAAAGCATGATTCCTATAGATGAAGTGCTGTTTACTAATAGACTCAGTTTCGCCTACCTGTTGTTGGGTTGATTAATCAGCAAAAGATGAAGCTCTCACTTTCTGTGTGTCATGTCAGTGACAGCTAGGCCCAGTTTTACATTCTCAAAATGGGAATATGAGTTTCAAGGTTGCAGTAAGCTATGGTGAATGGTGGGCTGGGAAGCTCTCTGCAGACATGACAACTTCATACACATTTTTGGGTGGTACTCAGCCGGACGTCATCTGCCATCCCGTAATCATGAGCAAGAGGGGGGGACCCACTCATACCCATTAGCAGGTCCTAGCTGTATTCCCTTGGTTGCCTTGATCTGATCTGCACCCCTCTCTTTCAAAGAAGCTAAGAAGATTTTGCAGAGAAACCTAGAGCAAGAGACTGATGCCAGCAGTTCTTATCAGATTCGCTTGTTATTGGCTCCTTGCAAGCAGTGCTGCAGAGCTTTTCAGGGTGTTTGCATTTCCAGAACCAGCAAGCAGATGAGGGAGGGCCCAGGGCAGCTGGTGGACAGAAAAGGAGAAGGTGACAGCCCAGCTTCAGAGAAGAGGGGCTGCTTTTCCTTTGAAGCTGGTACATTGCAGATAAGCTACAAAGGGTCAATGGAGAGGAAGGAAGTGAGTGGAGCCAAGAGATTGCTGGTCCAGGGGACACAAAGCCTGGGAATGACCCCCACCCCTTCACTATTATTAACGTGAATGACCCTGCCTCAGTCACCCAACCTTGCTGCTTCTCCACTTCCTTACTGTAACAGGGAGAAATGATTGCCCCATGGACCAATTGCAAAGCTTCTTAAATTTTAAAGGCTAGAGTCTTAGTAAATGCAAATTCTAGCCTACTAGATCTGGATGAGGCATTTCTAATAAGCTCCTGAGTGATGCAGAGCTGCTGGTTTACACATATCATTTCAACACTAAGGCCATATAGGATTGCAGAGGAGACAATGAGGTAAGGGATAGGAAAATACATTATACATGTAACTAATGTATTAAAGAAAGCTATTATGATCAGCAATAATAGAAACAGGTGCTTTCTCTGGGTCTACGTTTCTGGTTACAGCATTTCCTAGGGGTGCTTACATACCTCACCCTACCCTGAAGATCTGAAACTCTCCCCCACCTCTCAGTTTGTTCTCAGGACAGCTGGTTCCAGCCCAAGGGCTGACTTCTCCTGCTGACAGAAGCAGTGGGGTTAGCTTTTTCCAGAAGGCAATGGGTTAATGCAGATTTAGCAATGCAGTTAATCCCCAAAGGTTACTTGCAGGGGCTCTGAGGAACCTTGTGGAAAAACATACAGCTCTTTTAAAAATGAAACTTGATCTGGCTTTCCAGCAGTTTTTCAGAGGTCTCCACCAGACTCGCCAATAGGATCAAGAGAATGCAAACCTATTTGCAAACCCATTTGTGCTTCTGTCTTTCCTATCAGTAATACGAGGCTCTTGCAACATCAGAAGAGGTGTTCACATTTTCTCCGGGGAAATTATCTGTACTATCCCAAATTTCTGGTATACAAGGGCATTCATGAGCAGGTCAATTCCCAGCCCTAGCTCAGAATTCCAGGGTATTCATTGTTAATCTGGCAGACTCAGATATTGGTAGTCTGGAGGAGCTGGTTTTGGTGGCAAGCACCCTAGGTTAGGAAGAAGGTAGGCTGAATAGTCCCAGGGGTGTCCTTTTGCACATCCGAGCCCTGAGACCTATCTGTGACGGTAGCCACCAGCAGGAGAAATGGGGCCAGAGGATAGAGAGGTACAGTGGCCTCATGAACCCTCATCTCCAACATTCTCTCCTGACTGATTTCACAGCCTCCTTGCTGCTCAGCATACCTGCTGGGCATAATCCTACCTCAGAGCATCTGTACTGGCTATTCCCTCCACCTGGAATGCTGTTCTTCCAAATGATCAGGTCCTTGCTTGCTCATGGCTTGATCCCTTACCTAGTCCAGATCCTTGCCCAAATATCACCTCTTCAGTGAGGCCTTCCATGACCCACCTAAGTAAAATGATAAATGAATCTCTCAGTGCCTCCTAGAATGCCCTTCTCACCTTCCCAGCTCATTTTTTTTCATGGCACCTTATACTATCTGACACATATAAAACATTTTACTTCTTTGGTTATTTCTCCCCTACATCAGAAGACAAATTCCATGAAGTGAGAAAATTTTGTTGATTTTCTTCATGTAGAAGAAGAAACATTTCTGCATTTGCTTATGTAGACCAGTTCTTAGCACACAAAAGCTCCCAGAAATATTAATGGCTGGAAAAATAAACCTTTTAACCAAGTAAGTAATTAATAATAGAGTCATTAAAGTCTTTAATTTCAGGCAGTGTTGCTCATCACTGCTATGTGAATGTTTTTAACAAAATTATTTACTTAAAAATTTAGTGTTCTGGACTGGGAGGTTAAAAAAAAAAAGAGTGGTATATCTAAATTCTGTTTATGGTCTGCGGCTATGTAGGTATATAAATTCACATAGGCTTCTCTCCTAGCCTTAGTTGCTAATATAAAATTTAGGAATTACACAAGATTCTTCAGTCTCTTCCAAACATCAACATGATATAATACTAAAAGTATAAATAGCAGGGCTTCATACACAGCAATGACAACAAAAAGATTTACAGAGTCTTAACTGTGTATAGGACAGTATTCTTGAGACTTGAAGGCCAAAAAGGTGCTAAACATAGATTCTGGCTCCAATATAGCTGATGTACTCCCAAGAGCAAGAAGGAAAAAGACAAAAATATAATGAAAATTTAAATATTAATCCAAAAAGATTGATTAGATTTCTACATTGAGCCGGAATGATGAATTCCCATAATCCTGCCAGTTCTATAATTTACCTTTGCTTCTCTGGAGATTTGAAAGCGTTAGATACTTGTCAACAGAGATCTTACTGTTTTTATCATCTTCTCCCAAAAGGTGATGATCACTTCTATTTTTCAAAGAGAAACCATGTAACCCTGCTGAGGAACCTGAATTGTCAACAGCCCCTCAGCCTCTCCAAGCACTCGTCATATTGTTCTTCACCTTTTTAAACACTAGTTCCTTTGTCTCTTTCAGAAAACTCTTTACACTAATGCTATTAAGAGAATTATGTGTGAAGAGATGCCTTCTCTCATCCGGTCTAAAGATGTGGATGCTAATTTTGTAAGTCCTTAAAAAACTGCCATCACTATTTCCCAAGGAGGACCCAAAATGCATTTGTAGCTTTCAAATGTTTTCTCTCTTCTCATTTCTGGTTCGTAATCCTTACCTACCACCAAATACCAGCCATATCTTTTTTCATTTGGACTGAGGTTTTACATCTGTCAGATGAGAGGTTGGGCAAAACAGAATCCAGGCCATTTGCAAATCTAGCATCTTGTTATACTTCATGGTTATCACAACAAGGAAATCTGTCTGGACCTCTCCGCCCTTTCCTTTTCTGCACAATCTGAAATCACAGAAAAGGAGGCAGTGACTGTTTCTCTTAGAAAGCAATACTTGCTAAGACACTAATATTACTGCTGGGTATGAAAAATTCCAAGTGATAATGTTCAGTTGTGGTGGGGTATGAGACACCCACTCCTGCATATTTACTTCTACCTTGTGGGAAAAGAGCACAATGATCTAGGACATAACAAAAATTTCATAATTTCTAACTGCTAATCATCTATAATCAACAAATCTATTTGTCCTTGGCCATACTGGCAGAAAGCCAGTGATCTAACAGAATAAGTCATCATCTGCAATAGTTTGAAAGAGGTACATTTCCCAATTTATCCTGAGCTTGATCTTCCACACAAGCATTAGCTTAACTTCGTGTAGTGACCAATGAAATCCACTGCATATTTGATCACGAAGTCAAGCACTCAGAAGGAAGGCAGAAAGATGGAAAAGCCATTCCAGAAGAGTCAATAGCCCTTCCTGAAAATTCTCTCTCCACCACTCTCTCTGAGCTTCTGATTCCTGAGCTGTAGGATGAGGGGCTGATGAAACAGTTCCCAGGTCTTCTAAGTCAGTCATTTCATTGTACTGAACCATTTTCATTGCAAAAGAAATCTGTTTGAATCTCTCTGCCCCAAAGGTAACAACAGAATTTAAAGATAACTTGTGAGATTATTCAGGCAAAAGTAGAGATAACTTAAAAACCTGATGGTCATTAATTCCTGTCTTAAAAGATGAGTTAAGACTCAGTAAGAGTTCCCCCTGCTGAATCCCTGCCCCACCAACACTAACAAGAGCTCTCCTTTCTGTGCTGGAAGGGGAAACTACAGTGCTCTTCACAAAATCACTTCGAAGCCTGAGGGTGGTAATTAGCACGTTTCCTGAGCTCCTTGTTTTTCAGGTTAAGCAACTTTAATTCCTTAACCTGTCATTAAAGTGCCCATTTCACATGCATGCTCTATTTTTACTAGGTTCTTCTAAATTGCAAAGTCTGAAAATGGACACAGTGTTTTAAAAACATCCAAAAATATAGACTATAACCAAAGATCACATTCACATACCCAGAAAAATTGTGCATCTTTAAATAAATTGTATCCACAGTTACTGAAATTTAAGATTTGCTGTATTTAATGTGCTCAGATAAAATAAAATTAGAATTTTATCCTGCAATAAAACAAACTTAAATAAAACCCTGTAGTATCATAATAAAAAGATGTGTTTCCTCTTTAAATGATTTGTCGCTAAAAATTGAGACAGTGACAAAGCAGTGACTTGTTAGCATCATATTTCCCTGTTTTATGAGTGAAAGCCACTTACCAGACTGGAGTTGATACATTACTAAAAATGCCACAGAAGAATCACACTTCTTTGAATATTAGCAATGTACAGTTCTAGTTCTAGCAACTTTGAACACAGCATTGATTATATTAAAAGGCATTCATGGAAAAATACTGGGGGAACAGCAAAAGGGAGCTGAGAGAATCTTCAATATCAAATGACAGTCTACTTGCCGCAATCTTTAAACAGATTTTGGCTGTGATGTGGTGGCAAAAATCTCATCCAGGAGACCACGATTATAGTCCTGATTTTGTACTTGGGCAAGATACTTCTTTTGTGAAAATAACTTTTTTTTTTTTTTTTTACATAAGGCATATTGTATTCATTATCTATCAAGTTAGGTAATTGAATTGAGGTTTCGTCTAGCTTTGAGATCACAAACCAATGTGCTATAAGTAATAGTTATATTCACTTTGAAAATATACATGGAATTAAATGCCTACATTATACAAGTTGGGGCATTTCTTATAGTTACTAGGAGGATATTCATGCTCAAATATAAAAATTAGTCCATGTCACTTTGGGCAAAATTCTGAGAAATTTGAGCATTAGGGTACTACCTTAATTAAAACAAACAAACAAACGATATATCTTACTGGTATTTTCTCTACATTGCCTGGGCTTTAGGAGTTTCAAGGATTTCAAACTGATTTCCAAAAGATGATATTTTGTTCTAAACCTTTCAAGAGTCTGTGCTGTATTTAAATAGGTTAGTAAATGGGAAAACATAATCTATAAAGCTCTTTAAAGATGCTATATTTTTTAACTTCCCTACTCCTCCTCAGCAAAACTAATCTCTCCTCATCCTGTACTGTTGAAACTTTGTTTCACCTCTTATAAATTTTAATCCATGCTCTTTTCTACACTATACCAACTATCCCTTTGATTAGGGATTATCTAACTTGAGCATCTACATGGCTTAGCATAGTGTAAGATTTGTAACAAATACTCAATACCTTTTTGAAAGAAAAAATAATTAAAATTACTAGAGAATATATAATAAAATGTGCTTTAGGTGTCATTGACATAATTTCTCATATAGAATCTCATCTGTTTTTAGTACTTCACCTCCTCTTTATACATTCCTCTCAAGGAAAACCGAAAAATTCAGAAGATAGGAGATTCCATTAGGTCCCTTTCAGTGCTTGAAGAATTAAGCCTTGGAGCATTCCTTAAAATAATTCCATAAAATCATGCATTCAAGATATATTATTTGGGGGGGCAATATAAGGGATGAAGGAGTAAGTACAAACTACTGGGCATGTTGTACAACATGGGGTTATCTCGGATGTATTGTACAGCACAGGGAATATAGCCATTATTTTGTAATAACTGTAAAAGGAAAGTAACCTTTCAGAACTCCATAAAACTAAAAAAACAAAAAAACTTTTAATCAGATATATAAAGTATGAGTGGACTAGTGTTAATGTAAAAAAAAATGCATGTTATAAGAAATCAAAGCTACATGGACATGAAAGAATTTGGAAGCAATATTAGGAGTGATTGTCCTTAAGTGGTTGCTGCAATTTTCCTATAACGTTCATATGAAGAACATAAATTTCCATCACGAAAAAATAAAACACAAAATCAAATGTGTATACACACACACACACACACACACATATATAGTTCATAATTGGTAAAATTTCCATTTCAGTAATCTAAACATAATGACACCCTTAAATAAATGATAATCTCTTATCAGCTATACTCAAAATAAAAAGAACCACAGTTTGTTTTTTTTTTTGAGTGGATGACAGTCTCTATATCATCATTTCTTTAACCCACCTCATATTACCATTGACGCAACAGAAATGCAGGAGGTAGAGTGACTTTGCCAAGGTCATGTCAAGTCAGTGAGTCCTGAGCAGCACCAGGACAGACTGCAGATCACCCGACTCCTAGCCCAGTGTTGTTTCCTTCCTTCCTGTCCTCTCCGATTTGTTCATCCAGAACTAACTGACCAAGCAGAAACAATTGGGAATAGTCAGACATCTATTAATAACAATTTGCTTTTATACAGTACCATATAGTTTACAAAGCACTTTGCATACACTTTATCTGCTTGATTCCTTCTCAAAACTCCAGAGAATACACAACTGACTTCCATTTATAATCAACTCAGACCTAGACAGGTAAACTGATATACCCAAGGTCATGAGCCAAATTTGAGCCCAGACTTTCTTATGAGAAATTTAAGTCCATGTACATAAATCCACAGCAATCTCTGTTTCAGAGATACAAAGGAAAAAATTCTTCTACCATAACCCTGATTTGTATCCTATTAAGCCAAAATTCTAAGGGGACTGCCCCAGTAACTTTGTGAAAGGTTCATAAATAGAAAGGCTAATTTTGAAAGAACTTTAACACCAACCAGATGAATAGACTATGCAAAAGTAATAGATAAATTGAGAACGAGAACAGGACAGCACTGAAATGCAGAACCAGCAGAGTGATTAAGACATCAGTGACCAGGAAGGTCTTCATTACGTACTTATTTCAGCCCTCACTTTTTAAAAACTATTTTTTAAATTAACTTTTATTGGAGTATAGCTGCTTTATAATGTTGTGCTAGTTTCTGCTGTACAGCAAGATGGATCAGCTATATGTGTACATATATCCCCTCTTTTTTAGGCTTCTTTCCCACTTAGGCTACCACAGAGCACCAAGTAGCGTTCCCTGCGCCATACGGTAGGTCCTCATTAGATACCTATTTTATACATAGTTGTGTATATATGTCAATCCCAGTTTCCCAATTTGTTCCCTCCCTTGATGTTCATGTGTTTGTCCTCTGCATCTGTGTCTCTATTTCTGCTTTGTAAATAAGTTCATCTGTACCATTTCTCTAGATTCCGTGTATAAGCATTAACACACGGTATTCGTTTTTCCCTTTCTGACTTACTTCATTCTGTATGCCAGTCTCTAGGTCAATCCGCATCTCTGCACATGTTACTACTTTGTTCCTTTTTATTCAACCTCTACTTTTGAGCAGAGGAAACTAAAGCACCTCACCCCCAACCCCAAAGTGTAGAAATCCCAGGGTCTCTTGAAAAACAAAAGTTATGATAGGCATGACTCTGGAAATGCCACCCCTTTTGCACTGGCACTCTCAAAAGCTCCTGAGCAGTACGGTCTGTTCCTCAGAGTCACTGGGGTCAGGAATGCAGTGAAGACAAGAAGCAGAGTGTGAGGCATGCAGAGCAGTCTCCCCTGGAACAGACAGGAGTGGCACATCCAGGCTCTCATAGGAGGGAAGAGAAAACCAGCAGACTGGGGACAAGGCACAGGTAGAGGTGAGGAGGAGGCATGTGCCATTCCCCATGGGACAGGATGAGGACAGCAGAGAAGAGACTGCTTTGTTGCTCATTTTCAAAAACAGGAGAGAAAATGCTTCTAACAAGAAGGAGGAAGAAGTTCTTACACCTACCCAGATTTCATAGGGAGGAAGATCAATAGTTCTCTTCCATGGACAACAAGAAGTCCACAGTGAATACGGTCCGTTATTTAGAGAGCTACATTTGAGCTGGGCTAAGATCTGAGCACTGTCCAAACAGGAAGGGAAGGGAAGTGGAGGCTGTGTACTACATGAGTGTCAACCCCAAGACTTTAGCCACTTTATAACCAAAGATATAATGGAAAGTGCTATGAAAACCAAATAAGAAAATATTATTGTAAAATCAAGCGACTTACATTTTATTCACTCAATTAGCTTTCTATTCTTAATAGAAATGACCTTAATATGGCCAAGTCATTGGGATGACAAAGAGAACATAATCTTTGCCTTCATGATGTTCATACCCTAGAAGACAAGCCTGACAGGCAACAAAGGAACTATATATACTGCAGTGAAGAAAGAAACACTACCAGGAGTCAGAGGGCCAGAGGAGGGAAAGACTCTTCTCAGCAGAGAACCAAGAAAATCTTTCTTAAGAAAATTACAATCTAATTATTTGTGTATGTAAAAAGTTAATGTACTTGGGGAAGATATATAAGATCTCTTTCAAGTTGTTTTGTTTTGCTTTTAATGAGTAATATAATTATTGCTATATTACATTACTGATAACTATTGAACAATTTTTTTAACAGTTCCTAGCTTCCCCATAATATACCATTTGCTAACAGTTAATTAAGCCATGAAACCACAAGTTTAACAGAACACATTATATTCTTAAATGTTCATTGAAGACAACATTCCCTTCCTCTCCAAAATGTTTAAGTTATTTGTTTGTACATCTGTTGCATGCTTTCAAGGCAATGTAAACATGGGAAAATATGAAAAATGTATTGTAAAATAGTAGAACCAAAGCTGGATCTAGGAAGCTGTCTCCTGAATTTGCTGAATGAATTTAAATTCAGTCAATATTAACTTGTGCAAATAAAAAGAGACCTATTGTTCCAGTTTAAGAACTGGCACTACTTTCAAAACAAATCATGAAAACTTCAAATGATTCTCTCTTCCTAATATCACATGAGAGTTTGGAGTTCTATTCCTATATCTAAAGCACAGAATTGGTCATTCATTTGAATTACTGTTTTTAAAGAAATACTCAGGGCTTTTCAAAACGAGTACTTCCACATGTCTGAGACTTAGAGCCATTGATTAAAATCTATAATCATATTTAGGGATAACTGGGCTTTAAGGTGGGGGCTTAATATGCTTTAATAGATAGAAAACAGTATGGAATTCAATAAACTGCTTTTCATCCCTTACTTTACCAGGATTGATTTTTTTCCCTGGGTCTTGGTTTTTCCAGCTGAAATGAAGAAGTTAAAAATGAATTCTAAAATCTCTTCTGACCATAAAGATGCTATCATAGTGCTGGGAAGTTAGTAACTTTCCCGGTTATGAATTGGCAAGAGCATTTTTTTCTGGGAAGTTATTGAACTGAGAGAGCAAAGATGCATTTCCCAGCAAGAATCTGAAGGTAGACTTAATCTCCCATCCCACAGAACCTCCAGCACTTGTTAATATCTCTGTTATGGCATTTACCATATTGCATTTTGAGCAGTACTGTCAGTCTTCCATGCTAGTGTTGAGGTTCATAAGGCTAGAACTGTGTTGCCCAGGTAGTGGAATAATGAATAAAGTAATCTGTCGGAGCAATGTAAAAAAAAAAAAGTCTGGAATGATCTTGGTAGTTCTCTTAACCTTGTAACTCTTAAGGTATTTACATGGTGTTTTCTCAGAGGAAAACAACTTTAATGACCCTGATGTCTGACACCATGACTATGCTGGATAAACAGAGGAAATCAGTGAGGCCATTCCTGAGAATCCCACAAAAAGCTATCTCCAGGGCTTCTGAGTTGAGGTTATCTTTCCATAAGATTATTTAGTATCTTTTGAAAGTAGAGACTTCTAAGTAAGGATAATAGAGTAGAAGACAGACTTTTACTTTCATTCTACCTAAAACACCACTGAAAGTGAAAGTCACTCAGTTGAGTCCGACTCTTTGCGACCCAGTGGACTATACAGTCCATGGAATTCTCCAGGCCAGAATACTAGAGCAGGTAGCCTTTCCCTTCTCCAGGGGATCTTCCCAACCTAAGGATCAAACCCAGGTCTCCTGCATTGCAGTCGGATTCTTTACCAGCTGAGCCACAAGAGAAGCCTAAGAATACTGGAGTGGGTAGCCTATCCCTTCTCCAGTGGATCTTCCTGACCCAGGAATTGAACCAGGGTCTCCTGCATTACAATTGGATTCTCTACCAACTAGAAGTACAATAAAGAAGTGTGTGTCAACCATCAAATTTGAGAAATGAGAAACCATCTGGTGAAGCCATAAAGGATTTAGCAGACCTGAGAAAACTGAATTCTAAGTCAGCAGTATGGAAAATAATAAATGACCTAACTTGAAATGCAGAATCTTCAAAAGTTTAGACAGTGATAGCACCAACCTTGCCTAGAAAAATGATAAAATACACAGAATTGGTGGACAGTTTGTTTTTAAGAAGATATTACAACCTCAAACCCTCTCTTAAACATTGACCATCTAGACAACTGCTGTTCCCAATCCCAGTAGAACTCAAGATTTGGTTTTTGTAGAGGATAGAAGAGAGGCTTTTTGTACAGTGGGCAAAGTGGGTACCACATTGAAAACTGAAAGATTAAGTGAACATTTACATGCTGATCACTGAGACCCAAGGAAGCCTGGCAGCCGCGTCCTTACCATCTAGGCAGGAGAAAGTCTTTCTTGAGGAATTTATAAGTAATAAGAAGCAAGACCTAAAGATACTGATATCAGGAGTTCCAGAGTGAAAAAGTCCATGAAGATGACCATATAATTAAGATCATTATCAATAAACCCCCCTACATGAAGAGAACTTCCAGTCACTTTTCTAGCGTGCTCATAAACATGAATAGACAACAATCATAAAAACATCTATACAAAATCTCTAACATGAAATACAGAAATCAAAACAATAATAATTTTTAACAAGCCAGCTGGAAGTAAAGGCTGTGGAAGAAGATAGGAAACTTATTAATATAAATATGATATTAATTATATTATTAATATTTCTAACACAGTATTAGAAATATTGTTCCTGTGAAACAAAGCAGCTTAATATAAAAAATCAAAGAAAAACAAGAATCTTAGAAACTACAAGTCTGATATCAGACTTTAAAACAAGAAAATTAAAAGATAAACCAGAGCCTATCACCTAGAAAATAGGGGGGAAATGCAGAAGAAGAAATGAAAATAGGAAAGAAAACACATTAAAATAAAAACGTTAAAATACAGGATATCAATAAGTAACAAGAGTTCCAAAAAGTCAGAACCAAACAGCAACAACAACAACAACAAAAAGAATTCATCAAGGGAAATATTTCAGAAAACTTATCTAGGGTACAAGTTTCCTCATGAAAGACACTGAGTACCCAGTATTATAGGAGAAAACGAGATTACAAGAAGAGAAACCTCAGTAAAATTTTAGAACTCTTGGAAAGAGTAAGGTGTGTGCAAAAAATAAGGCATCAGAACATCACAAGACCAGAACAACAAAACTTGAAGGGAGAGGATATTAGAGGGGTGCTGTTTAAATTCTGAACGAAAATTGTTTTCAACCTAAATTCTCTGCCTAGCCAAAGTATTGTCCAAATATGAGGAAAGAATAAATGAGTTTTCAGACATGCAAAAACCCAGAAAATTTAACTACTGTGTATCTTTTTTGGTCAGGAAATTGCTAGAAAATTGATTCCACCAAAATAAGTTAACTAAGACAAAAGAATGCAAAAGGATACAAGAAAATAAGAGATACAAGCAAAGAGATCAGCAGAGATTTTCCAGAGTGATTGAAAGGAAGAGTCCCTGGATGAAACCAGTGCAAGGGGCATAGAAGGAAAAGCACACATGCAGAACCAGGAGAGAAGGTTCGGAGAGATTATTTCAAGATGAACTTGCCCCCCAAAGGGGAACTTGATAAAAATACCTGTGCGTCTGAATGCCTGGAGATGAGCTTCAGAACACTGGTAGAGACCTGATCATGAAGAGAACATAGAAAGCTGAACAAACAAAAAAACAAGACAACTATCAACCACAGGGGGGGGGGGGGGGGGGGTGGAAATCTTCAGAGAAAGGAAGAGTAATCATAGTTTCACTTGACTTACTCAAGAAAAGTATTTACACAGTCAGAACAATGTAAATGATCTAACCAGAATAACAATGACAGCCCTAGGAAGATGGCAGGATAGAAAGAACGCCTGTTTTGGTGAGAATGTGATGATGAGAGAGAAGGGAAAACTCCATTTCGACAATGAAACATGAAAAATAGAGCCGAGAAACTGAAAGGCAGTAAGAAAAGACTGTTATTCAGAATACAGAGGTAAATACCAAAAAGAATTGAGAGTGATTATCTCTGGAGAGGGGAAAAAAGGTTGTGGGAGGGGATCAGGATTTGCCATCTTTGATAATACACTTTCTATTACTAGGACAAAAATAGCAAGTGTAAAAAGAAAACAAAGAAATCACGTCAAATTTTATGCATGAGGGAGCTTTGTTGCACCTCTCTTACTCCAGAAGTATTTCTAAAAGAATGAGTTGCACAAGAAGTGGCATTGTGTTCCCCAACACCCTCGCAGCTTTACTAAGATATGCATGATTTGATGGTCAGAAGAGATCAAAAGAGGTTGCTCAGAGAAAAGACAAAGCTGTCCTTGCCATCTGTCTAACCATTCCTTATGGCTATGAGATGTAAATCATCTGCTGACCTTCATTTTCAAAATCTTGTTCATAAATCTTCCACCAGCCAAGCTGAGACTTCTCTACACGAGGCAGTATTCTAGATTTCAACCACTGATTATGATTATGTTCAAACTGATTATGCTCAGTTTGGCAGGAAGTATCTTCCTGAAACAGTTTTAAGACTTTGATCCAAAAGCAATATCTTTGTGGGGCTACCATATTTTATAGTTCTATACTGAGTTATCACTAAAGGCTCAGACTGAAAGTATTATGCTTGGAATTCATTTAAACCTTTAAGTAACCTGAGTCCATCAGACTCAGCAAAAGTTATGGCTAAGATTTTGTACCTGCAGTTATAATGAGGCAGTTTTGAGATATTTAAAGATAGATATATTTTGCTGAGTGCTACTATATGTCAGCCAGTGTGGTAAACACTTTCATACACTATCTCATTTAATCCTCAGAACAACTCTATGAATAAATACTATTATCGCCATCACGCAAAAAAAAAAAAAAAAAATCTAGAATTAGGATGACTATGAACCTTGCCCAATATCTTCCACAAGGAAATAGACAAAAATCAAAACCAGAATTGGGCTCAAAAACTTCTCTAATTCCTCTGTCTTCTCTAAAGAGAAATAGCCAAAGTATCAAAATATACCACTGAAAGAGGGATGGTAAGGTTGAAAACAAGCATATTTCTTATGCTGAAGTATATGAGTCTTCATAGACTTAAGGAGAATTTGAAGAACTTCACAAAACATAGTTGTAAAATGCAGGTATATTAGTACCTGTATAGAGTTTGTCTTGTCATTATAATTCTGAGAGTTGATAATAATAATTTATAGATCACTGGGGAACAATTTTTGAGCCTGACACATTTCAAAAATATTTTTGGACCTTCCTGCTACAATTCCAATCTATAAGTTTCAATGCAAAAATTTCAGGGGATTGAGAGCCAAAAACTGAATAGAAATGAAATTCACTCTTCCATTAAGTGAGAAAAGTGTGTCAGCAGTAAAGGTTGGCAAAGGTCACAGAGTAAAGTACTGGATCACAGCATTTCTTCTGGCCATGGCAGTGTTCTTACAGGTAGGTATACCTTGACTTGCTCAACGGATGTTTTCTTGAAAAATTAGGGAATAATTGACTTTTGCAAATGGAATTATACACCAAAAGCCCTGGAACCTACTTTTTAAAAGATAATTGATACTAGTTAATTTTGAAATGTAAGTTATGATTATCTACATTATATAATTTGTAATGGGCTGCCATAATTTTCTTCTAATGCTTCATTTTATTATCAATATTCTTTATACAAGGTATCCTGTTCCCAACCCTACCTGCTTCACGAGGGCAGGGACTTTGTCTTCTCACTACTATATTCAGCACCTAGAACAGTGCCCAGCTTATCAAATATTTGTTAGATGAATGAGTTATCCAATGTAATCTTTCCTAGTTATTACCTGTATATTAACAATGCTGTACCTTTCTTTATGCTATGCCATCAGCCTGGAATTCTGTTCCAGTGTTTCAATTCCATCCCTTTTGCATGACCAAGCTAAAATGCCAACTCCTTTCTCTGTATTCCCACAGATTATATTTCTGTAGCTGGTGTAATAGCAGAATGGATAAATCTTGTATTATTCATTGGTTCCTGGTCTATATCACCTAGCCAGAGTAAAACACACAGAAGATAAGATATTAAAAGTAAATTTAAAACTTAATCTAAATTTTCACATGCATTACCAGCTGTCAGCTCCTCCTAGTCTACTGTTGGTGTCTATCTTCAAAATTTAGTCTGTGAGATCTTTGTGAGATCAGAAACTGTTTTTTTTTCTCTCTCATTTCTAATTTTGATGACAAGCAATGTGACTGGCAAGATAAATCCAAACATGTATTATTTGTATACACTATTAATAACATATTTGTGTTAATTAACTAACTGGAATGTGGTCCTGGGTAACACTGGGGTGATGCAATCTTATTTATTCTTTTAGGCTATGGAGTTCCCTCTGAGAATACTACCCCCATGATTCCGTATTCTGGTATTCCTCAATGATCAGCAAAATGTACATTTATTTCTAGATACAAGTAAAAGAGAATCTTAGATTACATTGTCTACACCAGGGGTTCTCAAAGTGTGATCCCTTAATTAGCAACATCAGCATTTCCTGGGACTCTGTTAGAAAATGTAAGTCTCAGGACAATTCCAGGCCCACTGAGTCAGAAACTATAGGAGATCCATAAATCTATCATGTTATAACAAGTCTACAAGTTGTTATGATCCATACTTAAGCTTGAAAACCCCTGACTGAACACAATTGGGAAGAAAGCTGTTTTCACTATTCTGCCCCGAACAATGGAGTATGCCCTGGATCTACCCAACAATGTCAAAATTCCTATCACATCCTTCCTCTTCTGAGGAAACTCAACTTCATTTTAGGCTGGATAACTGGAACAAATAAGTAAAATTTTGATCAAAAAGATCAGGGAGTCTCTTTCATTTCTGTCATTACACTTTAATTTTTATAGCATGACTTAAACCAGTAGGTCTTAAAAATTATCAATTTAAACCATATACCACATCTGAGTGGCATTCTGCTGGTTCCCACCAGAGGAGAAAAACTGAGTGAATTAGAACTAGGCAGAATGAAGGGAATACTAATGAGGAAGCAAGGGTCAGCAGTCTAAAGAAAATATGAAAGAAATGGACTCTAGGCCAATCACAGCCTGTGTCAAAGTAGAGAGGATGGACAATAATGCGGAAGGGAAGAATCTGCTTGTGAGAATAAAAAAGTCGCAGCGGTCAGCATCAGATAGGAATCTTGTCCTGCATTGGGAATGTTCACATGTGGTAGCGTGAAGGATACTGAAAGTAGTCCTTGGTTCTAGGCAAAGGGCTAACATGATAATGAAGAGTTTAAGGCAAGAATACAGCTCCATACAGGAACATAGGAAGCAGAAAGTCTAAGAGTCAGAAAATAATCACAACAGCAACAGGTATTAATACTAAGTACTGATGCTATGCTTGGTTTGTTACACAAACATAAAATGTATTTATTATATATTACTATACATTAATATATGGGCCTTCCCTGGTGACTCTGAGGTAAAGAGTCTGCTCTGGGTCAGGAAGATCTCCTGGAGAGGGAAATGGCAACCCACTCCAGTATTCTTGCCTGGAGAATTCCATGGACAGAGAAGTCTGGTAGGCTACAGTCCATGGGGTCACAGAGTCAGACATGGCTAGCGACTAAACCACCACCACACATTAATATTAATGTATATACTTTAATGTAATACATTAATATACCTTAATGTATATTATTTGTCTCATTCATCTTGAAAGATGAATTGTACAATAAGGAAGCAAAGACACAGACTTATCTTGTTCAAGTCATAGGGACTAACAAGTTTTGAGCTGTGTGTCTGATTTTAAGTCCTCTAATCTTTCTACCATAGCACTGAGCTTCCCAGATGAGCAGGACAACTGTTCCAGGTAAAGTGAGGGAAGGAAGGTGTGCCCCTGCTTACCCACCTCTCAGCCACCTGACAGCAGGCAGGAACTCTTCATGCTCCCTAAGTTTGCTCTTATTGGCCTGGGGCTTGGGTGAGCCTGAGCCTTCAGAGATCACCCTCCTGAAGGCTAATAAACTGCACACATGATGTTGTATGTACACAGCTGGACTAGTTTTCAGGAACAAAGGAAGGCTAGTTGACTTACCAGAGCAAAGTATATCTTAGATGTTGAACTGTGGTTAAGCTCACAGACTCTGAAGCCTGTCTGCTCTGTACTAGCTATGTGACTTAGTCAAGTTACTCAATGTCTCTGTGCTGAGGTTTTTACTCCCTAAAATAAGGATAACAATAGCTCCTGCCTCACTGGATTGTTATGAGGATTAAATGAGTCATTATATGTAAAGCACAGTTCCCAATACATAGTAAAAGATACATAAGCACAATTTCAAAAGACTGTTATCTCCTAAAATGTCCTTTCAATGTCTCACATGAATAAAGCATGAGCTATCAAGCATAAAGATTTTTGCTTAGTTCAGTCTTAGGTAGACCTGCTTAAAAAGTTTATAACTGAGCCCAATATCTAGTGTGCTGTTGTTTAGTCACTAAGTCATGTCTGACTCTTTGCAACCCCATGGACTGTGCTCCCCAGGTTCCTCTGTCCATGGAATTTCCCACAAGAATACTGGAGTGGATTGCCATTTCCTTCTCCAAGGGATCTTGCCAACCTAGGGATTGAACCTGCATCTCTAGTGTCTGCTGCATTGGCAGGTGGAGTTCTTTACCACTGAGCTACCTGGGAAGACTATTTTATACTTTATTGAAAAAAAAATACTGATGAAAGATTTGAAAAAGGAAAAAGTCCTTACAATCCAATCATCATTACCCAAATGTTATCACATTTACATATTATCATCTATGTCCATGGACATACAAATTTCACATTATTGTAATTGGTACATATATCTATATCACTGTTTTTTATAATTACCATCATAGCACAAGTATTTCTGACAATTCATGTTCATAAACATGTTAATGGCTGTTAAATATTTCATTCCATCACTAAATTTTATTCTCTGCACAATCAAGAAATTCAGCTTATTAATCATGAAACTCAGACTTTGGATAACTTTTATCTGGAAGTAAAAGAAGTCTTCTTCTATCTAAAATGATCAGTTGCCAATCAAACATCAGAAGAGAGAAAATGCTTTTAAATTGTTTGAAGACAATGAAGGATTGAGTGCAATTGTTTTTTAATGTCACCAGTGATTGAAAACTAAAAAAATCAAATATCTTTTCTATAATGTTAGTAAAACACTCAGCACTTTGACTCCTTGGCATTATTTTGTTTGTCTTTGTCTTTTTATGGGAGAAGTGCTGGTTACAGTTGGGAGAGAGGAGAAAACCATATCCACCAAATCAACCTCACATAAGACTAATATACAAACTACTCTTATTTGTAAAGACACATGAGATGGGTGAAAAAAAATTACAAAAACATAATGTGCAATCTGATGAGTAAAAATGCCACTAAGTTAACTAAAGACATTGTAAAGACTAAGGCAAACAACCATATATCCTTAAACAAGACATAATCACTGTTGTCCCTACATAAACACTCAAAAATGCTGGTTCTTACAATCCCATAGATAAAGAACCTTGCCTCTGATCCACCCTTGTTTCACAGAAGAAGAAAGAAGGATAAAGAAAGGAAGTGACCAGTTCAAACTCACACAAGGAATTGGGTTAGGAAGCTGAATTCAAGTCCAAGTTTCCAGACTCAGGCCAAGATCTCTACTGCAACCACACATTGGTTCAGACATACCTGGGCCTGTATGTGGGCACTATCATGCAATCTACAGACTCCAGCCAAGTATCCATTTTCCCTCAACCTTGGTGTACTCATGGGCTTCCCTAGTAGCTCAGGCGGTAAAGAATCCACCTGCAATGCGGAAGACCTGGGTTCAATTCCTGGGTTGGGAAGATCCCCTGGGAAGGGAAAGGCACCCACTCCAGTAATCTGGCCTGGAGAATTCCATGGACTGTATAGTCCATGGGGTTGCAAAGAGTCAGACACGACTGACTTTCACTTCACTTCACTTGTGTACACATGGAACCAAATTAATTACTCATGGAACCAAACTAATTACTCTACCTAATTCAGTTGTTCAACCCAGATGTGGACCCAACAAATTCATTCATACAACTCACAGCCTGAAAACACTAGTTCAAATCTATCAGGTGCTCCTTAAGAATTAATGTGGTAATTATGATCACCTTGTTTTATTTTCTATAGACACCAAGTCTAAAAGGGATCAAGTAAAGGAAGAATACAAACAAGCTGAAAAAGCAGTTTCTTCGTAATAAGAAAGTAGAAATCAATAGGCAAATAAAGTTATATACATTCTTCAAAAAAATAAAAAGGTTTAGGATACCGAGGTCCAGAGAGGAGAAAGATATTTCCTAATGTTCCTCCATTGAATTAGAGGGACTAGAACCAGAACCCAGGTTTTCTAGCATCTGGTCTAATATTAGTTTTATTTTATCAGAACATGCGCCGTGTTTTCTATGCCTCAGCGAATCACCTTAGCATACAGTTTCATAATTCCACCAATTTAAAAAGCTTACCCTTAGAAAATCTAACACATAGTAGGCCCTCAATAAACACTGCTTATTAAATCAATCAATCAATCATTTTGTTTGAAAATTGCCTTGGTTGTCTCCCTCACCTCAGTATCATTGAGGATATTGCTATACTTGTATTATTGGTTTTCTTTTTATGCTGATGCAAAGTCCATGTCATCTTATTTTGAACTATTTGTAGGCTTGCAGATACAGCATGTTTTATATGACAGCCTTTTTTCTTGACACATAGCAAACATTTCTCTTTTAAATCCCAGAAAAGAAAAAAAAAAGTAAATCAAATACAATTTTAAGTAGTGCTGGAAATGTTAAAAATATCTTGAAATGAAGTGCCTCTGTGAAAAACTAAAACAAAAACAACTGCTTAAATAACCTAATTTTAAACTTTCCAGATTTTTAACAATTAGAATGATCATGTAATAAGCCCTGAGAAATTCTCTAATTTGTAGAGCATCTAAACCCAATCTAGCACATGAAGGAGACTAAGGACAAAAACATCTCAACTTTTTTTTTGAAATCAGAATCATCTACATTTTTTGTCTTCAAAAAGTTGAATAGGAATTTCTAATTTTTATTGCAATGAGGTTTGCTGGACATATTTGGTATCAGTGTTTGAGGAATTGAGAAAAACCCAATTGTTTCACATGGGTGATAGTTGTAGGAATGAATGGGGACTAAAAGACATGCTATTAGCAGGTTGGTATTGCTGCTTCCTGCTAGTTAAGGAAATCTTAATGTGTTATCTTCTCAATGGCCTCTCAAAGCTTCTAGATTTTTTCCTGTAGTCTAGTCCCTTTGGACTGCTTCTCAGGCTAATGGCCAGTCCACAAATAGTAGGGAAACAAGACTGACCACAGAATAGCAATTTCCCTTTCCTTTTTGTCCAGCAATGTTTAAAGCCCACTTTCAATTATCTGTACTCTCTGAATCACTGGTGGTGGGATTTGTTTCAGGTAAAAAGCCAGGCAGAGTATATGCTTTTAAAAATGTAAAAAAAGAAAGCTCTGTTGAGAGGCAACAAGTGTCCCTTGGGACTTCTGCCAATGTACCATTAGTTGCATCACAGCAGCAAAATACCATGGCTTCCCTGGGTGGGAGACCCACGTTCCCAAAGACATGGAGATGGAGACTGTTTCAAATAACTGGAGAGAATAGCAAACTAAAATTAGAACTATAGACGTCGATACTAGAACAAAATCCATCATGTTCTGCATGCAAGGATGCTGATGAGGACAAAGATGCTGGGAGAAGTGATGTGTCTTCCTAGGCTCAGACACATGCCATCTATTTACATGTCTGTTTTCTAACCCAAGCCTGTAAGACAAGAATTGGTTCCTCTCTTCTACACATTTGTTCTCTTAACACTACAGAGGGTGATAATAAAAATCAAGGTCCTGGCAGTAGGGGTCCTGTAGTATTTCGGACAAAGGACACACGTACGTGTTACAATTTTATATTACTCACCCTGTAGTTTATCTATTGATTCCTAATTGAGAGTGCACATCCTAATCACACGAGGTGCTTCTTAAATATCTGAGTCCCAGGTACCAGGGGGTGCACCATGATTCAGATGTGCACCTCTGACTGAAAATCCTGTTACCAGCCAGATTTTAAACAATCAATGTTTTAAATCCAGTCAAGGTATAGTAGGTACTTCCCTGGTGGCTCAGTCGGTAAAGAGTCTGCCTGCAGTGTGGGAAATCAGGGTTCAATTCCTAGGTTGAGAAGATCCCTTGGAGAAGGAAATGGCAACCCACTCCAGTATTCTTGCATGGAGAATTCCGTGGACAGAGGAGCCTGGTGGACTAGAGTCCATGGGGTCACAAAGAGTCAGACACGACGGACTGACTAACACAAGGTATGATATTTGACCCAATGCACTTCATTCCCAAACCCACAAGATGTTATATAACCGACTTGAAACTATGTCTGAGCAACAAATATAAATCCACATTTTTGAGGAGTTACTGGGAAAAAGTATATAGAATAACAACAAAAGAAATCCCTATTGGTAAATTAAAGCCTTTGCAGAAGTCAATGAAGATAATTTGTAGCAGTAAGTATCAGTTCAGTTCAGTTTAGTTCAGTCGCTCAGTTGCGTCCAGCTCTTTGCAACCCAATGAACCGCAGCACGCCAGGCCTCCATAAAATCATAATTATGAAATTAAATTCAAACCAATAAAGCATTTAGTGTTTAGAATCAGAGTTTTCATTACCATTAGCTGTGTTGTCTTTTATTATTATTAGTTGTGTTTGTCTTTTCATTAGGATCTCATCCTAGAGGGGAAAAATTAATCCTTTGTCCTTTGTTTAGTTTTAGCAGCAAGCATACAGGCTTCCCTGTCCATCACCAACTCCCCGAGTCCACCCAAACCCATAATTATGATATTATGGTATGGGACTTGGGGTAGGCACAATAAGTCTTGTTTTACAGGAAAATAAACATGCATTGCCCAAGTTACTTAGCCTTGAACTTCAGTTTGTCATCTACAAAATGAAGTTAATATATCTAGTCACAGGGTTTTAAAGGAGATGACATATATTAACAAGCCCTTTGGAAAAAACACAGAACATCTCATGAATGTTATTTACGGCTGTTAATATGACAAATCAAGAGCCCAATATTAACAAATTCAAAGTAACATAACTATTAGTCATTCAGTAGGCACAAAACACCACACCTAATAGGATCGGCTTAATGGGATAAAAGGACAAGGATAAGGGAATGACTGGAGATAACAAACGGGCCACCCCCAGGCTTATTTCTAATGCTAACAAGCCTCATCATTAACACCCAACTCAGACAATAGCTTACTAGCCAGGTAGCTAGTTAGTTGGAACAGCTTTTAGAGTAGTACTCAGCAAGAGTTCAAATGTTCTCCCACACAAAAATTCTGTTTAAAGAAACCAAAAGTCAAAAAAAAAAAAAAAGAAACCAAAAGTGGAACAAAAGGCAGACATTATTGTTGTGGAATATTAAGTGCCTCTGTAGAGGTCATTAATCATTACGACTTTATATTCTAGCCACCTGGGTAACTGACTAGACCTCTGAGAGTTGAAGGGAGAAGACACATACAATGTTAGAAATCAATAGCTCTTGAGCCTGTTATGTATGCTCAGACTGAAAGCTTCTGGAGGGCAACCCCAATGCACTATTCATTATCTCCATCCCCTGCATTCAACAATAAGCCTGGAGTAATGCAGAAACTCATTAAATATTTTGAATTAAATGAAATGAACTCCCTCTGATAGTAAAGAATCTTTAAGACTGAGACAGGAAAAGTGACTTGTCCAAGGTTACACCATTAAAGCTGGGATAAGAACAGGGATCTCCTATGCTCAGTGCCTGCTCTGATTTTCACTGTGTTATATCTTACTCATCCTACAATGGTCTTGGAGCTTTCGTTGTTTGCTTTTTAACCACAAAGCAGCGTTTTTCAAAATCATTTCCTGGCTCTGATAAACTAGTTACTGCATAGACATTTATTTCCCTTCCCTCTTGCAGAGTGAACCATTCTGGTTTCAGAGAAATTATTATTCTATGCATGCATGCACGCAAGTTGTTTCAGTCAAGTCTGACTCTGTGCAACCCTATGAACCATAGCTCACCAGGCTCCTCTGTCCATGGAAATCTCCAGTCAAGAATACTGGAGGGGGTTGCCATGCCCTCCTCCAGGGAATCTTCCTGACCCAAAGGTTGAACCTGTGTCTCTTGCGTCTCCTGCATTGGCAGGCAGGTTCTTTTACCACTAGCATCACCTGGGAAGCCCACTTCTTTCACCTCTCCCAATTTATAATCTCCTGGATGTGTGAATATGGCATGATAAACTAATGAAGGCTATCCAATCTAACATATATAATCTGAATCCCTACTACGTAAATGAAAATGTTTTATCTGATGCAGGCACCTGGGCAGCTGCAGGACTATTAGAACTTCATATTATGTTCACAAAAAAAAAAAAAAAAATCTATGAGTGAAGATTTGAGAATGAGATCTTTAAGATCAGAGACTACATCTTAGTTTTCTTTTACATTTTCAGAACTAAGCACTTTGGGAACATAGCAGATAATCAATAAATGCTTGTTTAACTAAAGAACATAAAAATTATAATGTTGATTGTAAGAAATACAGTATGAGAGGGACAAATAGGGACTTAGATCATATAACATATACCAGTAAATATTAATTACATGTAAGGGAGGTCAGGGAAGGTCTTGTGGAACAAAGGGCACAGCAAATGGATCTTAAAAGAATGAAATAGAGGCACATGACAATGTGATGGAGGTAAGCTATATTCACTCTAAGATGTGCTTTAAGCAGTCCAATGTCACACTACCATGGGTTAACACCAGGACATTTTAAGGAGTTCAAAAATGAACCTATAGAAAAAGCATTTAAAGATAATTAAGGGGTTGAAATTAAATGGCTAGAGGAAGAACAGAGAAGCTATCTTAAATGAATCCATTTTCTGATAATACTATGAGGCAAGCAATTTCTTTGGTATTTCATTTCCATTCTTTCCCAAAGCAACCAAAAACTTAAAACATGACCACATATCAGATGCTTCCATATTGATTAATAAGATGATATCCAATCTTATATACTCAGATGCCCAAAGTAGTGTCATTCATAGATACAATCAGTCCCCTAATGTCTAAACCAGTGATTCTTAAACTTTAATATGCATACAAATGACAAGCAGATTTTGTTGAAATGAACATTTGGCTCAGTAAGTCTGGAGTAGGGCCCAAGATTTTGCATTTCTAGCAAATTTTCAGGTGTATTAATACTATGGACTACACTTTGACTAGCAAGGCCTCAGACCAGTGTTTAACTTTGACTATCAATTTGCAACACTTGAGGAGCTTTTAAAAAATACCTATGCCAAGGTTCTACAATAGAATCAATTAAACCAGAATGCCTAAAGGTGTGGCCTAAGCATCTTTATGTTTCTAAACCTTCACAGGTGTTTCTGATAAGCCCAAGCTTTCAAACAGAGATGGGTAAAGAAAATATGTGATACAGGCAGGGTGGGAAAAAATATAGAAGATTGACGGGGGGGAGGAAGCGAGGAAGAGAGGGAGAGAACCTCTTTCCTCACAGTAAATCAATGCTTCTCAAACTTTTAGGGCACACAAATAATCTGTGAATTTTGTTAAAAATCAGATTCTGATTCTGTAAGCCTGGAGTAAAGATCAAGATTCTAAATCAAATCACATTTTGATTATCAAAAGTCTAAACGAGTGATTCTTGAACACTGTTGCATCTGAGATCTTAAAAAAAAAAAAAAATTTATGCCTCTCTCCTACCTGAAAACTCTGATGCAATTGATGAAGCATTTGACCAGGCATGAGAAAGTCTAAAAAGCATACCAGATGATTCTAATGTACATCAAAGTTTGTGAATCACCACAAGGCACGAATTCTGTCAAAGTTGTTCAGGCTGTGCACCAATTCAAATCTCTGAAGCAATATCTATTACCATGGTATAATAAGAATCACTGAAATTACACCAGAAATTGACTGCTGGATCAATTGATTCATTTACCTCTTCTCCTCATCCTGATAACAAGAAGTGATACAAAACAGTAAGTAAGGAAGCAAAAAAAAAAAAATCTTATTTGTTAATAACTGATGCTTAACTTGCTGAAGACTCTGGACGAGTCTCTAAGAATGGTTTTGAAATGCTGGAGGTAAGGTGAAGGTTGTCAAATGCTGGCAACAAGATTCAAAACTAAATGGGCCATTAGCCTTTTTTCTAGGATGAAGAACTCTTGAACTCGCAACTGAATCATGTAATAATACTTTGAGCATTGAAAGAGTATCTATTAGAAAAAAATAAGCATATATATTTACATTTGAAAATGTCTTCCTGAAACTAAGCTTGAATCTGTTGGGGGAAGAAATTTGTACATGGCAGCATAAAGTATCAATACTTAAGGTACAATAATTCAAATGGGATATGGATATACTTCTCTTAATATACATTTTCTTCTATAATAAAATTTCAAGTTAGCTACCATTTTTAGCTGTGCCATTTGCAGCAACTCAGAAAGTGAGGTCAACGTGTAATTCACCACTCTTAATATGATCACTATCTGGCTAATTCAGTTTTGCAAAAGTCCATGAACCAATGTGTATAAGGACTTTCACCATGTCTTTTGCCTGAAGCAATTATGGTATCTCTGCAAAATGACCACAGTATTGGCTTGGAACAAAATTATTCATTGCCTTGGAGTCAGTGCTGTGATTCCCGCCTGTATCACTGCTATAGATCTTTTAGAACTTCTAGCATGATTCTTCTCAGATATATTTCTAAGATTTTCCTTTCTGAAATCCCAAGCATGGCAGAATAATTAGAATGCTATTGTTATCAGTATGAGATATAAGCCACCTAGAACTTTGTGTGACATGTAGCGTATGTTATGGGCAAAGAGGAGAAATAAAAAATTATTGCTAATAGATACATTTTCTTTTTATGATGGGCCAGGAATTAGCGTATAAATTGAAAGCAAAATGTTACAAAGAACGTTTGCCAGATAACCAAGTTTAATATTCAAATAGCAGGTGTTCTCTAAATTAAAAAAAAATGCTTCTTAGTAAAATGATATTCTGTTGTTAATTTAATGTTCTAGAAATACTTAATCAACTGGAATATTACAAACATCTATAAATTTTTGACTTCTAGTTTTAAAATGGGTTCTCCAGTAAAGTTAATAAATATATTCTTCATGTATATTTATTGACATGAGGTCTCTTCTATATGTACATCATTGTTAGTCAAGGAAATGCCCATCAGCAAATCATAGGAATAAATTATCTCAATTAAAATTTGCCAGCTTGTCTGAACCTATGTTGATTCAGTTATTTTCACACTGGAAATGCTTACCTAAGTTGAAATACTTAACTCTTATAATTAAATACTTTATTGAACCTGCTATCACTTGACACTTCAGTTTTACTAATCAGCCCAGAAATAGGTAACCCACCACCACTCTCTGATCCTGAGCACATTACCACGATGACTGACATTCTTGGTTTAAAAATAAAATCTTGTTTCAAATATAGCTTCTCGAGTTCTGGGTAATGAATATAGTTTCATAAAAGTTGACATCATTTTTTCTGATTTCACCACAATTAAATACATCCAGTATTCCTACTGGATATCTGACCACATCATTCAAGACTCTTACAAGCTAGTGGGCATTTTAAAGAGGAGGGGGTGGGGGAGAAGGAAGAAGAGACCTGCATAGACGGAGTTAAACCCAAAGGCTATCCAATCCTACAATTTCAATAGTCATTTTGTTTATGTGAGTTAAATATGCTATCAGAAGTTGATTTTTACAGTTCATTTACCAATTAGTATGTATACATTATGCAGATTTGTTTATGAGGAAAATATTAATATATACATATCCAAAACTAGTAAATGCATCATGCCTGGAGCCAAGCAGTACTCCGATACACTGTTCTTCTTAGAGGTCAGTTCTAACGCACACTCTTTCAAATAGACACAGTTTCTCTGCTGATATATATTCAAAATGCAGTGGGATTTGGTCATACACACCCAGAAATACCATCTTCGTGGGGTGGGGGTGGAGAAATCCAAACATTTTTTTCTATAGCAATGCATTATTGGATATCAGATACAAACGTGCCTGTCAGCAATCCTAAGGTAAATGAAATATATTTATGTGAACCCTTCCATTCCACAGAAAAGAAATTGCTTTATCAACACATCTCGCCTCCTCCACCGTCTAAAGACTCTTCCCACCCCCCTACCTAAAAAGAAGAGGAAAAAAAAACTCATCACACTTCACTACGCAACTGATGGAGTATTAAACACTGTCTTCCAAGCTGTGGGAGTTAAAAAGAAGTCGCCTTCCTGCCACACTTCCCTGGTGCTGCAACGGACATAGCATCTCCTCCTGTCGACCTAGTATGATGCTCGCTCCCCAAGCACTGCAGTCCCCTCGCTGAGGACTGCCCTGGCCACACGCACATGCCGCGGGAAGTCCCCCGATGGGGACAGTCACATACCTTTGCTCTCCATTTCGGTCCCTTTCGAGTGCTGGGAAGTTCAATGGAAGTTGGTCGGAAGATGCGGGCCCGCTTCAGATTCCCAAACCGGGGAAGCCAATCTGATGATTTCGCCCGTACTTCCTTTCTTCCCCTCAGGCTTCCTGAAAGATGGGATTTCTTAAACCTTGAAACTGCAATCAGCCACCGAAGGACACTTAACAGCAGCAGCAGATTGCCTCTACAGGGGATAGGCTGCGACCTGGTATTCATATGCATGCACTGTGCCCGCTCAGTTTGTTTGTTTTTTTACCTGGCTCTGGAAGCAGCAAGCTGGAGCTGTCCTCCGAACGTGGTGCTGCAGGTGTAGTGACAGATCATCCCACTTTGCTCTCTGGATGTACAGCAGATTTGCATGGGCGCTGGCACGCATGCGCAGGGCGTCCCCCCTCCTTTTCGCCGCCTCCCGCTCCCCCGCCCTTCTTTGCCTCTCTCCCCAACACGGTCCTCAGTTATCCCCGCTGAAGAGCTGTAGCGTTCGGTCACAGGGAGCGCTGCTAAAAATAAACGCCGGACCGGATTTTCCTTTGCAAACTAGCAAATGGATTGAATTGGGATCGTGTATCAATCCAATACGATTTTCCAGACAGGATTACGGAAGCCTTAGAGGAAACTGGGGTCTCCGAGCTGGGAATGGTTTTATTCAGAAGCAGAAAGGAGAAAAGAGGAGTGTATTTATGAATCCCGTGTAATGGTCACAATTTGGGGTTCTCTTCCTAGTTGCTGCAGTAACTTTCCAGGTATATGCCTCGTCCTCTTCTAATCACTTCCCCTACTGACTTTACGGTTCTGTTTGTATTTCCATATCTGTTTTGTTTTTCCTTCCGGGATAGAGTGGGAGTAGCCCTGGACCTACCAAAGATTAATATTCGCCTGCTGCTTTGCTACTCAGACCGAATTTTCTTGCCGCCCTGATATCCTTTTGGCCTCCAACTCAAAATTGTTCCATGAACAGGCTACAGGGCTTCTAAATTCTCCGAACAAAGCCGCTGAGGACATCCTGGGGTGCTTTTCAGCTGCTTTCCAACAGTCTACCAAGATGCAGAGTCCCCGAAGGTAGAGAGGCCCTTTATTGATAAGAAGTACTTTAAAGCTGTTTACATAATCATTTTTATAAAGATGAAGAAGAAAAATATTTTTCTTGCATAAGGTACTAGTGAAGGTTTCAAAGCCAAAAATACTTTATATCACTCTTTTCATAGAATATTTCAAAAGCCCACACTATGCTTAGTTTATCTGCAACCTGTGTTATAGGGCAATATTTACTACCTTTTTCTTTTTCAATAGTCCAGATTCTCCTGAGAGATAAGTCTCTCTTTGAAAAGAATAGTCTTATTCTCAGACATGAAAATAAACCTAGAAAACTAGTATCTAGAATGGCTAACGGAGGAGCTGTGCAGGTTAATCCCATACCCCAGGTTACACAAAGATCCCTCCAGAGTAAACTTCTAATCCCAATTTTCAAAATATTGAAATACAATAAAATATACTGCCAGCAAGAAACCTGAGTCAGACAATAATTCTATCTTCCTCTGGTGATTCAGAGGGCATCCTGAGATTTCTCCAGTGCCTTAGGGCCATGATTACAAATATTAATCATGATGGCTCAGCCAGACATGGACACTGTTGTGGAGGAGACCTGTTGATAACTGACGTGGCTCAGCAAAGCCTGCCTCCATCAGCAATGGGGAATCAAAACACTTGAGTATGGAATAACAGAGGTCACAACCTAGGATCTACCAAGCTTTAGGCTCTCCTACTGCATGCCCAAGAAAATATTTGGGGGGAAAATCACAAAACTCAGTGTTTCTTTACATTTTGATAGATTTTTGACGTAGGCTACAGTGAGAGTAGATCCTTAAGAATACTAGAAAAGTAAATTCTTAAGAATAATAATGTCGGGTCATATGGCAGGACTATTTGCAGCTTTTTAAGGAACCTCCAAACTGTTTTCCATAGTGGCTGTACTAGTTTGCATTCCCACCAACAGTGTAGGAGAGTTCCCTTTTCTCCACATCCTCTCCAGCATTTATTGCTTGTAGATTTTTGGATTGCAGCCATTCTGATTGGTGTAAAGTGATACCTCATTGTGGTTTTGATTTGCATTTCTCTGATAATGAGTGATGTTGAACATAAGAAAGCTGTGGTACATATATACAATGGAATATTACTCAGCATTAAAAAAAAATTCATTTGAATCAATTCTACTTAGATGGACTGAACTGGAGCCCATTATCCAGAGTGAAGTAAGCCAGAAGCAAAAACAACAATACAGTATATTAACACATATATATGGAATTTAGAAAGACAGTAATGAGAACCCAACATGCGAGACAGCAAAAGGAACGCAGATGTATAGAATTGACTCGTGGACTCTGTGGATGAGGGAAAGGGTGGGATGATATGGGAGAATGGCATTGAAACATGTTAATTATCATATGTCTAATCAATCATCAGCCCAGGATTGATGCTCGGGGCTGGTGCATCGAGATTTCCTAGGGGGAGGGAGGAGGGGGGGGAGGGAGGGGTTTCTGGAGGGGGAGCATATGTAAACCCATAGTGATATCATGGCATTGTATGGCAAAAACAATAAAAGGGAGAAAAAAAAAGAATAATAATGTCTTTGGGATAAATAAATCCTGCTCCTAACACTGAACCCATTACATGTTCTTTTCCTCTCAGAACTTTTAGAAAAGGAGATACCTTTAGAGTCCATTTATGTACACTCATAATATTTATTATTTTACAAATGGAGAGGCAAAGAGGGCACTTGACAAGACTCATGTAGTGGAGCAGAACCAGACTCGAAACCTAAGAGCCTAGCATCAACTCCAAGATGATTTCTTACATAACTACCTCCCCACTACCTACAGTGAAGGGGAATGGGGAGAACTTCTGATTTCATAAATTTGCATTATTTTTACTCATAATTTCAAAAACCCAAGTGTTCAAAATACAAGATTCATGGTGTGACATTCAAGACCTTTCTGTTATCTGGATCCAAACTACCTTTTAGGTCTTCTCAAAGATTAACTCCTACACAATACTTGCCATTCAGTTCAGTTCAGTTCAGTTGCTCAGTTGTGTCCGACTCTTTCTGACCCCATGAACCGCAGCACACCAGGCCTCCCTGTCCATCACCAACTCCCAGATTTCATCCAAACTCATGTCCATCAAGTCGGTGGTGCCATCCAGCCATCTCATCCTCTGTCATCCCCTTCTCCTCCTGCCCTCAATCTTTCCCAGCATCAGAATCTCTTCAAACAAGACAGCTCTTCGTATCAGGTGGCCAAAGTATTGGAGTTTCAGCTTCAACATCAGTCCTCCAATGAATACCCAGGACTGATCACTTTTAGGATGGACTGGTTGGATCTCCTTGCAGTCCAAGGGACTCTCAAGAGTCTTCTCCAACACCACAGTTCAAAAGCATCAATTCTTCGGCACTCAGCTTTCTTTTTTCTTTCTTTTTTTTTTAAATTTTCTTTACTTTATTGTGTTGGTTTTGCCATACATTGACATGAATCCGCCATGGGTATACATATGTTCCCCCTCCAGAACCCCCCTCCCTCCTCCCTCCTGATTCCCTCCCCCTGGATCATCTTGGTGCACCAGCCCCGAGCATCAACACTGGGCTGGTGATTGATTTCACATATGATAATTAACATGTTTCAATGCCATTCTCCCATATCATTCCACCCTTGCCCTCTTCCACTGAGTCCACGAGACTGTTCTATACATCTGTGTTTCTTTTGCTGTCTCATTACTATCTTTCTAAATTCCATATATATGCGTTAGTATACTGTTTTTGTTTTTCCTTCTGGCTTACTTCACTCTGGATAATAGGCTCCAGTTCCGTCCACCTGAATAGAACTGATTCAAATGAATTCTTTTTTAATGCTGAGTAATATTCCATTGTGTATATGTACCACAGCTTTCTTATCCATTCGTCAGTTGATGGGCATCTAGGTTGCTTCCATGTCCTGGCTATTGTAAACAATGCGGTGATGAACATTGGGGTACACATGTCTCTTTCAATTCTGGTTTCCTCGGTGTATATGCCCAGCAGTGGGATTGCTGGGTCATATGGCAGTTCTATTTTCAGTTTTTTAAGGAATCTCCACACTGTTCTCCATAGTGGCTGTACTAATTTGCATTCCCACCAACAGTGTAAGAGGGTTCCCTTTTCTCCACATCCTCTCCAGCATTTTATTGCTTGTAGACTTTTGGATGGCAGCCATTCTGAGTGGTGTAAAGTGATACCTCACTATGGTTTTGATTTGCATTTCTCTGATAATGAGTGATGTTGAGCATCTTTTCATGTGTTTGTCAGCCATTTTAATGTCTTCTTTGGAGAAATGTCTGTTAAATTCTTTGGCCCACTTTTTGATTGGGTCGTTTATTTTTCTAGAATGGAGCTGCAGGAGTTGCTTGTATATTTTTGAGATTAATTGTTTGTCCGTTGCTTCATTGGCTATTATTTTCTCCCATTCTGAAGGCTGTCTTTTCACCTTGCCTATAGTTTCCTTTGTTGTGCAGAAGCTTTTAATTTTAATTAGGTCCCATTTGTTTATTCGTGCTTTTATTTCTGATAATCTGGGAGGTGGGTCATAGAGGATCCTGCTTTGGTTTATGTTGGAGGGCACTCAGCTTTCTTTATAGTCCAACTCTCATATCCATACATGACCACTGGAAAAACCATAGCCTTGACTAGACAGACCTTTGTTGACAAAGTAATGTCTCTGCTTTTTAATATGCTGTCTAGGTTGGTCATAACTTGCCTTCCAAGGAGTAAATGTCTTTTAATTTCATGGCTGCAGTCACCATCTGCAGTGATTTTGGAGCCCCCAAAAATAAAGTCAGCCACTGTTTCCACTGTTTCCCTATCTATTTCCCATGAATTGATGGGAACCAGATTCCATGATCTTAGTTTTCTGAATGTTGAGCTTTAAGCCAACTTTTTCACTCTCCTCTTTCACTTTCATCAAGAGGCTTTTTAGTTCCTCTTCACTTTCTGCCATAATAGTGGTGTCATCTGCATATCTGAGGTTATTGATATTTCTCATAGCAATCTTGATTCCAGCCTGTGCTTCTTCCAGCCCTGCATTTCTCACAATGTACTCTGCATATAAGTTAACTTGCCATTATCCTAAGCAAACCCCAAGAACCTCCTTTTCCATAACTTTACTTATACAGTCATTTTTGGAATAGCTTCACCTCATTACACCACTAACACAGATATCTACATGTTCAAATCTTATATTTTCCTCAAGATTCAGCCAAAATCCTCTCACTCCTACAGTCTTCCCTGATCCTTCATGTCTGAAAATATTCTCCAATAGGAAGAGCAATGTTGTTCTACATTTACCTCTCTTACGCCACTTGTTACTTCCTATCTTGTATTATAATTATGTGCATATCTCATTCCTGTTACCCATCTTTACTTAAAAAGTAGGCTCCTGATTCATCTTTGTATAGAGTAACTTGAATATAGGAAACACTAATAAATGTTTGATGAATTAATGATATTTAGTATACATGTTTTGTGTATGTGACCTTGGCTACTTGCACTGTGACAACAAATAGTGTTGATAATAATATTGAGCTGACACAACTAAGAGCTTATTATGCACGAGGCACTATCACAAGAATTCCAAATGTTGTAGTGAATTTTATCATCATAAAACTCTGCAAGTTTAGTTCTGTTGTCTATATTTTTAAGGTAAGCAATCAGAGGTACATAGAAGCTAAAGTATGAATAAAATACAGTCTCTGTTCTAGAGAAACATAAAGTTTTTCACAGGAGAAATATAAATGATTTAAAAATACATGGTAAGGTATAAGATAGCTGTCACAGAGTGGGAGAACAAAAGCTGAGCATTTAGCCTTTAGTTTTTAGAAAATAGAGGGTGGAATCCTTCAAAGTCGTCCCCACTTAAAATAGAAAAAAAAGATAAGGGCTTATCCACCACCACCCTGAATGGGAGAGAATCTGAGGGCAGAATTTCTTCATGAAAGTGTTAATAAGAAATCATTTCACTGGTTTTGATGAACTTGCTTGATGATGAATCTGGAAAAGGGAAATTAGACTAGTAGCCTGGTAATTTGCTACTTCAAAATGCCAAGAATTAGATGGGACTAAATCCCTTGTATTTGGGGTATCCACTTTCACTATCAAAAACTGCCCTCGTTTGAATGATAAATCATACAAGCATAGAATTTATATTACAAAATTAAATAAGAGTAGCACTATCAACCAGAGAAGGCAATGGCACCCCACTCCAGTACTCTTGCCTGGAAAATCCCATGGATGGAGGAGCCTGGTAGGCTGTAGTCCATGGGGTCTCGAAGAGTCGGATACAACTGAGCAACTTCACTTTCACTTTTCCCTTTCATGCATTGGAAAAGGAAATGGCAGCCCACTCCAGTGTTTTTGCCTGGAAAATCCCAGGGATGGTGGAGCCTGGTGGGCTGCCGTCAATGGGGTCACACAGAGTTGGACACGACTGATGTGACTTAGCAGCAGCAGCAGCAGCAGCATTATCAACAATGACACTCTAGCTTAATTCTGGCTAACATACGTAATTGATTGGTTATGTGGGCATATTCACTTTCTTTAGCTTTTCTATTCTCTACTGGAATGTAGAGAATATACAATATACATTATTAGGATTAATTGACATCAGTGTATTGAATTATAATTAATAATTTAAAGAGCTCTAATATGTCAAATTAATTACCACTCTACAAAGATTTTTTTTTCCTACACATTTACTGTGGTCTTCTAGAAGTGGTGAATATAAACTGGGAGGAATTTGTGACCTTTTCATCTAATTTTTTTCTTACTATTCATCTTTTATAACAGATGCTCTGTCTCAAAAATTTTAAAAATTACAATTGACCATTTAAAATGCTTTTTGCTGGTGATACTAAGATCAACTCATGATTGTTAAGTGAATCGTCACTTTAAGATGGAATACCTGACAGTCTCTGCTGAGGATATCATTCCGAACTGTCACCAGAGTGTGAGCTCAAGGACAAAAACCATGTCCACATGTTCGCTATTATATCTTCAGTATCTAGAACAGTGTGTGGAACTTAGAAGGTTTTATTTAATACCTGATTGAGAAAATGAGAATTTGATGAAATAAAGCTTTCTCCTTCACCACAAAGCCAGTTCGTTTGGCAAACAGGATACACCAGTCAGCAATCCTAACTGGGTCATAAGTTACTGGCAAGAGCAGAAAGATGATCACAGTCAGTTACAAACGTGCTCAGTGTTTGTTCCTGGACAAAGACCATGATTAATAAGGCCTAGATTCAAGTAACTCTTAAGCTGGCTAATAGTAGAGTTATGCTTTCACATAGAGTCTAGGAGGCTGGAAGAACTGAGCTACAGAGGAAGGAATAAGAAAGTAAATGAGAAAAATTTCAAAGGGCAAAAAGATGATATGTCAAGGTGACAAAGCCATATGAGAATGACAATGCTATAGAGATGAGGTCCTGTCCCTCAAAGAGCAAACATAACTTGCTTACCTACTATGTGCAAACTTTTCATTCTCTTCCTTGGATAAAGGTAAAATTATAGTCTCCCTACTCTCCCTACACTGTTGGTTGGAATGTAAGTTGGTACAGTCCCTATAGAAAACAGTATAGAATTTCCTCAGAAAACTAAAAATAGAACTATCACATAAGCTAGCAATCCCACTCCTGGGAATACATCCAGACAAAACTATAATTCAAAAAGATACATATATTCCTTATGTTCTTTTCCTTCTACTAGTCATGTATGGATGTGAGAGTTGGTCCATTATGAAGGCTGAATACCGAAGAATTGATACTTTTGAGCTGCGGTGTTGGAGAAGACTTTTGAGAGTCCCTTGGATTGCAAGGAGATCAAACCAGTCAATCCTAAAGGAAGTCAATCCTGAATATGATTAGAAGTCCTGATGCTGAAGCTCCAATAATTTGGCCACCTGATGCAAAGAGCCAACTCATTAAATAAGACCCTGATGCTGGGAAAGATTACAGGCAGGAGAAGAAGGGGACAACAGAGGACGAGATGGTTGGATGCCATCACTGACTCAATGGACATGAGTTTGAGCAAGTTCCAGGAGATGGTGAAGGACAGGGAAGCCTGGTATCCTGTAGTCCATGGGGTCACAAAGAGTTGGACATAGCAACTGAATGACAATAATATGTGCATGTCTGAGTCACTTTGCTATATAACAGAGATTGGCACAACACTGTAAACCAACTACACTATAATTTTAAAAAATTTAAAACTTACAGTCTCCTTAAGGAGAAAATGGCAAGTGATAAGTTTCAACAGAAATGTTTCAGGTTGCAAGTATGCAGGGGAGGTAAGTAAGGAACACTCTGAAAGATAGGAAGTGGCAGAAGAGGATATAGGTCATTTGGGTGAATTTTGTCAAGGAATCACCTGTCCACATGGTTTAACAGTGATTTCTCCAGGGACAATCAAAAGTCTAGAGAGACTTGCAGAGCAGTGAGGCAGAGTAATGGTGCATGGGTAAGGCATCTGGAGGCCAAATGACAAACGTTTTTGACATTTCTTGTTAAGGACTTTGTTAGCTTGACAATATTAGAGGTTTATATACAAGCCATCAACTGACCATTTCAAGGCCCATTTGTTATAGTGGCATTGTTGTTATTTGAGTTGTTAAGTCTTGTCAGATTCTCTAGAGACCCCATGGACTGCAGCCTGCAAGATTCCTCTGTCCATGGGATTTCCCAGGCAAGAATACTGGAGTAGGTTGCCATTTCCTTCTCCAAGGGATCTTCCTGACCCAAGAGATCGAACCTCAGTCTCCTGCTTAGCAGATAGATTCTTTACCACTGAACCACCTGGGAAGTCCATTATACTGGTATAATCCCCAATTAAAATGGGGTGTGTCAACCTCATTAACATTTAGGTCTCAAGTAGACATAGGTTGAAGTTAGTGAAAACACAATATACTTGGAAATAATACTTTTCAACTGTTAGCTCCTTTTCACTCTGGGGATAAGAAATAACGTGGCAAAATGACATGTGAAAGTTACTTCTTGAATCTGGTTGTGATCATATTGAAGACCAGCCCAATTCTTGAGTTCTGGTGACCAGAGCAGACCAAATGTACGTCAAGTTTTAAAGATGTACCAGAAAAATACCGCCTCAAAGAAATGTAGACATTTTCAATAAAGCCATTTTCTCATCCTGTATACCTTTCCTCAAAATTCCAAATACATGAATGGCCAACGATTTTGCTGGTAAAAAAAAAAACAAAAACAAAAAACAGCACTTGAATAAGCATTACTAAAAAGTTAACGAATATAACCAAAGCCTGTTGTTAATTCATTGAATAAATATTGAGGGAAAGCTTCCTATATGCCAGGTACTCATCTAGGTTTCGAGGTATTTAGTATGTGGACTCAAAGTGTTCACATCATAGTTTCACAACTATAAAAACCTTCATAAATCTTATAGTTCAAACATGTATTACATAAAAGTTAAGTGAGTTGAAGACAAGGACCTCCTGCATAGCACAAGGAGCTCTGCTCAATGTGACATGGCAGCCTGGATGGGAGGAGAGTTTGGGGGAGAACAGATACACGAACATGTATGGCTGAGTCCCTCTGCTGTTTGCCTGAAACTGCCACAACATTGTTTGTCAACCAGCTATACCGTTACACAAAATGAAAAGTTTAAAAGAAATATAAAATACCAGTGGGAAAACTGATAGATAATTTTATGTCTCAATGCTCAAAATAAAAACTGAAGATTGCAAATAACAAGTATTAGAAGTATTTTAAAATATATAGTTATAGATAAAGTTATAGATGTCATAAGAAAGTATTATGAATAATTTATGATATTTTAAAAGTTAAGTGAATAAATGTCCTAGAAAACTAGTATTTGAAGTTATTCAAATATGACTAGAACCCTGAATATACCAATAGCCATTAAAATTATTGATAAAAATAAAAACAATGATGATTCAACATTTGGGGGAAAAAAAGTGAGTTGAGGCCCAGAGTAGGGGAAGAAACGACTTTTTCCAAGTCAAGGGGTGAGTTACAAGCAAGATTAGAAGCCTGCTGATGCCTCACTTCATCACAGTTTTCTCTAAATGATATGTATTCTTTGTGTTAGAGGACTGCCCTTTTGTATTGTACTACAAACTTTATTCAGAACTCCTTTCATTTCACTGAAGAAATTCTCATTGAAGGGCTGAAGAATGATAACTATCCTTAACACGTTACCAGCAATAAACAACCTCCATAATGTATTCTGCATAATGCTTAATGGATGTGGCACAAGTGGATCATTTGAGTGAAGAACAACAAAGATTTCTTTCCATACCAGTTCTCTTACTTGATGAACATCTTTCTGGTTTATGTTTATATTCAAATCCCAATTCACTCAGCGGCCACAGCTACCCAGGCAAAGTAAAATGCAGAAATGAAGCAATTAGCCATATTACTATTACCAAAAACCCACTATGAGAAAGGAAAGGAAAGATTAATGAGTAATTTCAGCCAACTGAAATGAAATAAGAGCCAAAGAATATAATAGCATAATAGTTCCCACAGGTGTATTAACCCAAGGGCATCATTAACAGGGATTTGGAGATTCATGACCAATTGCTGATAATACTGACACCCTACAATTTACCACACACACAAGAGATGAATGGGTTTTTATATTTGCTATCTTTCAGAAAAGCATTTTCCAGATTTTTTTCGCATTGCCTTTTTTAACTCTTTAATCATTTTATCCCACTGAGATGATTCTATCGGACTAGATGTTAAGGAAGTACTGATGAGGGTTGTAGACAGAAGCAGACCCAAGCCTGTCACTCTGCACAGCGGGCTCTCAAGCAATTTCAAGGCCTTGCTGTTGCAAGACTAAGACTGAGGCCCTTTGGCCCTCTGTCAGTCATTTAATGTCTGCCTCAATTTAAAATACCTATTGCTTTTCACATGCTTTTCATTTATGCCTATATATTATGACTAGCAAAACCCTTCCAAATTCATCCAAGAAACATTATTTCCTTCTCTCTGGAGAACTGCAAGCTGTTAATAATTAACACCTGTTATAAAGAGGCTATTGGAGAGGGTTGAGACTTAGTTCTGGTATCTTCTTCTGTGAAAGGAAGAACTTGGACAGAACTGTGACCCCAACATTGCATGTGGACCACAGTAGCACTCCTCATCAGAGAGTACGCTGGCCCCTGGCGATCACACAGGATGTCATTGCTCTTGGCGTCAATGTCAGAGCTCATCGGGCTGCTAGTGCTCCTCTAACCCAACTCATTTAATTTATATATGAAAGGCCTGAGGCCCACAGAGGCGAAGACTCTTGGGTCTGAACTTGAAGTTCCTTGAATCCAAAGTCAGTCCTTTTAACCATTAACCTACTGTCTCTTTACCACTTGCCCAGTTTTCATGTGAATGAAATACAAAGTACCTGAGTACCAAAATAGAATGAAGAGAACAAAGAATGGTCTCTTTCCCACTAATGGCATTTAACTACTGCACAAAGAGTTACAGATCCCATCAAAATTGTCTCCTACACCCGCCTCACTGTTTCTTTCTCCCCTCTCTTTACTTTTTTTTTTTTTTTTCACGGCCTACATCACAACAACCACCCAAGCTGGCAGATGATTCAAGGTTGTAATAACTAAAGGAGAACAAAACTCAGTTTGATAGAGCTCTGGTCTTGGATAGAGACTTTGCCCTCACTCTTTCTCAGCCTGGGGAATGTACTTATATTCCAAAATCCAATTAAAATTTTCCTGAGAAAATGTCTCTGAATTGCCATATTATTTCCTATATTTTCATTCATACCTATCATTTACCTATATATCTGTCTCCATTAATGAGTCCATTAGTGAGTAATTAAATGAATGACGATCCAGATTGTTTCTGGAACTTTCATTTCAGTTGACTTGTTCATTCATTACAGCCTGAGCTTTGACTATCAATGCTTATTCTATATTGGACCTTCTACTGGGTGCCGCAGTGGTGCTCATCAACCTGCTTTATTCTTGTTCTCTTTGAATCTTCAGAAACAAAGGTCTTCACTTTTGTCTTCTGAGATTTGAACTTTCCTTACTCTTTATTTCATCTTCCTCTGGTCTTGGGGTGTCACACCTCCCTAACTGCCCACATTTCCTCCCACTACCACACACACACAATCCTCATTAACAATCTTTGGGCTTGGCTCCATAGACTACCACAAGCAGAAACAACATCCTAACTCAGTCAAAAGCAGGAGGTATGGTTTGGGCAAAGTAACGCATGAATGACAAATATTCCATAGATTTTGATTTTCTTGTTTCAAGTCCTGAATGTAACTGAATGGTACTATTTGATCTTGTTACCCTCTTCCTTTAGTTTTGTCTCAGGCATTATTTCTTCTTTTAAGCAGGTAACTGAAAGTACCTTGATTCTTGTTTTTCTCCCTGAATAGAGGGGTTTTCTTTTCCCTCTTAGGTGAGATGTTAGCTTCCAAAACTAAATTAGCAACATGTATCAAGAATCCACCCAGAATACAAAAAGCCACTTTACCTTTCTATTGATAATAACGGATGTGGCATTTTCTCAACTGAATGTACATATGTTTGAGAAGCACATTTAAACTGAATGTACATATGTTCAAGAAGCACATTTAAAAAGATGATGTACTCTTGCAAGATACATTATGATGCATTTGTAAACACTATTTCCATGTTGATGCACATGTCAAATCATTTGCTACTATTACATTCAGCATTATTTGTTTTGGATAATATTGCTAAAAGATTAATGTCTTTTAAGTATAGAAGGCAGATAGAAACTAAGATCATGGCATCTGGTCCCATCACTTCATGGCAAATAGATGGGGAAACAATAGAAACAGTGGCAGACTTTATTTTGGGGGGCTCCAAAATCACTGCAGGTGGTTGACTGAAGCCATGAAATTAAAAGATGCTTGCTCCTTGGAAGAAAAGCTGTGACCAACCTAGACAGCATATTAAAAAGCAGAGCCATCACTTTGCCAACAAAGGTCCATCTAGCCAAAGCTATGGTTTTTCCAGTAGTCATGTATGGATGTAAGAGCTGGACTATAAAGAAAGCTGAGCACTGAAGAATTAATGCTTTTGAACTGTGGTGTTAGAGAAGACTCTTGAAAGTCCCTTGGACAGCAAGAAGATTAAACCAGTCAATCCTAAAAGAAATCAGCACTGAATATTCAATGAAAGAACTGATGCTGAAGCTGAAATTCCAATACTTTGACAATTTGATGCAAAGAACTGACTCATTGAAAAAGACCCTGATACTGGGAAAGATTGAAGGTAGGAGGAGAAGGGAACAACAAAGGATGAGATGGCTGGATGGCATCACCAACTTGATGGACATGAGTTTCAGCAAGCTCTGGGAGTTGCTGATGGACAGGGAAGCCTGGCATGCTGTAGTCCATGGACTCACAAAGAGTCGGGCACAACTGAGTGGCTGAACTGAACAGATGGAGATGGAAGAATCACTAATGGAATGGTACCTTGTTACACTTTAGATTTTTAAATATATATATATTTTTTCAAGGGTGGAGATCATGTAGCAGGTGTCACTAGGCTTAAATGAAGGCCCACGGGAGTCTGAAAGCAATCAAGCTGAAAGGAAATGAAGAACAGGAAAAAGGAAAATTATCTTTTAGTCTAGTAGACAGGGCTTTATGCTTTCACTGCCAAGGGCCCAGGTTCAATCCCTGTTTGGGGGAACTAAGATCCAAAAAAAAAAAGGCAGTAGTTCATCCATCTTTTTGACACACTGAAAATTGGAATTCAGAAGAGAAATCAATGCAAAAAAAAAATCTAAGTTTATGAAATTAACTTAAGCATCTTTCTTCATATATCCAATAAGATTAAAATGTCACCATTTTATCACTAGTAAAATTGTTAAGAGAATGATTTGTTCCTATGTAGCCTCAGAGACTCTTTTTAAAAGATAGTGTGGCAATGTCGGAAATAAAACAACTTTCTCAGACCTCTAAAAACCCAGTATAAGGTGCTTGACTAGCTTATATTTATATTCATGTATATTGTGAACATCATACATTGAATTTAACATCTTAATCAGCCTAACATCATGCTGAGTGCTTTGTATACACTATCTTATTAGATCTGCATATGAACACTAAGAAACTGAGACTCCAAGAAGGTATATCACATGCTCAAAATACACAGCAAGTTAGCTCTAGACTTAGAAACCCTACCAGCCACTTCCTGAATTTAAATCTTTGGCCTTTACACATGCCTCACAGACATCTATGGGTAGATAAGACATCTTCCACCACCGTGTTTGGATAAACTAGGGCTAGAGGAGTTTAGAGAGCCAGCACATTTCTTTACCAGTCAGAGAAGGGGCAAGGAACCTTGAAAGATGGTTTGGCAAGGAACCTTGAAAGCCTTCCCAGTGAAAAAGGGAAAGCCATTTCTAACAGAAGCTTCAGCATTAAACTCTAAGTGGAGAGAGAGTGTAGGGTAGATTTGAGGTGTAGCAAATAGTGTAATGTTCCTGGAGTGGGGAGGGGATGAAGATGAAAAAGGTGCTGAACCAATGAAGGGGCCTCACCACTTCGAAGATTCGCCCTAGGGACACAGTCATTACCAGTTCCAAGGGGCCAGTTTTCATTTCTGTGCCAATGGCTTTTGCCATTTCAGGTAGTTGTAACAGCGTTGGAAAAGAGGAGTTGCTTGCATGGAAGTGCCTTGTGGTGTAACTTATTTACCTCTACTAAAACCCTGGGCCTGCTCTCCACTGACTGTTTCCATGCTTGCACTACCAAACTGGCTCTCTGTATGCAAAGGCTGAATCTTGTACCTGTGTTTTCTTCCAGACCTACCCTTCCTTTTGTGGCTCCTCTGAGGGTTCCACCTTGACTTTCCAAGTTGTTGAGACTGCACAAAAAATATATGGGCCACATGCACATTTAGATCTTCGCCTTTTGACCTCATCCCCCCAGCAATTCGATCTAGGATTCCCCCTCTCCCTGGCCACCACCTCTGTAGCTGACTTGCTTTCACCTCACCTCCTTAATCAGTATGATGCCATGATCCAACTTCTGACCTTTCAGCTGTGCTTTTCTCTCTCTTAACTCTGAGCTTGGAACGGTCTTCAGGATAGCAGCCCTTCTATCTCGATGACTCCCAGGGTACCTGCTCCCACAGAAGTCCCATTGACTCTCCCATCTGTCCTTCCCTGGATGGGGGAATGAAGAGAACACCTGGCACAGAGCCTGAACAGCGATAGTGCAATTATTAGCCACTTCCTCCATGTGCTATGTGTTTTGCACAGATTAATTCCAGCGCTTGCAACTCTTCAAGTTTGTGAATGATTATTCCTACGACTCACAAGTATATAAGTCAACAAAGCTAGCTATAGAGGTTAAACCTCACACGTGGGTTGAACTTGGAAATCACTGGTGAACTGGATTTCAACATTTCTCTCCCACTGCTCTTTCTCACTCAAACATTTGCTCCTTTTCAGTATTTAATATGTTACTGCTACAATAAACGTGAGAAATTGTTTTAATTTGAATGCTCATAAAATTGTGCCAAGAAGTGAAAAATAACTCTGAACGTCTGTGCTCAGGAGAACTAAAGTAGGATAAATGCTACCAAGTAGCTGAACTCTTATTATTCTCAAGAATGTGCTAATATTTGAACTAGTTTATCAAACCACTCTAGTGGATATTTAAATGAACAGTTGTAAAATTTTAGCTCATGGAAAGACACATCATTTCTCTACTTCCATAGCTCTTGATAGTATTAATAGGTCTTGGTTAAGCCAGCAGGTCTTTTTAATCCTTGTTTACATTCATGAAATGGTGTGACATGTATTAGAAATAACAGTTTGGTAAAAAGTGAGGCACTCTGCAATACTAGTTTTGGCAATCTTTAAAATCTAAAGATAGGTTTAACTTCTGTTTTCGGTTCTGTGTCAACAAAAGGTAGTTATTATTAGCAGCAGTTTATTTTATATTATTTAGGTATTATTATACAATATTATATTACTGTTATTATGATTTATTCTCAGCTTAGCCTAAGGGAACCTTCACCACTACACTTGCAGCCCACATCCCAACTCTCCCCATGCTAATCCTTATCTCCAACCATGTGCCTCCCATTGTTTCCCCAAGTGCACTGTACTGTTTCCTGCCTCTGTGCATTCATCTTTATTGCCCTTCCTGCCTGTGAAGACTCCAGACTCCCTTTTCTTTCTGGCTCAGCTGGTAAAGGATATGCCTGCAATGTGGGAGACCTGAGTTCGATCCCTGGGTTGGGAAGATCCCCTGCAGAAGGGAAAGGCTACCCACTCCAGTATCCTGGCATGGAGAATTCCAAGGACTGTATAGTCCATGGGGTCACAAAGAGTCAGACATGACTGAGCAACTTTCACTTTCATTTCACTTTCACTCAAAATCCAACACAGGCATCAGCGCCTCCAGGAAGCTTCCTCTTATCCTCCGATGTTATTCAATGCTCGTCACTCTGGGCTCTTATAGAGCCCCATACCTTAGTCTTCCGTGAGTAACACTGCAGGGTGATCTTAAGTATCCCCTTTTAGAATTTAAGCCTTTCAGAGGGAAAACACCACAGAATCACACGTGCAATATCTAGCACAGTGCATCATCACATCTAACAGACACCAAAAAATATTAGTTGAAGGCAGGAAAGGGAAATTTCCTGAAGGAAAATCAAGGCCCATGGCAGGTATGTGCTTTGCCCAATATCACAAAACTGGTAAGTGGTATAGTCTCTGTAGAATTCATCCCACCTGCATCCTGGGGTCAGGTCCAATGCACTATTCTACACTGCTCTATCACTAGTTTGGGGCTCTGGGTGTTTCAGAAAGAGTGGAGGTATAGAAGCATTCTCTTATAAGTATTTATTTGATAAACTTAAAGAATTTGAAACAGAAATACTTAACTAAATATACTACTTTGACAAAAACTAGAAAACCAGGCAAGCATATTGACTGCTGAATCACTGACAACATGGCACTTATTGTAATCTTTCCAGGTAAGTGAAGAACAAGAAGAAACTACTTCTAAAATGTATACCTACATATTTCAGTTCAGTTCAGTTCAGTTCGGTCGCTCAGTTGTGTCCGACTCTTTGTGACCCCGTGAATTGCAGCCCTCCAGGTCTCCCTATCCATCACCAACTCCCAGAGTCCAACCAAACCCGTGTCCATCGAGTCGGTGATGCCATCCAGCCATCTTATCCTTTGTTGTCCCCTTCTCCTCCTGCCCCCAATCCTTCCCAGCATTAGGGTCTTTTCCAGTGAGTCAACTCTACACATGAGGTGGCCAAAGTATTGGAGTTTCAGTTTCAACATTAGTCCTTCGAATGAACACCCAGGATTGAGCTCCTTTAGGATGGACTGGTTGGATCTCCTTGCAGTCCAAGGGACTCTCAAGAGTCTTCTCCAACACCACAGTTCAAAAGCATCAATTCTTCGGCACTCAGTTTTCTTTACCGTCCAATTCTCACATCCCTACATGACCACTGGAAAAACCATAACCTTGACGAGACGAACATTTGTTGGCAAAGTAATGTCTCTGCTTTTCGATATGCTATCTAGGTTGATCATAACTTTCCTTCCAGGAAGTAAATGTCTTTTAATTTCATGGCTGCAATCACCATCTGCAGTGATTTTGGAGCCCCCCAAAATAAAGTCTGACACTGTTTCCACTGTTTACCCATCTATTTCCCATGAAGTGATGGAACCAGATGCCATGATCTTAGTTTTCTGAATGTTGAGCTTTAGGCCAACTTTTTCACTTTCCTCTTTCACTTTCAAGAGGCTCTCTAGTTTTTCTTCACTTTCTGCCATAAGGGTGGTGTCATCTGCATATCTGAGGTTATTGATATTTCTCCTGGCAATCTTGATTCCAGCTTGTGCTTCTTCCAGCCCAGCGTTTCTCATGATGTACTCTGCATACAAGTTAAAGAAGCAGGGTGACAATATACAGCCTTGACGTGCTCCTTTTCCTATTTGGAACCAGTCTGTTGTTCCATGCCCAGTTCTAACTGTTGCTTCCTGACCTGCATACAGGTTTCTCAAGAGACAGGTCAGATGGTCTGGTATTCTCATCTCTTTCGGAATTTTCCACAGTTTATTGTGATCCACATAGTCAAAGGCTTTGGTATAGTCAATAAATCAGAAATAGATGTTTTTGTGGAACTCTCTTGCTTTTTTGATGATCCAGCGGATGTTGGCAATTTGATCTCTGGTTCCTCTGCCTTTTCTAAAACCAGCTTGAATATCTGGAATTTCACAATTCACATATTGCTGAAGCCTGGCTTGGAGAACTTTTAGCATTAATTTACTAGCATGCAAGATGAGTGCAATTGTGCAGTAGTCTGAGCTTTCTTTGGCATTGCCTTTCTTTGGGATAGGAATGAAAACTGACCTTTTCCAGTCCTGTGGCCATTGCTGAGTTTTCCAAATTTGCTGGTATATTGAGTGCAGCACTTTCACCTACATATTTACCTACATGTAAACCAAGGAGAAGTGATTCATAGCTCAGCCGGTAAAGAATCTGCCTGCAATTCAGGAGACTCAGGTTCGATTCCTGAGTTGGGAAGATTCCCCTGGAGAAGGAAATGGAAACCTACTCCAGTATTCTTGCCTGGAGAATCCCATGGATGGAGGAGCCTGGCAGGCTACAGTTCATGGGGTTTCAAGAATTGGACACAAACTTAGCAGCTACACCACCACCACCACCAAACCAAGGAGAAAGGCAGTTCTATAATTCAAGTGAATATAGTCAAAATATACATGAGAATTTTCTTTTTTGTCTCATCCAAGCCAATACATTATTTATCAATAAAACCAATGTTCTATTAATGGTTATTGAATTTCTAGGGCCATTTTGCCAAAAGCCAGCAAAGTATTTGTGGTCTTTGCACCACATCTCAATCAAAGCAAGGGTTGGAAAAAAACGATCGTGATAGATCTGAGTCCTTATTCATTAAGAATTTCTGTATCATTCTTTAATTGAGAAGAAGTCATATTTCCAGTTGTACAGAGCTACCTATGGCATATAAAAGACTGGATGAATTGTGAAATAGTAATTACACACCAAGGAATTAGGTTGTACATGAGCAATCATTAAATTTTCCCCAGGAGCACTTCCACAGTATTGTGCATCCAGTTAGGCAGAAGTAAAGCTGGCTGTCAAGGTGATACCAAAGAGCCTTTCCAGCAGCACTTGCCTGCTGCATCCCCAACTCTGCTGTGAGGTCCTCCAACAAAGCTGCTGGAGGTGCCCAGCAGCAGCTTCTGTTTTCCTGTCCCTAGAACAGCGCTCACCTCTGGAAGGTACTCTTCCCAGTCAGTCTTTTTGGTAAACAAACCAAAAAAGGTATACTTTATAGAAGTATAATTGATACACACAGAAAAACTTCACATAATCAATGTTCATGATTTGATGTGTTTGGACAAATGCACACATCCTTTAAATCATCACCATGATCAAGGTAATAAACAGGTCCATTATCTCCGAAAGTTTCTTTGTGTCCCTTTATTTTTATTGTTGGTGGTAGTAGGTTTTTTTACCTTTGTGTGTGGGTATAGAAATACTGGGCTTCTCTGGTGGCTCAGACAGTAAAGAATTCACCTGCAATACAGAGACCAGAGTTCAATCCTTGGCAGGGGAAGATCTCCAAGACTCAGACACAACTGACCCACTTTCACTTTTTCATGAATATAATGCTTAACATAAGTTCTACCCTCTTAACAAATGCCTAACTGCATGTCATAGTATTATTAGAAATAATATATAATGAATGCACTATGTTGTATAGTAGATCTCTAGAATTTATTCATCTTTCAGAACTGAAAGTTTATATTAAGTTGAAAAATCTTTTTTTGCCCAAATTCTTCTGTTGATCTACAAAACTATCAGAAATACCACAACTTAGAAATAAAACAAAAGAGAAAAACCTTCCTGGTTCAACCAAATTTTCTTTACTCTCTTTGAAGAGTTATGATTCATGTAAACAAATCCTATCAAGAGCTATGTGTTGAATGAGTGTGCCCTTCTAATTATTTTTGTATGTTCCTGATCAGCCCATAGTGAGTGTTTGGAAGGAGAGAGTCTTGTCATCTCTGTGTCTTTCTCTAGGTCCATAACCCCTCAGCAAATGTGTCATATTCACTGTAACAATCATACCATTGAAAATGGTACAAATGATCTATGTCATTTCCTTATTCTGGCTAAATAGGGATGCTAAATGGATGCTCGCTCAGAACCATTGGTAGGAAATGTCTCTGAGCACCTACGAGGCTGAAAATGGGAAACATGCCTCATGCTCCTTTGTAGCATCTTGGGCTGGATGACCACATCTTTGCTGACTCACCTGAACATAAAAAGGGAGCTTTTATCCCAGCATCTCAAAAATCCTCCACTTGGAAGAAAGAGCCTATTTTCTCTGAAGGATAAAAGTGAAATTGCAATGATGTGAAATGTGTCTCACCCAGGTGCGGGGCTCTGTAGGAGTCAGCTCTGAGACAGACTCACATGTCTCTCAATCAATAGGCTACTTTGAAACTTTCCTCTTCAAAATGTCCAAAACTGAGCCTGACCAAAGCACCTCAGAAACCTCAGGCACGTAACTCAAGTCACACAGCGTGCCTTTCAGTCACTGACATCATCTCTTATTATCAACAAATAAGGCAAAGGCACAGTTTGCAGTAGATGAAGACCCATGACTCAAACCAAAGGTGCCCGGCTTCAGCTCCTGAAAGGATTATTCTTAACACAGCGCTGGCCACCACCTACCCTAACCTCTGAGCTGCACCCTGTCTGCGCATGCGGCATGTACAGTGCCTTTTCTCCTATGGATCTGCAGTTGCCCCTAAAGGAACAGGACCTTAACAATATCAGCAAATCACCACCAAACATACTGCCTGACACATAGTAGGCATACAGTAAACATTTGTTGAATTAATGATTGAATGGAAATTGATTGAGGATCGATGAATCCAGCTTTTAACAGCTCTTGAGCTAAGAGGAAAGGCACTCTGTAAATTAGGATCCAGGGCTGTTAACATGAGTTGGCTGCTGTTCAACCCCATATTGGGTATGATATAAACTTCTAAATACAGTCTGTACACTTAGAGGCTCAAAGGAGCTCTAGAGATTGCATTTATATCCCATGTAAATGACTTCTGAAATAATGATAATGATAACCCCTTTTAGTTGGAGTTCTTTTCAGTTTGCAAAGCACTTCCACATCCATTATCACAGTGATGCCTCCCAACAACTTTGTGGAACTGATCTCATCATCTTTAAAGAAGAAATTGGGCTCAGAAAAGGGACATGACTTGTCACACCAGCTGGTAAGAAACAAAACAGGATCTCAACATTAACCCCCCCTCCCAGGCAGTACTTCTGGTACCACATGGCACCTACCTTTGAACTGATTTCTTTTTAAAGAAACAAGAATAATTCAGCCAAGACAGTTCAGTTTTTGACTGGACAAGTCTCAACGATAACTTTGTAAAAAAGTATCCCGCTTCGAAAATGGATTCTTATTAATCTGGCTTAACAGGTATTATGTTGTGTTTAAACCATAGTGAGTTGGGGTTATAGGGGACCTTAAAGCTCATTATCCCTTCATTCAGATATCTATTATGATCCTGTATCACTGTGAAGTAAATACACAGCTCTAGGGAGGGCATAGTATATAGTGATGTGTTTGTCATCAAGGATCCCAGCTGGGCAAGAGCACAGGATATGAAACAAACAAAGTGGAAATAGATAAGCAGCACCTGCAAGTCAAAACAAGTGACTGCTTCCAGTTAGGACATTCAGGGAAAGCTTCATGGCATTAGAAATACAGAGAATTACACCAGTGAGAACAGATCAAGGAGAGAGGGGCTTAGAGAAGCAAAAGCAGAGTCAGGTTGCCTTGTGGGCAGGAGAGAGAAGTGGGGATTTTTAGAGTACAGTCATCCACCATACCCACAGGTTCCACATCCAACGAATCACAGAACAAAAATATTTTAAAAGTCCCTAAAGTTCTAAATGAAAAACCTTGAATTTGCCACACTGGCAACTATGTACACAGCATTTACATTGTATTAGTTCTTATCAGTAACCTAGAGGTGATTTAAAATACATGGGAGGATGTTCATAGGTTATCTCCAAATATGGTACCATTTTACATAAGAGAGTTGAGCATTAGCAGATTTTGGTATCACAGGGGGTCCTGGAACTGATCCCCTGCATATATACCAAAGGATGTCTGTATGCAGAGGGGTGGCGCTATAGAAGGCTGGAGCCAGATGGCAGAGGGCCTTGAATGCCAGGTTCATTTGCAGATGAGGAAACCAAGGCCCAGAGAGAGCTGGCTCTCCTCTTTTTGTCCTTCTCTCCCATACATTTCTGAAACTGCATCTCCTAATATCTTCTCAGCTGTTAACGACAAGGAAAACCAACGTCTTGGCTAACAAAAGCTAAAACACTTCCTGGGTATTTTCTCCCCAAACGCTACACTGTCAAAAGGTAGAAGATACTAGTCAACCTAGGCCCACACACTAAGCTTTGGAAAATGTTTGGACGTGATTAAGTCACAAGCATTTTTTCTCTGGGAACACTTCAGCTGTCTCCACTTGACTGCGGTGCCTCCTTCCACGCTAAGCTTCCTCACCGTGTGCTTGCCTTGAGCATTTCACTGGCCCTGTCACACACACAGGTGGCTGCACATTTCCTGAAACTACCCTAATCCCCTCTCTGAACCTCGCATCAGCAACTCTATAAGTAATTTGTCCACCTACAACTGGCCATAAGTAATGCTCTTTTCTCATGAGCACAGAAGTGTATGTGTACTTTTGTGATGCTGTGGAGAGCAGGACAACCCTGAAACCAGTCAAGGAATGAGGCAGAGTGGAAAGAGTACAGGTAAGGCAGTTAGGGATTCAGAAACCCTGGTCTGGTCCTTTCCTTATAGGCTCTAGTTTGATCTGTGAACTTGGTCAACCAATGTCTCTCCTCTCTGAACTTCTTTAGAGGACAACAATAATATCTAGCTGACCAGCATAAGTATAGGTTTGTCTTAAGTATCCAATGGTTTAATGGATATGAAAGTTGTCTATAAGCTCTCCATTGCTAAGCAAACTGGAGGCCTGTTATAATGATCATGATTCATCTTGTCATTTATAGGTTCAGTATTAACCATAAAAGAGACCTCAAAGATCATCAATTCCAAGCCTTTTGTTTTCTAAATAAGGAAGGAAGTCTAGAGAAAGGGGAAGTGACATGCTCAAGTCACACTGGAAGTTAATATCAAGTCTGAAACTTGAGTCATGACTTCCAACCCCGAGGTCACTTACTAAGACCAAAGTCCATGCTATGAAGTAACCTTCTAAACAAGGCCTGTATGGGACTTAAAAGTATTTTTTCAGTGATGTTTTATGTGTTGATCCAGAACAGGGTAAGGGAAGCTATCCACATCATGTACACTTAAATGTAAAAATGAAGCACACAGATCAAGCGACTGGGCAAAGTCCCAACAAGAAGAGATGAAAAAAGAAGGAAATAGCAGAAAGTCAGCTTCTCCCTGTGGGTCAGCCTTCCAGGTTAGACGGCATTGCCAAATTCCCGAAACAGCTACATTCTTTTTGCTGCTTCAGAATCACAAGGGCTCTCCTCCTTGGGAGCCTGCACAATACAGATTCATATATTTTGGGCTAAACATTTCATGTGAAGAGTCTCATGACCCCACTCACAGTAATTAGAGTCAGGTAGACACAGGATGGCCAATTCTGCTCAACTCAGTCACCTTCTCACCCACACCCATTCTGATGATTTTGGCAAAAGCTCATTTCCTGGGAACTCTGGGCCGACAATCACCTCTGCTTAATCTTACTCCTCCCCCAGGCCCCCCACCTATGATATCACATGTCATTTCAGTCCATAAAACAGAAGGTTCTCTTTAGTATAAACTCTAATTTCCTGGTCCAAAACCTTGGGGGCCACATGTGTTTCAAGAACTCATACTTATTTGGGTTTAGAAAGATAGTTCAGGACCTTTTTATTATATACTACACAAATCTCTGCAGGATCTGGAGAAGGATCTCATAATCAAATGCTTTACTATTTCTTGAACAAAATATTTAAATGTTCTTAATAAGTGGGCAAAGGAAGGACTATCAACTGCCTTGCTTTTTGACAAGTCAGGTTTTGCTACTAAATGAGCTTGCTGCACACATACAGAAACACAGTCAGATGTCCGAGCTTTCCGGACTTGGGAATTGCAGATAGGCAATGTGGATCTGTGCAGTTTCTGTTTGTACAACCACTCAGTTTAAGTCAACTAACATTGATGCTTCCATTTGTCTCTCTGAGAGAATTATCAGTGTTAGTGGTCTTGTACTAGACTGATTTTTCCTGGGGACCTTTGCTTTCTTCTTAAGGAAACACCACAGAAAATAAAATAGGTGTAAGGTAAGGTGTCATTATTGGTCGATACTTTTGCCTCCATTTTCAAGAGCAGCATCTTTGATGACAGCAGAGGGGGACCAAGTGCCTGCCTTCAGGTAAGTTATCAGTGTGACCATGGGAAAGACAGAGACAGGGGTCTACTCCAAAAATGACTCTGCTACAGACTGAGTTATGTCCCTCCAGAACTCATGTGTTGAAGCTCTGATCCCCAAAGCAACTATGTGAAGATACAGCTTATAAGGAGGTAATTAGGTAAGGTGAGTTTATAAGAGGTGGTGATCTAATCCAATGGGATTAATAGCCTTGTTAGAACAGACCTCAGAGCTTGCTCACTCATGCGCACTCCTTCTCTCCCCTCATTTACCTCTCTCCCTCTCTCTCTCTCTCCACCACGCCCCCACCTCCTGGCTGTGGTAGGACACAGCAAGAGGGTGGCTGTCCGCCTGCAAGCCAGGAAGAAAGTCCTCACAGGAACTAGATTCACTGGCACCGAGATCTTAGAGTTCCCAGCTTTCAGAAATGAGAGGAATAAATTTCTATTGTTTAAGCTACTCAGACCGTGGTATTTTGTCATGGCAGCCTGAAGTGACTAATACAATCATTGCTATAACGTTGCTTCTCATACTATCTTCTTACGCTGTATACAGTCATGAGTTCTACTCATAGTAATTTTGTTTGGGGTACGCCGTACAAGGCCTTACTATTTGTGGAGCATTTATTGAACACCGAGCTCAGTGTTAGAAGATCTAAATTCTAGATCTGGCTTTCCCACCAGCTAGATGTGTGACGCTAGACAGGTCACTTCCTTTCTCTGGGACTCAGAGAGTTACAGACTGGATAATCTCTAAGTTTCCTCCTGCAATGATACTCTAAGATACTGAGAATTTAACCACACTCAGTTTCCACTTCCCGGAATTGCTTTTTGGCAGTCAGGAAACAACACAAGAATCATTATGCCATCCCTTCTCCTCACTCCAACCCTAAGGCCATTTTGATTGTTCTCACACTTACCTCTAGGGTGTTAGCAGGATCCATGGAGCTGTTTGTGTGCTCAAATGGAAAAACACCTCAAGAGTGTCCTTGTAAGCTTGACTGTGGTTATCAGCTGCCCCATGAATTGCTGATGACCTGCATTTCTGAAAAGATGCTGAGATAAATGTAAATTATGGCAGGGTCAATTTGGGGGCAGGAAGTAGTTCTTCCCAAATTCCCTGTCTGGCAAAAGCCTATGAGGTAAGGAGGCAAAGATCAGGGAAACACCCTCTACATCTATGAACTACCTTCCCGCCAGAGGTCAGGTCTAGAAAGGAGATACAAAGACATGGAAACGACTTCTTCCACCAGAAGAGTTTTTGTTCTACTTTGCTTTCCCCACCTTGTTTCTGGCCAGAGATGCCTAGTGCTATGACTATTGCCCTTATGAGTCGGGCAGACAAGTGACCACTTCCTCTGCCCAGCTATCACTTCTTCCTCCTCTCCTAAGTAAGATCTTCCATTCTGGTGTTCAGTTCTTCCCCCTTTTCCACCAAACCCTTTATCCTCAGGTCTGACTGCACTGCCTTTTCTCTCCTCCTTATCCTAACACATTAAAGCAATAGCAACCCTATAAGAGGAAAAGCTTAATTTTACCCTCTAATCAATATTCAAACTGCAATACATCTGATGTGTTATCACTGACATGAGCCGCACCATCTTTGAGTTATACTGCCATGTCCCTCAAACTTTTACAAAAGTATTTATGCCAGAGGTTTCCCATTCTGGTTGTGAATCAGAATCACTTGAAAATTTTGTTTGCAATACAGATTTCCAGGCCAAATTGCAGACATCCTGAACCAGGATTTGTAAAGGTGCCTTAGAATCTGCATTTTAATAATCTCTCCAGTACTTTCTAAGTAACTAGCCTAATAAGAATCATGAGTAAGTAGAAATGTCGGTTTCTTGGTCACAGGAGCAAAGTACTCACGTCTTTAATTCTGATATTGATGTTAATTCTCAATCTTTGCTGCATAAAACAAAAATTCTAACTAGTTTAACCAAAAGAAGGAGGATTATTGTAAGGACACTGGAGTGGATCATGAAACACCGAGAAAAAAATGCAGTTGGGCTCGAGAACAACTAGAAAGTCAGAACTCTGTCTTACATTGTGACTGGTGTCTGAACATCTACTTGGTTTTTCGGTCTCACCTCAGATAGCCTTCTTCTTCTCCTCAGCGACAGAATGTTAACTGCCATCATTTCCAAAATGCTGCATTTTTTAGACCATATACCCAGATAATTCTCTCTCCCCACCCCCCTCCTCTCCCTTTCTCTCTCTCCTATTAAAGGATTTCTAAATCACATGTTTTTCTTTCAGGTGGTTTCTTTGCCTGCTTACTATGGCTGGCATGAGGTTGCCATGGAAGCTCTCAGCCACCCTATGGCTGGAGACTGATGGGTGGCCACAGTTCTTAGAAAATTGGGAAGTTCTATAAAGGACAGTTGGAGGGAGCAGTACTGGGTAAACAAAGCAATGTAAATATGAGGTACAAGTTTTAACAATCTTTAAAAATATATGTTTGGATTGATACCTTCTGATTAATTGTTAAAGACTTATGTCCCTGGTTTAATAAGGTCGCTTTATTTATGGGAATGCAAACAGAAACACAGAGTCTACCTTGTTTGAAAATTTTCCCTTTTATCAAAGTTATCTGCAGTTTGAATATCATACTTCAATAGAGCCTACTTCTAGGAGCAGCTCTGAAAACCCACCACATGCTAAGCAATACATGCTAAGCTCTTAACCCACAGGATCTCATTTAATACTGACAATGATTCTTTGAATTAGGTGTAAGTAGTATCTTCAGTTTATACAAAAGGAATCTGAGTTTTATAAAGGTTTGGACAACTTGCCCAAGGACACCCAGATAATAAGTGGTAGAACCTAGATTCAAACCAATTTTTCAATAAAATGAGTGCATTGGAATTTGTCTTTCTTAAAATGTCATGGAAATTTCTACATAACCCAGAAACACATTATCGTTAATAGTTTCCCTATAAGTCAGTTTAAGATATGACTACTAATTCAGTAGCATCATTATAGTTAAAATATAACACATTTCATCAAGACTGAAACTGTAAGTGTTCTATACTGAATTATTCCCTGAATCTGATTCTGATGTTTAATTGAAAAACACTGTGCTTAGACTAAAGGCAAAAAAATAAATGGCAAAATCTGTTTATAAGCCAGATATAAAATGCAAGATGATTCTTAAAAGCCAATAAAGATTCAACCATAAATTACCAACAAATAAATCAATTTTTATCTTAATCTGTGACACTTTTGGGGGTTTTGGTCCTGTAGCCTACCTCTATTCCTCTCTCTCAGTCTTTTCTCTTTTAGAAGTAGCATTTTAATGCAGATTTTCAAACAAACTCAAAGTCCTCTGACATGATATAAACACTATAATGATTTTATACAGCATAAAATCATTGAACCATAGAATATTAGAGTCAGAGTGAATCTTAGTAATTATCTGATACAAACCAGTTCATAAACAAGAACTCTGAGACCAAGAGAGAAACCTTATATAGCAAGTCTGTTTTCTTCTGTATGTGTGTGCTTAGTCACTCAGTTGTATCCCACTCTTTGCAACCCCATGGACTGCCACCCACCAGGCTCCTCTGTCTTTGGGGATTCTCCAGGCAAGAATACTGGAGTGAGTTGCCATGCCCTCCTCCAGGGGATCTTCCCAACCCAGGGATTGAACCCAGGTCCACAGATAATTCCATAGAGAACACTGATTTAGAAGTTAAAGAACACAGTCACATTGCTAAGTACTATAAATCAGTTCTCCATTCATTCATCCATCTGAGAAAGATAAGCATGCATTAAATGATCTCTAAGAGAACTTCCACCTCTAGGGTATTTGTCCTTCATTCTTCTCACCCATAAAGGAATAGGCAATTATATGACACATAGACTCACACTCATATTTCTTCTTATGTTTGAATATTCATATCCACTATTCCAAGTTAACTCAATATCCAGATTTTGAACTGATAAATAGCAAGTTATTGGTAGACCAGTTTCCATAATTTTCAGCTTCAAACTCAAGTCCATCTTGAAGAGACCACAGATCTTATATAATTTTCTAGAATATGGAGTTTCAGTGTAGCTTCATTAGGCACTGTTGATAATCAGGGCAATAAAAGAAGCTGTGTGTGCTGGGTCCTATTTGGCATAAGCGACAAAATCCCAGCAGTCTGAAGCAAAATGAGAATATACTGATGGAATACATAAGTACCTTGTGAAATAACTCAACAGCAAAGCAACAACTGGCTTCAGGTACACCTGGAATCAAGTACCTGAGACTCCTCAGAATGCCATCCCCTCTCCCTTCACTGCTTCCCTCTAAAAATGGTTTCATTATTCTCTTGCAATAGTTCACCCTTCCCCACATTTGGAAAACATGTCTTCCAATATCAATGACGTTTGACACCCTAACCTTTTAGCCCATAGAGAATCACTGACCCTTCTCTTAGCCTGATGATCAAAAGTCTCAGAGAGAAGCCTTCAGAATGGGAGAAAATAATAGCCAATGAAGCAACGGACAAACAATTAATCTCAAAAATATACAAGCAACTCCTGCAGCTCCATTCTAGAAAAATAAACGACCCAATCAAAAGGTGGGCCAAAGAACTTAACAGACATTTCTCCAAAGAAGACATAAAAATGGCTAACAAACACATGAAAAGATGCTCAACATCACTCATTATCAGAGAAATGCAAATCAAAACCACAATGAGGTATCACTTTACACCAGTCAGAATGGCTGCAATCCAAAAATCTACAAGTAATAAATGCTGGAGAGGATGTGGAGAAAAGGGAACCCTCTTACACTGTTGGTGGGAATGCAAACTAGTACAGCCACTATGGAAAACAGTGTGGAGGTTCCTTAAAAAACTGCAAATAGACCTGCCATATTCCCCAGCAATCCCACTGCTGGGCATATACACCGAGGAAACCAGAATTGAAAGAGACATGTGTACCCCAATGTTCATCGCCACATTGTTTACAATAGCCAGGACATGGAAGCAACCTAGATGCCCATCAACTGACGAATGGATAAGAAAGCTGTGGGACATATACACAATGGAATATTACTCAGCATTAAAAAAAAATTCATTTGAATCAGTTCTACTCAGATGGATGGAACTGGAGCCCATTATCCAGAGTGAAGTAATCCAGAAGGAAAAACAACAATACAGTATACTAACGCATATATATGGAATTTAGAAAGATGGTAACGAGAACCCAGCATGCGAGACAGCAAAAGGAACGCAGATGTATAGACCAGACTCGTGGACTCTGTGGATGAGGGCAAGGGTGGGATGATAAGGGAGAATGGCATTGAAACATGTTAATTATCATATGTGAAATCAATCGCCAGCCCAGGATTGATGCTCGGGGCTGGTGCATCGAGATTTCCTGGGGGGAGGGAGGAGGGAGGGAGGAGGGAGGGGGATTCTGGAGGGGGAGCATATGTAAACCCATGGTGATAACATGTCATTGTATGGCAAAACTAATAAAAAAATTTTTAAAAAAAAGTCTCAGAGAGAAGTGATTCGGACTTGGCTTGTGTTATGTATGCTGAGCCAAACAATTGGGGTCAATGGTTAGGGTCAGGGGGTATTAATGTAAGTGATTCTCTTAAAAAGGAAGTTGATGAGAAAAGGGGAGATTACAGAAAAGAGCCCTTGCAACCTCATTGCAAGGTTTCTACTCCAAAAATAAAGTTTTGGGTTCCATGAGTACAACGCTGGTATTTTAAATCGAGGGGGAAATTATTTTCTAATGTGTCTAGAATAACTGAAAGATAGTAGGGAGCTTGAGATTTCCTGCAGTGGGAAAATTAATAGCTTGAGTGGAAGTTCAACCCAAGCACCATGTGCATGCACGCTAAGTTGTGTCCAATGCTTTGTGGCCCTGTGGACTATAGCCCGACAGGCTCCTTTGTCCATGGAATTCTCTAGGCAAGAATACTGAGATGGGTTGCCATTTCCTTCTCTGGGGGATCTTCCCTACCCAGAGGTCAAACCAGCATCTCATGTCTTTTCCATTGGCAGGTAGGTTCTTTACCGCTAGCAACACTAGGGAACCCCAAGCACATTTTTACTTTTATTGTACATGCCAATATGCTACGGAGATTGCAGTCTATTTAAACTTTTTGAACAAAAAATAGTAAGTCAGTCTATCAAAAGGCCTACTTTAGATGGCAATACATTTTTAATTTATAGTGATTGACAATATAAATTAGTGTGAGAAAATGGAATTTTTTTCCAGAAATTCATCTTTAATACCTTTGGTTCAAGTGAAAGTGGCATATAATTATGTTTATTCTCAAGAAATGTCATTACTAGCTATATATTTCATTTACTTGGTCACAGTTTACCTAAGTTGTCTATTTCTTTTTCAGCTTGTTATCCACCATCCAGCTGGAGTTGAAACACAAGCCCATGACAACAGGAAGGAATGTTCTGTTTCTAGACCCAGAGCAACCCAACCTGTCCAACAACACTTAACCATTTTCCTGAGTTGTGGGGGTTAAAGTAGCTGACAACCAGCACCCAGCATGGCCTGAAGAGGAGACAAGGAGACCAACACAATTTCTGTTGTGCCAAGAGTCACATCAATATCGTTTTCCTAGGAGTTGAGCATGGAGGAAGGAGGTTTGTCTCAATAGCTGTTTTGAATTGTCATAAACCAAACATGAGATTAGTTTGACTTTTCTAGAAATGTAGTAAATTTGTTAAAGATATTCTGGGTGTGAGAGTTTTTTCTAAACTTTTTGATTGTAGGTTTTGGTTCACAGTAAAATTAAGAATAAGATACAAAGATATACATATATTCCCTGCCCCCTTCACACACACAGGTAGCCTCCCCCATTATCAACTTCCCCCACCTCAGTGGTACATCTGTTATAGTCACTGAATCTACACAAAGTCACCATTTTCACCCAAAATCCATAGGCAACAATAGGGTTCACTCTTGGTAGTGTACATTTTACAGGACTGGATAAACATAACAACACATATTTACCAAGACAGTATCTACACTGCTATAAAAATCCTCTGTGCTCTATTTACTTATTCCTCCCTCCCCACCAACCCCTGGCAACCACTGTCTCCACAGTTTTTACTGTCTCCATGGTTTTTCCTTTTCCAACATGACTTAATTAGAATTATACAGTATATAGCATTTTCAAATTGGCTTGTTTCACTTAGTAAATGCATTTCCTCCATGTCTGTTTATGGCTTGACAGTTCATTTCTTTTAGTACTGAATACTATTCCATTATCTGGATGCACTACAGTTTGTTTATCCAATCACCTATAGAAACACATCTTGGTAGCTTCCAAATTTTGGCTATTATGAATAAAACTACCACAAATATCCATGTGCAGGTTTTGTGTGAATATTAGTGTTCAGCTCCTGTGAATAAATACAATAGTACAACTGCTGGACCATATGATATTTCCATTTTTCAAGAAACTACCTAACCATTTTCCAAGATAGCTATACCATTTTGCCTTCCCACCAGCAGTGAATGAGAATTCCTTTTGCTCCACATCTTTGCCAGTATTTGGATCTGTCAGTGTTTTGGATCTGGGCCATTTTAATAGGTGTATGGTGGTATCTTATTGTTGCTTTAATTTGCATCAGACAAAAAGTTCAATGGCACAAAATAGAGTGCTCAGGAGTAGACCAAAAAGAGAGAGTCAGCTGATCTTTGACAAGAATAAAGGCAATACAATGGATAAAGTCAGTCTTTCAACAAATGATGTTGGAACAACTGAACAACCACATGCAAAAAAAAAAAGAATCTAGACACAGACGTTACACCCTTCATAAAAAATAACACAAAATGGATCACAGACCTAAATGTTAAAGGCAAAACATAAAAATCCCAGATGATAATATAAGAGAAAATTTAGATAGCCTTGAATTTAGGCTGACTTAAGTATGACACCAAAAGTACTATCCATGAAAGAAGGAATTGATGAGCTGCATTTTGTTAAAATAAAATTTTTCTGCTCTGTGTTAAGACACTGTCAAGAGAATGAAGAGAAAAACCACAAACTAGGAGAACATATTCGCAAAAAGTCATATCTGATAAAGGACTCTCACCCAAAATATACAAAGAACTTCAAAACTCAACAATAAGGAAACAAACCAACCATTTAAAAATGGACCAAAGACCTTAATAAGATATACAAATGACAAATAGCATATGAAAAGGTGTTCCACATTATATGTGATCAAATCCGAGGCTTTTAATTAAAAAAAAAAAGGAGTATTAGTTTGTTCCATTTTCAATGAGAGGTTGAGATGACTATTAGGTTTAGTAACAAATGTAACAATATTCTATGTAATGTTTTAAAGTTGATCTGTTAAAGATATTTTACTTATAAAATAACTATTTATTGGGAATAGCATCTAAGTTGTGTTCTCATTCTAAAAATAACGCTTTTGGTACTAGTTGAGTTAATTAAGGAAAATTGGTAAGGTCATAGCAGGTTAATTATCATAGTTTTTAGCATGTATAATCTCCCATGATAGTTCATTATTTTAAATAAATACAGTTTTATATAACATTTTTATCAAATTAAATTAATTATAATAAATATAATCTCAAATGTATAAGCCAACTGCCTTTGGAATGATTAAAAATTGTAATGTTGAAAGAAAGTTTCCCTCACTCTTTTAGTAAACTGAGAAATAAACTCCATTGTTTTTTTAATAACTAAACACAGGTAAGTACAGATTTACTCTAATTTTGTGATAAATGAGGATATATAAATGTTTATAAACCTTTTCCTTTGTCTATTTAAACATGAGTCAGTAATTACTCCATCTTCCCTTCTCAAAAGAACTTATGTCAACAGCTTATCAGGCCCTTAGCTTTCTTGTTTTGAAAAAAAAAACAAACTTATAATCGGGCTTCAATTTTCATCTTGATCCAGGATAACTGAAATACATATTTAAGATCTATAATAATGTACTTCCACAACACTATATAGTTTAATCAGAATCACAGAATAATATAAATTTTAGAGAATGTCTAGCCTAAATCCCTTAGTTTTACAGACAAAAGAAAAACTACTGGAAAATGAAAAAAAAATAAGCTAAAACTCAGGGCAAATAAGCCCAATGTTAGACTTGGGAATTCAGGGCTCTTCTGATTCCCAGACCAATGAGTTCTGACCTGCACAAACTCCTTTAAAATAATGTTTCCTTAGACACAACAGAGCTAAAAGGGGCAGGACACTATTGTATTCATCAGAACATACTAGGTTAATTTGTTGCTAGATGTTTAAGAGATACTAGCTTTGCCCTCAAAGAGAATGTAATCTGACATTAGAGCTCAGGTAGATACATGTGAGAAATTAAATAAAATATAGCTTATTTCTATTAATTTAGATTAGTAGAAGGGAACACTGGTACACTTATCAGAAACAAATATAATCCTGAGAAATATACGTGTGTAAGAGCAACTGATGATTTCTATCCCTCCTCAAAAATTAAGAACTCTTCATAAATATTACACACAGAAAAAGGACAGGTATATTGGACATGATTTAAAAGGGGAAAGACATGAGGAACCAGTGGTTCTGGGAACAACATAGAAAAGACAAAGCTGGGTCACAGATTCGGGAAAATATTGTGATGTTCCCATAAGGACACTGTGGAAGAGACAGTGTGACAGTGTGATGCCATTAGTACATCTCAGATAGGTAATCTGACTCACATTTATAAAAGTTATTTTAAAATGCTTTCCTATGTGCATCAAGAGACACAGCTTTTGATGCCTTTACTTCCCAGGGCTTGATCGTATTCCTTCCTAGAGAAGAAACAATGCTAAAGGAGATAACAATATTTCAGATCGTTTCAGGCGTCATAGATCATCAGCAACAGTTGAATTAGACAGATCCTAAGTTGCCTGACTTTTATATACAAGGACGGAGGAGTGTTGTGTATTTCTATCAAGAATTGTATTAGGCAAGAATGATGTGTACACATCAGCAAAGATATTATTTAAAATGTTGGGAGAAAAATAGGAAAGAAAATTGGTTATCTAGATAAATTTTGGTGATTAATACTATAGTTAAAAAATTGCAAAAAACTGGGTAATTAAGCTGTTTATCTTCAGATAACATCAAGTTCTTTGCAATGAAAAGGGATTATAACTCTTGCCTGTTTGCATAATTTACTTTATTTTAATATCACACTGCAATGGTGTGGTTATGTCTTAACAATAATTGTTGCTGCAGTCGAGAATTACTGTCCTGGAAGCCCTGCAGAAAGGAAATCCAGTAGGTTGCACAGTTCTCAAGGGATGATAAAACATGTATATCATATCATACCAGTCCATTAGGAGAAAGATATTCAAAAAGATTCCTATCACATGCATCTGTGTAACTTAATAAGCAAAATATAAAACACTAAAATGCATCAATTTTCTGATCTATGACATAAACCAAGTATAAAGAATTAAATCATAAGACCTAAAAGCAGTTCTCAAGGGGATGAAAAAACAATTCAAGATAATTGTCCCAATTATTCTCAGAAACTTAGATCATGTTTTCGTCCTTTTGTATGTGTGTGTGGGGGGGGTGATTGTGCACACCTTGGTAGTCAGAGTGATATTTGTACGGCACACTAAAGAAAACTGAGTTATTTTGGAAATTCTTTAGAGAATAAAAAAATTGTTAGATTTTTAAAATATATAAGATAAATAAAATCACATATTAGGGGAAATACTAATCATCAGATCTGATAAAATATATGAATAAAATATTTCAAAAATCTGAAAAGAAAGTTGAAATTTGTTAATGACAAAATTTGTCAATAAAATTTTTATTTCAGGTCTTGTCCTTGAAATGGCTGAGTCCTAACAAGATTTCTTAATGATGAGCTCTTCATATCATCTATAGACATCATCAATGAGAAACCACTCACAAAAGTAGATGATAAAAAATTTAAGGCTACTTTTTTTAACAATCATCTAAATGTTTAAAATTGTGGAAATTACATTTTAAAGAATCTAACAACTTTTCCTTAACTTTCGTTAACAGATGTTATGGTGATTTTTCATGTGATTTGTAAATGAGATTTGAATGCAATGAAATTTTTTCATATTAAATATTTCTAAACAGTGATGATGCTTTAACTTGCAGATGGTACATATATTGTTAGAACAGTCCCTTGGAGTTAGTTAGTTCTGACTCCATTTGAGGGGTTCTTTGGCCACAAAATTGACAAATCTTCCCCTATTAATAAAGACAGATTTGAAAAGTGTTATCACCAGGAGCTTACAGTCAGCCCACCACCAACCCTTACCAGCTGCACCTTGAGCTACATCAGCAATATTTTCTGGTCAACTGGAATAGGAACTCCTGTCCCATCGCATGTCTCTTTTCCAAAATGGTCAGCCCCACACTTGGTACTTGGCAGCTAAAATAGAAATCTAGGTGGGAGAGCACCTCCTGGACACTCAGGGCCTCTTATCAGAGCAGAGAATGCTAGCTTTCCTTCTTTGAGTTTATGAGTGCCATGAGGCACACCCTCCAATTCTTCTCCAACCACCCTACCCTCTAAGGAGTCTCTGAGGAGGCTGTTTTGTCCTGAGGAACTGGCCAAAGGGCCTTAGCTGTGGCAGAACCTCAGCTGTAAGATGGTCCATTTCTTACTGCTCACCCATGAAACTCTTCCCAGTACACTTGTTGGGAAGTTCTGCTTTAGCAAAAAATTAGTATGTCTCCAAGACCTTCTTTCACAGGTTTCAATGTTCTCCAATTTTCTTAGGTAAGAGCTAGAGAGCAGCAAATTCAGGACTAGGAACTCTCACAAAATGTCTGTTTTGGTGTAGTCCAGCTGACTGATTGATGACTTCATCCATCTGTTTATTTGACAACTACTGATCAAGTGCTCATTCTGTCAGACACTAAAACAATCTATATAGGCTGCAAGTGGAAATGAGGAGAGGTTGTAGGAGCCTTCACTGAGGCACTGGGAGTCTGGAAACTTAACTCTACACTAGCGCAATGGGACCAGCCCCTACCCCATGCATGCGTGCTAAGTCACTCCAGTTGTGTCCTACTCTTTGAGACCCAAGGACTGTAGCTCTCCAGACTTCTCTGTCCATGGGATTCTCTAGGCAAGAATAATGGAGTGGGTTGCCATGCCTCCACCCAGGGGATCTTCCGAATCCAGGGATCGAATCCACATATCTTATGTATTGGCAGATGGGTTCTTGACCACTAGCACTGCCTGGGAAGCCCATCACCCCTACCTCACACCATATCAAATATCAAACCAGCTAACCAGTGACAACCCACACTCGCTTTTCCCAGGATGTGTGTTACCTCTCCACTAGTTGATATTTAAGGCCTTTATTTTTCTGGACATGTCTTATATATTGATACTAACTGAGGGGAAGCACCCAACTGTCAAGATATCTTCAAAACCTGGATCCTTTAGTCCTTCAGCCCTAGAATTTCATGTTGTCTAGCCCTCTCAAAGAGAAGGTGCAAGGGGAATAATGAACAGAAGACTGAATGACAAGTTGACCTACTTTATCTTTCCTGGTGTAGTCCCTCCTCCCCACCCCTGTGTCCTAGCCTTGAAATACTGTAGCCAAGGGAGGGCTCATGTGGCTTATTTCTCTTGGGGCTTTTGGGCTTCAACCAAAAGTAAATAATAAAACCTGCCAATTTCCTAAAAACCAAGTTAGGCTTCATTCTCTTAGGAACTCCAAAGATTCATGAAATAGAGTTGCTGAATCTTATCTTCAGAGTATATTAACAGAGACAATATGCTCTCAAGGGCAGATGCACAGATCGCAAAGTTGACCATCTTGTCTTTCCTACATCCATAGAATGTTAGGCTACAGCTCAACCTAATAGCTCACCACTGCCCACGTGCACAATACATTCTTTAACAGCTCCCTACTTTTTTTTTTTTTACTACTCATTCTCCAAGACCTGGAAACAAAGTCACCCATATGTGAAGTAAAGCCCTCCTCAGCACCCCATCTCCCCTGTACTAATTGTTCTTGAAATCCTACAGCACTTTGGGTATTTCCTCAAGGCACTCAGCACATTGTACTTTAATTATTTGTTTTATGTGTCTTGCTGCCACACTGAGTGGAGAACTCATTACAACCCTCAAGGGCTTGTACATGGGCTGAGAATGGACACATTACCTTCTCTATTTAACAGCTAGAAACCAACCTCTCATCTCTAGCTCGGTTACGGTTTTGCCGCTTGAGCACACTTGGTATATGTTTTCTTGATTCTGACACCCTGACACTTTGCTACTCTTTTCTGGTCTTTCTTGCAGGCTGGGTCCCAGGACTCCCCCGAACTCCACCAGTCACTGCCAAGTAGATGGCAATTGCTACTCTGCTGCCCCCTAGGGGCACATGGCCATCATAGACAGGCTTTGATCTACTGAAGATGAACTTAATCAAGATGAACTTTATTCAAGCTATTGATGGACCTACAAGAAAAAAATGTTTACCTCTGTGAACAACTGCAAGTAGTAGATACAATACTAACCGAGCCTCCGAGTTGAAACTGGTTTCCATAACATGGAGCTAATCGCTTAGCCTCTCAGACCCTGGCAATGGTATTGAGATACATCGGGGTCAGTTGGGCTTCCTCACCATCTGGACATTTTCTTCCTGGGTTACCTTTAACACTTTCAAGTAATTTCTCCAAAATGTTTGCTCACAGAAGAAGCATAAATGACAAAACACTAGGATTAATCTATCAGGCTTCCCTTTAGTTTCATCTTGTATTCCTATTAGCCAACAGAAAAGCAAAATTAAAGTTATGTGGAAAGAATCCGAATTGTTGGGTATCCTTTCTAATTAAACTGTCCACCATGCAATGCCTACAAAGTGCTCTGAAAGTCACTAGTGAAAGTACCCTCTTGTACAGAAATGCAAAATATTTTCTATCTTAGAGAGGACACGGAGTTTAAGTAAATGCATTGAAATAACCATCACAGAAAGAACAGAAATAAAGAATTGAATATACATAGAGTGGAGAGTGGAGACATTTATACATCACTTCAGTTCAGTTCAGACGCTCAGTCATATCCGACCCTTTGCGACCCCATGAACCGCAGCACACCAGGCCTCCCTGTCCATCACCAGCTCCTGGAGTCTACACAAACCCATGGCCATTCAGTCGGTGATGCCATCCAGCCATTTCATCCTCTGTTGTCCCCTTCTTCTCCTGCCCCCAATCCTTCCCAGCATTAGGGTCTTTCCCAATGAGTCAACTCTTCTCATGAGGTAGCCAAAGTATTGGAGTTTCAGCTTCAATATTGGTCCTTCCAATGAACATCTAGGACTGATCTCCCTTAGGATGGACTGGTTGGATCTCCTTGCAGTCCAAGGGACTCTCAAGAGTCTTCTCCAATACCACAGTTCAAAAGCATCAATTCTTCGGCACTCAGCTTTCTTTATACTCCAACTCTCATATCCATACATGACCACTGGAAAAACCATAGCCTTGACTAGATGGACCTTTGTTGACAAAGCAATGTCTCTGCTTTTTAATATGCTGTCTAGGTTGGTCATAACTTTCCTTCCAAGGAGTAAGCGTCTTTTAATTTCATGGCTGCAATCACCATTTGCAGTGATTTTAGAGCCCCCCCCCCAAATAAAGTCTCTCACTGTTTCCACTGTTTCCCCATCTATTTCCCATGAAGTGATGGGACTAGATGCCGTGATCTTAGTTTTCTAAATGTTGAGTTTTAAGCCAACTTTTTCACTGTCCTCTCACTTTCAAAGAGGCTCTTTAGTTCCTCTTCACTTTCTGCCATAAGGGTGGTGTCATCTGCATATCTGAGGTTATTGATGTTTCTCCCGGCAATCTTGATTCCAACTTGTGCTTCATCCAGCCCAGCATTTTGCATGATATAATCTTCATATAAATTAAAGAAGTAGGGTGACAATATACAAACTTGACATACTCCTTTCCCTATTTGGAACCAGTCTTGTTATAATTAAGCATCTGTATATCAAAGACATTATAGGAGAGTGAAAAGACAAGATATATACTGAGAAAAATCTTGACATTTATATGGCAAAGGACTTGCTTCTGAAATATACAGGGAATTCATATATTAATAAGGAAAAACTCAAGGACAAAACGGTTTCAAAAATGGACAAATAACTTATATAGGCAGTTTACCTAAAAAGATATACAAATATCCAATCAGCATAAGAAAAAATATTTAACATTTTTAATAAAAAATGCAAAGTTAAATGGCAATAAGATACCAATATACACTAGTTCAGTTCAGTTGCTCAATCATGTCCGACTCTTTGCAACCCCATGAACTGCAGCACGCCAGCCCTCCCTGTCTATAACCAACTCCCAGAGTCTACCCAAACCCATGGCCATCGAGTTGGTGATGCCATCCAGCCATCTCATCCTCTTGTCCCCTTCTCCTCCGGCCACCAATCCTTCCCAGCATCAGGGTCTTTTCCACTGAGTCAACTCTTCGCATCAGGTGGCCCAAGTATTGGAGTTTCAGCTTCAACATCAGTCCTTCCAATGAACACCCAGGTCTGACTGATCTCCTTTAGGATGGACTGGTTGGATCTTACAGTCCAAGGGACTCTCAAGAGTCTTCTCCAACACCACAGTTCAAAAGCATCAATTCTTTGGCGCTCAGCTTTCTTTATATCCTTACATGACTACTGGAAAAATATACACTAAAATGACCACAAATAAATATGATATTAGCAATATCATATGTTTGCAAAGATGTGAAAAAACTGGAAATTTCACACATTGCCATGGAAGTATAAATTGGCCAACACTTTAGATAATTATTTGGAATTATCTAATCATCTGAATCAGAAATTCTACTATTACATGTATGTGTACACACACACACACACACACACACACACACAAACATACACTCAGCCACTCAGTCGAGTTCGACTTTTTTTGACCCCATGGACTGTAATCCACCAGGCTCCTCTGTCCGGGATTTTTCAAGCAGGAATACTGGAGTGGGTTGCCATTTCCTCCTCCAGGTGAGTGTGTGTGTGTGTAGTATAGACACCTGCAAGCGGAACACATACAAAATGTACACAGGAGCTTTATTCCTAACCATTAAAATCTGTTAAAAATAGGCAAAATCTGAAAACTCTAACGTTATCAGATGGATTGCAAACATAAATTTGAAAAGACTATAAACTGTTTAGAAGAAAATATAGGAAAACTGCTTTAACCATAACGTCAAAGAGATTTCTGTACATGTTGAAAAGTTTGATAAATTTTATATTATAATACAATTAAGAACTACTTATCAAAGATATTAAAAGGATAAAAACACAAGTTGTAGAGAAGGGGAAGATATTTGAAAAACTTCCAACAATTCTACTCCAGGATTTATGTGCAAAAAGTATGTGTGCATATGAGTATGAAGAGGCATGGAGAAGAATGTTTGTAATGTTTATAATACCTGAAAAGCTAGAAAGAAGTCAAATGTTTGTTACCAAAGTAAGTGTGTCTTACCTGACATGCAGCAAGCCAAAACACTAAGGCACCAAGCAAGAAGGCAAGTCTCAGATCTGCGTCCCTTAAGGACAAGCAAGGAGCTCGGGGTATTTATGGGATAAAGAAGCAGGGTGTTCAGAGGTATGGGGAGCATGCAGGGCATGGAGAACTCAGGCAGGTGATTGGGGAAAGATACGATAATAGTCATTTTGCTCAGGCATAACTAAGCTATAAGCCTTCCAAGGCCACGAGGACCCTTATGCACATACCCACTTGGAAGGTCAGTGAGCCTACCCAGTTTTAACCAGTTCAGCTCCAAACTAGACTCAGCTTACTCCAGGTTCCTGGAAAACAGCTCTCTGGCAAGCATCTTATTGCTTAGAGTATGGGCAGCTTGGAGGACCTGCAAGTTTTGTTTTTTTTTTTTTTGTAGCAACTGTAAAAACAACCTTGATTGTGAAGGCACCATGTTACAGGTGAAACAATTTAACTAATCACCAGGCTTCCCAGGAGGCTTAGTGGTGAAGAATCTGCCTGCCAATGCAGGAGTTGCAGGAGACTCTAGTTCAATCCCTGGGTCAGGATGATACTCTGGAGAAGGAATGGGCAACCCACTCCAGTATTCTTGCCTGGGGAAATCCCATGGACAGAAAGCCTGAAAGACTATAGTCCATAGGGTCGCAAAGAGGTGAACACGATTGAGTTACTAAGAATACATGCATATTCACCAATAATATATAGTTAATAGTGGTGTATTTGTATAATGGAATATCAGATAGCATTGGAAATTAACAAACAACTTTCTGAAACCATTTGGACAACTCTCACAAACTCAAAGGTAAGCAGAGGAAATTGACACAAAAGAATGATTCCATTTATACTAAATTCAAAAACACAGTCAAACTAAACCACATTATCTAAAGGTGAAGCAGCATACAGAAATGCTACAAAGAAAAGCAAAGAAGAGATTATAACATTTAGCAATGTTACATTTGTTTAGGCAAAAGGTGGTTGTAATTGGGAAGAAGCACAGATAGGTTTCCAGGGTACAGGCAATGTTCTATTTCTTGATCTGTATACTCAGTCTCTCACTTGTGTCCAACTCTGCGATTCCATGGACTGTAGCCCACCAGACTCCTCTGCCCATGGAATGTTCCAGGCAAGAATACTGGAGTGGGTGGCCATTTCCTCCTCCAAGCAATCTTACCAACCCACAGATAGTCTTCTGCATTGGCAGGCAGATTCTTTACCATTGAGCCCCTGGGAAGCCACATTTCTTGAACTGGGTGGCATTTAAAACAGGTGTTTGATTTCTAAAAATTTGTTAAGGTTGTATATTTTATGCATGTTTCTAATGGGTATTACATTTCATAAAAAAGGCTGAAAAAGACCAGTTTCACTATCTGTCTATAATTACATGCTTAATCTTGGAAATATTATCTCACTCAGTTAAAGCTCTAGTCCCAAAGGCAGGAAATATTTTTAAAGTTCCCCTTTCACTATAAAATACAAACTAGGGCAGAAAATTGTATCTCAATAATAATTATATCAATGATATAAAATTATATCTCCCTGCTATTCTCATTACACAGCCTATTTTTCTCTTCACCAGGAAAAAATAAATTGCAAGTAAATTGGGATAAAAATGAACAAAGCTGGAAGATTAGCAAGATAAAACAAGATGTCTTCATGAAGAATCATCGCCTGTAATTTTTTCAGGACCCGCATGCTGAGTTGGAAGGTGACACAGTGACACAATGAAAACGGAAGGGTAGGAGCTGTTGTCAGGCACAGAGTAAGAACTATTCAGTGACAGGATAATCCAAAAGAAAATTTAGTCACTAGAGAATTTAGACCCAACAATTAGATCATCACCCTCTGTAGTAAAAACTATGCTGATTAAAAACTACTCTCCTCACAGACATTTGGAATGAGGAGATTGGATCCAAGCCTGCTGGTTCAAAGTGGTCCCCGTGCACAGAAGGCAGGGAAAGAGAGGAGGAAGAGGCAGGCCACTCCAGACTGGATGGCAGTTTTAATTTAGGAGGCTTGTCAAGATGAGTCGATCTCCTCACCCACCCACTGCAAACTTAAAAGTCTGTACAGAGGCCTTAATGGAGTTGTGATGTATTCAGTATAGATGATGCCAATACCATAATCCCAAGCCTTGCTTTCTCAAGGCTGTGTCCTTGCAAATGACTGCCACCGTGGGAGTGGTGGGCCGAACATACATTTCAAGGATAAGGGAGGAATCAAGGAGCCTCCAAATGCCTGGGTCAAGCTCACTGGCCAGCTAGTGGTTACTTCCCTTTGAGGACCTCCTCCAACCAGGCCTTTTAGCCACCTTTCACTAGCTGTGTAGCCTAGGGAAAAACACCATTCGCTTTAAGCCTCAGTTTTGTTAACTGTAAAATGAAGGAAATAATCTTCACCTTAACTAGCCCCTAGGATGTTCTGGGAAGCAAACAAAAAAATAATTGCAAATTCATTTTATATGTAACAAAAGGATAAACACATGTGAGTTTTATAAGCTCTAAGAAGGTGATTTTTACATGTGCTGAGTGAGTGGCGGGAAATCAACATGGGTTTTTTTCAAACAATTCTAACTAAAACTATGAATCACTGGCATCAGCAGTATTGCATAATATCCCTTGGGTGTGCTGCGTTGGGATAGAGATAAGACTGACAAATTGCTGCTCTAAAAGTTACAGTGGGGGTCAGATAGCTAATCAATGACTCATCTGAAGAGTACAGCATCAACCTTACAGAATTAGTTTAAGAAGTGATAACATCAAAAGGACTTGTCAAAAGAAAATTCAGATTGTTTTGCCAATTTAGCCATTAATATCTGAGTATCTGCCAGTATATTCAGTTAAATTCTTAAGAAACTAGGAAGCAAAGAACATGTCTTACTTTAATATTCCCAGCACTGCACAATGTTTGGCATATGATGTTTATTAAATGACTGAATTAAGTGGATGGTTTTGTCTTTCTTATGCCCATTAAATCTATCAAAAACTTTTAAAATGCAAATGTAGCCCTCTCACAACATGGCATCAGTCCTAGTTGATTTTAATGGAATTTCTTTAAATATTCAAGGAATAGATCATTGTTAATATTTAAACTCTCTAAATGGATTTTTAATGGCAATCTTTCCAATCAATTTCCCAGGGCCAGTCTTAACTTGATATTAAATTTTTCTCTATCACTGTAGTCACTATCAACAAACTATATAATGGAATAAGAGTGGGAATCACATTTGCAGGAATGGGATCTCTGAAGAAAATCAAAACTTTACTGATGTACTGACATAATGGAAATAAATTCCACATTTCTAAAAGGGTGTAAAATATTAATCAATGTAACAGACTGCCTCAAAAGTAACTGAAAAGGCTGGGACAAATTTTGAAAAAAAAAAGAAAAACTTACTACTTCATAAAATAAAACATATATCAAGATACAATAATTAAGACACTGTGGATCTGAAATAGAAACAGAATGACAGATGAGTGGAACAGAATAGTACATTGAGCTCCAGGAGGTCTACTTCAGAATTTAATACATTTTGTACATAACAATGAGAAAAGGACAGATACAAACAATGCTAGGAGGTAAACAGACTAACTTTTCATGAATATAGTAAATTAAACATTTAAGATAGCCATATACAAAAACTCCAGTAGAATTACAGAATTAAGTCTTTAAAAAATGTACAAAATAAAACATAAAAAGAAAATATGTGAGCATTCTTACAATAAAATGCCTTTCTACCAATAACTTTAAAATTAGTATCATAAATGAAAAGATAAGTAGATTTCAGATAAAGAAAAATTCAATACTTCGCTACATGAAAAAACAATGATAGCTAAAGAGCTATTAAATGGTGAAGTAAAGATATCTTTACAAACTTTTTAATGCAAACAACTGAAGTGAGGGGGGGAAAAGTCCTTTTTGAGACAAAACTAGGAAACACTGATGCCCCAAGTCACATATTTTTGAAGAATTCCTGCCAGGAATGGTAGAGATTGGGGGAAGGAAGCAGAGGGAGCATGATCACTACAGAACTCAAGTGGGAGCAGCTGATTCTAAACTATGAAGGGCACGAAAAGGGGCAAAATCAATGACCTTGAGTTTGGAGATGAGGAAGCAGCATCTGAAAGCCTCATTAGGAAAGGGAAGATGTGTTCAGTCCTGCCCAACTCTTTGTGGCCCACCACACTCCTCTGCCCATGGAATCTGCCAGACGAGAACACTAGAGTGGGTTGCCATTTCCTACTCCCGGGGATCTTGCTGCCCTTGGGATCAAGCCCAGTCTCCTGCATTGGCAGGTGGATTCTTTACCAGTAGCACCATCTGGGAAGCCCTCAGAGCCTCACTGAATCTCCTTTAATATCACGGAGAAGCAAAGGAAGTAAGGACAAATGAGGATAGAGAAGAAAAGAAGCTTCCAATAGGCAACACCTGCTACCATGTACAGGGCTGGAAAGAACTGGTGATGAGGAAGAAGCCTGGCAGTTGCTAATCTTTCTCAGCCAAAATGAGCGGGACTCAACCCCATACAACAACAAACCCTGTTTCATGCGGGCTTCACTCTGGGACACAGAAAGTTCCTGGGTTTTCTACACTCCCCTATTATAAACAATTTGCCCCCAAATTTACCTGATTCAAACACCAAGGCACTTGCTGTGGGTTGGGACCTCATGATGTAATTTTTAGTTTTATCAAAACTTTCTGAAAAACACACACACACACACACACACCATTATAGGAGGGGAAAAGACATGGATGATAGTTTCAGTGAGATCCCTCCAGAAGGATTTGTGACCCAGCCACCAATAGCGCTAGGGCCTTTAAGAAATAACTGGTGTGTGGTGGAAGTCAATTACTGTCCCCTAAAAGATGTCAAAACTAAAAAATTATCAACAAGGGCTCACTCACAAGAAGAGAAATATCATCCTGATGAAAAACTAGTATGGACTGTTCCGAGAAATAGCAACAAGGATAGACTTCCACAAGGTCAAAGTTCTGGTAGCTACAACAGCAGCAAAAGTCATATGGATGAAAAAGTGCTAAGGCTGCTGGGCCCTTGAGGATGTCATCAGAAATAACAGCCAGGAATTATTTTCCAGAAGGATAAAGCCCTATCTTGAGAGAAAAATATTATAAACATACCAAGTTGAGCAGAGCAAGGACAACGAAAATGAAAAGAGCAAAGTCTTTACGGAAGGAGGTCCCAGAAAGCAGAACAGCAAAACACAGTCTAAAGTTTGACCTTGGAAATACAGTTACTACAAATTTGGTAATGTTTCTTAATGAATTCAACCAAAAATAACAGGGCAAAACAACATTCATGCACAAAACTTACGCAATACTAAAATCATTCCAGTGACAACTAATGTTTGAGTCTCAAGTACCTTCAAACTGCTTTATTCACTTCCCATGCTGGCCAAAGATAAGACATGAAATGATATTCTATTTCCACACAAATCTAGAGCAGGTATATTTCCCAGGTTCAAACTACAGTTCCAGAAGCATTTTCCAGACCTCTGGCAAAGGAGAAAAGGAAAGATATACCCATCTGAATGCAGAGTTCCCAAAGAGAGATAAGAAAGCCTTCCTCAGTGATCAATACAAAGAAATAGAGGAAAACAATAGAATGGGAAAGACTAGAGATCTCTTCAAGAAAATTAGAGATACCAAGGGAACATTTCATGCAAAGATGGGCTTGATAAAGGACAGAAATGGTAGGGACCTAACAAAAGCAGAAGATACTAAGAATCGGTGGCAAGAATACACAGAAAAACTGTACAAAAAAGATCTTCACGACCAAGATAATCACAATGGTGTGATTACACATCTAGAGCCAAACATCCTGGAATGTGAAGTCAAGTGGGCCTTAGGAAACATCACTATGAACAAAGCTATTGGAGGTGATGGAAATCCAGTTGAGGTATTTCAAATACTCAAAGATGATGTTGTGAAAGTGCTACACTCAATATGCCAGCAAATGTGGAAAACTCAGCAGTGGCCACAGGACTGGGAAAGGTCAGTTTTCATTCCTATCCCAAAGAAAAGCAATGCCAAAGAATGTACAAACTATCGCACAATTGCCTTCATCTCACATGCTAGCAAAATAATGCTCAAAATTCTCCAAGCCAGGCTTCAATAGTATGTGAACTGTGAACTTCCAGACGCTCAAGATGGATTTAGAAAAAGCAGAGGAACCAAAGATCAAATTGCCAACATCCGCTGGATCATTGAAAAAGCAAGAGAGTTCCACAAAAACATCTATTTTTGCTTTATTGACTACTGTGTGGATCACAATAAACTGTGGAAAATTCATAAAGAGACAGGAATACCAGACCACCTTACCTACCTCCGGAGAAATCTGTATGCAGGTCAAGAAGCAATAGTTAGAACTGGACATGCAACAAAGACTGGTTCCAAATCAGGAAAGGAGTACATAAAGGCTGCATATTGTCACCCTGCTTATTTAACTTACATGCAGAGTATATCATGAGAAATGCTGGGCTGGAAGAAGCACAAGCTGGAATCAAGATTGCTGGGAGAAATATCGGTAATCTCAGATATGCAGATGACACCACCCTTATGGCAGAAAGTGAAGAAGAACTAAAGAGCCTCTTGATGAAAGTGAAAGATGAGAGTGAAAAATTTGGCTTAAACCTCAACATTCAGAAAACTAAGATCATAGCATCCGGTCCCATCATTTCATGGGAAATATATGGGTAAACAGTGGAAACAGCATCAGACTTTATTTTTGGGGGCTCCAAAACCACTGCAGATGGTGACTGCAGCCATGAAATTAGAAGATGCTTACTCCTTTGAAGGAAAGCTATGATCAACCTAGACAGCATATTAAAAAGCAGAGACATTATTTTGCCAACAAAGGTCCATCTAGTCAAACCTATGGTTTTTCCAATAGTCATGTATGGATGTGAGAGTTGGACTATAAAGAAAACTGAGCACCGAAAAATTGATGCTTTTGAACTGTGGTGTTGGAGAAGACTCTTGAGAGTCCCTTGGACTGCAAGGAGATCCAACCAGTCTATCCTTTAGGAAATCAGTCCTGAATATTCCTTGGAAGGACTGATGCTGAAGCTGAAACTCCAATACTCTGGCCACTTCACGCGAAGAACTGACTCACTAGAAAAGACCCCGATGCTGGGAAAGATTGAAGACGGGAAGAAAAGGGGATGACAGAGGATGAGATGATTGGATGGCATCACTGTCTTGATGGCCATGAGTTTGAGTATACTCCCGGAGTTGGTGATGGACTGGGAGGCCTGGTGTGCTGCAGTCCATGGGGTCCCAGAGTCAGACACAATGGAGTGACTGAACTGTCTGTGCATGAAAAGACTGGAATTATGTTTCTCATCTTTTATTCCCATAAGTGGCCTCTCCATAACCCCCTCTTAAGATTTTCCCTCTTCTACAACACTTTCCCAACCATCCTCATAATTTTATAAATCTTCTTAATCTTCAAAGCCTTCCCTAAACATTTCAGTCCAAGATTTCTCCCTAAACTCAACTCCTGTGATAACTATTATCTGGTCTTTTCTTTGACCCTTTCTGTATACATCTTTTCTTGCTTATTCTATTTACTCTAACACAATCAATTTCTGCCTGCATATGATATAAACTTCTTGCAGGAAAAGGTTACATCTTAGAGTGCAATCTGCAGCCCCTGTTGGCAATACTTTAAATACTGGAAAATGTTAGCTGAAAAACTACTTGAGTAAGCATTTGTAGTTACAAACATAAAAATAATAAATGAAGGACTATGGAAAGACTCATCCACACTTTGCTCTTACAAATTTAATTCAACCAACATTTCCCAGGTATTTCCTTATTACTTTTGCCTAGTCATAGAGATAAACCTGAAATTTCCTCTATTCCCAGGAAATAAAACCTAAGGTAGAATTATTTCCTGCAGTGGTTTTCAACTAGAGGCAGTTTTGCCCCCCAGGGATCTCAGTATTATCTGAAGTTTTTGTTTCTGAGAACCAGAAGGAGCAGGATGCTATTGACATATAGTGAATAGAGCAAAAGGACGTTGTTCCGCACCCTACAATGCACAGGGCAGCTGCCCACAACAAAGGATTATCTGACTCAAAATGTCAATAGTACCATGGCTGAAAACTGTAAGTTACTGTGCCAATGTTGGGCTGAGATATGTGAAAAGAGTTTTCAATACTTTTTACCTTCTAAATTATTAAGTTTTCATCTGATTTATATTTTATATCTGCAAATCTACAGTTGACGTTCTTCCCTTCCACTCACTCCCATTTCACTAAACTAAAAAGTTCATGAAGCTAAAAACTGGTTCATGAAGCTAAAAACCGGTTCTCCTCTTTCTTTGAGGTGCTCAATAATTGTTGAATGGATAATTAGATACTGAAATAGTATCTGTTTTTCCTGCACTCCCCCAACAATACCAGTTTAACACTTGCTTTCTATAACAACTGACCTTTCAATAATCTCAATGAACCTTTAGAGACAGTCACATCACATGCTTCTTAATATTCAAGACAGTGGCTACTTTCCTTCAAGTACTTTCCATAGGAAATTATAATACATAAGTCAAATAAAATTAAGAGAGATGCTTCATTGAGTCGATGCAAGGGATCCAGAGGCTGACTGCCAGTCCATCCTTAAGGTGAACATTGAAAAAACCAACCCACTCAAATTACACTCAAGTAACAAAAAAGAGAACTGAATCAGAAAGAGAAAGTAACTAAAGTTGGAAGGCTATGTAGCAGCAGATTACTAAATGAAGCAGCATTCATTAAGTACCCTAAAAGACAGGGGCTTCCCTGGTAGCTCACTGGTAAAGAATCTGCCTGCCAATGCAAGAGACGCAGGTTTGATCCCTGGGTTGGGACAATTCTCCTGGAGAAAGAAATGGCAACCCATTCCTGTATTCTTGCCTGAGAAATCCCACAGACAGAGGAGCTTGGTGGGCTACAGTCCATGGGGTTGCAAGAGTAGGACAAGACTTAGTGACTAAACAGCTACTTAATATTTTACTATGCTAATATATGTGTTTTTATACATGAGCATCTAGGGCTGATATCCCCACACACACCCCGCCACATTCATCGCCTAAAAACCATGAGATCCCTCTTCACATGGTAATTCAAAACCTGGACAAAATCTGTGGATCAACTAGCCATAGAGACATTTCTTTATGAATCCTTCTTTCTAGTGAGGCAGGTACTTCTGTGAGATCAATTTAGACAGGAAAAAAAAATTTTTAGGGCTTCCTTGGTGGCTCAGTGGTAAAGAATTTGTCCGCCAATGTAGGAGACATGGGTTCAATCTGTCATCTGTGAAGATCCTACATGCTGCAGAGCAACTAAATCCATGTGCCCGAACTATGGAGCCTGTGTGTCACAACTTCTGAAGCTCAAGTACCCTAGAGACCGTGATCTACAAGAGAAGCCTGATTATATGACTCCATTTATATGAACTGTCCAGAGGAAACAATTACATAGAGACAGAAAGTAGATTCGAGGTTGCCTCTGGCTGGGAGGGTTGGAAGGAAATAGGGATTGACTCAAGAGGCATGGGTCTTCTTTTATGGTGATAAAACTGTTCTAAAACGGACTGTAAAGATGACTGTGAGAGTCAGTAAATATACTAAAAGCCACCGAATTTTACACTTTAAATGAGCAAATTGTACAGTATGTGAATTGTAACTCAATATAACTGTTATTTAAAAAAAGAGAGAAGCCTGTGAACCACAAGGAAGAGTAGCTCCTGCTCTCCACAACTATAGAAAGGCCTGCACAAAAATGAAGACTCAGCACAGCCAAAAATAAAATCAACAATTTTATTAACTCTTTCACTTGCACTTCTGTGAAAATAAATAATTCTTAATGGGGAGAATGTTGTTGCATAATGAATGGCATTCTGAAATTAGGACAATGTGCAGTCTGAAAAGCACAGCCTGTAAATTTATTTTTAACCCCCCTAATATCTATAATTTTCATAATACATAGCTCAGAAAGCTTGTCAAAATATTTTTGGTTGGTTGGTGAGAATACTTAGAAGTTAGTCATTCTCTAACAAACAACAGGAAAGTAGAAAAAGGATGTCTAAGAGAATCCCACAAGGAGAGGCTGAAACATGAAGTTTTGTATTTATCAGAAGATTACAAGATACTTAAAAGAGGGAGATGGAACACAGGCAGTTTCATGCAATGACTGGGAACCACTCAGCATTCTATGTAGCTGGTGTTAAAAACAATCTAAAAGACTTCTCTGGTGGTCCAGTGGTAAAAAAGCTCCGGCCAGTGGAGGGGACATGCTTTGATCCCTGGTCTGGGAAGATCCTACATGCCCTGGGTCAGCAAAACCTGTGTGCCAAAACTACCGAATGCCGAGCACCCCAGAGCCTATATTCCACAACAAGAGAACCCAGTGCATCGCAACTTAGAGAGTAGCCCCCACTAGCTACAACTGGAGAAAGGCCAAGCACAGCAACGAAGACCCAGCACAGCCAAAAATAAACAAATGAATATTAATAAATGAAATTTTGAAATAAATAAATTAAAAGACAACCTAAAGAGAACTGAGTCTGGGCATAGAATATAGGGAAAATGAAGCAGTCAAGTCAAAGGTCAGACATGCAGGCCAGGACCTTTTCTGTGAGGCTAAGGAAACCCATTCCTGGGCTCTCTGTCAGACTTTTATTGTAGTGGGAATTCCTAAATGTACTTTCACAGCCTTAAGACATTTCATAGAAATAGCACCTGGAAAATCAGCATATATTAAGAAATTATGTTAATAATTATCTTTCATGTTTTTCTTAAGAATAATCTCTTTGTTACAAACCCCAAGGCCAGACTCAAAAGGGAGTATGACTGGGATCATAAAAGCATGGACATGGAATGCTGGGTCAGCGTCAGGCATGAATGCTGCCTCAGTTCAGTCACTCAGTCGTGTCCGACTGTTTGCAACTCCATGAACTGCAGCACTCCAGGCCTCCCTGTCCATCACCAACTCCTGGAGTCCACCCAAACCCATGTCCATTGAGTCAGTGATGCCATCCAACCATCTCATCCTCTGTTGTCCCCTTCTCCTCCTGCTATAAAGAGTAATACTGCATAAGAACCTGTAATGTTAGGTCCATGAATCAAGGCAAATTGGAAGTGGTCAAACAGGAGAGGACAAGAGTGAACGTTGACATTTTATAAATCAGCAAACTAAGGTGGACTGGAATGGGTGAATTTAACTCAGATGACCATTATATCTACTACTGTGGGCAGGAATCCTTTAGAAGAAATGGAGTAGCCATCATAGTCAACAAAAGAGTCCGAAATGCAGTACTTGGATGCAATCTCAAAAATGACAGAATGATCTGTTTGTTTCCAAGACAAACCATTCAATATCACAGTAATCCAAGTCTATGCCCCGACTAGTAACGATGAAGAAGCTGAAGTTAAACAGTTCTATGAAGACCTACAAGATCTTTTAGAACTAACACCCAAAAAAGATGTCCTTTTATAGGGGACTGGAATGCAAAAGTAGGAAGTCAAGAAACACCTGGAGTAACAGGCAAATTTGGTCTTGGAGTACAGAATGAAGCAGGGCAAAGTTTTGCCAAGAGAATGCACTGGTCATAGCAAACACCCTCTTCCAACAACACAAGAGAAGACTCTACACATGGACATCACCAGATGGTCAACACCAAAATCAGACTGATTATATTCTTTGCAGCCAAAGATGGAGAAGCTCTATACAGTCAGCAAAAACAAGACTGGGAGCTGACTGTGGCTCAGATCATGAACTCCTTATTGCCAAATTCAGACTGAAATTGAAGAAAGTGGAGAAAACCACTAGACCATTCAGGTATGACCTAAATCAAATCCCTTATGACTATACAGTGGAACGCTGCCGAGGCACTTGCTAATTGTTCCAGCCCAGAAGGGAACGGCCTGGTATAAACACAAGGAGATCTGGATTATGTCAGTGTAGTCCCTAACATTTGGGGGTATGTGATTAACACAGCTTGTGTCTTGAGAAAGATAAGATCTGAGAAAGTCTTGTAGACTGCAATTAGGAATAAAAGCTGGACTCAGAGTGGACTGTACTTCAGCCCAATAGAGGCTACAGGCCCCCTGACCCCATTGCACCAGATTTTGTGTTCTGTCTTCTTTCTTGTTGCTCACTCCCAGACCACTAGGGCAACATTTTATTATGGTTCTTTCCCACATCATCTGTCTAGAAAACCACAAATTGACTGGAAGTTCAGCGTGAACTCGAGTTACACTGTGATCGTGTTAGAATCACAGGATTATAATGGAAGACACTGCCCCTGCAAGTTTCCACCACAAGGTGAACACATATACTCAAGAGATCAAATTTAAGGGGATTATATACCCAATCTACCTTCACGTCACACAAACCTCCAAAAGGCTTTTTTCCTCTTAGAATTCTTATATAAAAAAAGCTGAACAAAACCAATGTATGAGTTAGCCAAGGTCAATGCTATGTTTAGCAACTTGAGTAAAGAAGGTTTCAGTTTTCCAGTAAGATCCTTCTGTAAGCAACAGCTTTATAAAATGCAGCAAACACAGCTGTGTGGATGGCACAGAGATTTGTGCCTTTGACCTCAGGACTGGTCTTGGGGAACTTTCTAAACAATGTCACCATCCCTGGAGTGAAATTTTAAAGTGAAGAGCAGGAAGAGGAAGAAGAATATGAGTTAAGTAAAAGCAATGTTTTTATATTAATCTAGCCTCTTGGAGCACTGCCCCAGATTTCGATCCACCTCAGTTCATCTGCAGCCCTTGTTGGGATCTACAAATCCCACTTACCAGTCATAAATTGTCCATCAATTAAGCTTCACTACCATCTAGTTCCTATCTTTGTGTTTATTCTCCCTCTCCAACCAACAGCTCTTTGTGGAGGGGTCCTTAAGTTTACAAATCTCACTCCTCAATTTATGATAAGAGCAATCAAGATCCAGAAAAGTAAAGAGGACAGTTACTTGGTGAATTTCAATAAGCATTATGGAAAGTACCTGCCAATCACCATAGAAGATCTGATGTGTTTATTGGAGGAAATTATCAAGAGGGTGTAACCTCTAGCTAACCCTAGAGCTGGACCCTGGCAGAGGCTCCTCATCCTTCCTCTTGTCCTTAAAATGTATGGTTTCCCACCATTCCCACACTAGGAGCCATTTCAAGGACACAGCCTTGAGAGTCTAGTGTTGCTGAAACCATCTGGACTCAATATTGACTAAACCCTGTGAAGGCCTCTATGGAAACAGATTCTGTGGGGGCAACCACCAAGAGAAATCTAGCTTCAGATATAAGTTCTCTTGCTTGTTAAACCTACCACCTAGCAACCTGAGTTGTCTGGCCCTTGTTTGTTTAGTTTTTGAATTCCCTACGAAGTCATAATGAAAATCTGAATAAATTCACTAATGGTAGGAATAATTCACATGTGATACTGTTACTTCGTATGTGGTCCATTCCCCACCCCAACCAGAATTTTTCCCACATGGTCATCTCTCTTCTCCGAGGATTTTTCAGCGACAGAAGTTTAACTTTCTCTCAGTGATCCATCTACTCTGCTGATGAAAAGCTTCAAAGAAGAATTTGCCCAAGGTTTTGTTATTTATGTTTACCTTTTATCCAAATTTAGGTCCTCTGTAAATGCATAGACTAGAATCTATTCTAAATAATAAGAATAGATACTAACATAAGAGGCAGGGTGGCACCATAATGACAAGTTCTAAATTTTGGAAACATACAAATGGTTTCAGATGTTGGCTCTGCCCTACTACTTAAGTGTCCATGGAACTTTGAATGAGTTATCTAATTTCTGAATCTTGGTTTCCCGAAATGTTTAGAGTCATTGTGAGATGAAAATAGGTCCATGAGTGAAAGCATCCAGTAAGAAGATTTGCACCAAGTATTCAATAAATGTTTGCTCTGCCCCCATACATGCTGGTGCAATTAATAAGATCTTTTAAATGACTATTCTGTAGAAAAGAATACTCTATGTGTGTAAATAGGTAGATTTATAAATCTGAAATTCAGATTATTTTGGAAACGGGCAATCTTAGATTGTGAAAGCCAGAAAAGGAAACAACCTCAATTCTGCATTTTACAGATAAGGATATAAAATCAAAGAAACAAGTTTATGCTTCTACTCACACTTAGCCACCTTAAGCTTCTGTGACAACCTGTTGGAACAGAAGATGACAGATGAAAAAATGTATCAATGTGCCCACTTTTCCCAAGTCACATTATGAATCCATTCATTCTGAAAAAGAGAGGGAATGTGGTCTAAAATGCGAACATTTTCATCCCAGTTGCTATGCCAAATTAAGGCTCAGTGTGTCTTTAAAGATCTTTGAACAATAATTGTTTAATATGGGAGACTAACATTTGAGTTTTCTGAAATTTCCTTATTATCCCAAACCACACAGACACAAAAAGGCATACAGTCTCTCTAGAGTTTGATGAATGTCAGGACCCAACTGTGGATTCAAAACCAGTGGCTTAGACGGTAAAGAATCTACCTGCAATGCAGGAGACCCTGGTTCGATCCCTGGGTCAGGAAGATCCCCTAGAGAATGAAATGGCAACCAACTCCAGTATTCTTGCCTGAAGAATTCTATGGCCAGAGGAGTCTGGTGGGCTACAGTCCATGGAATCGCAAAGAGTCAGACACAACTGAGTGACTAACACTTTCATTTTCACTTTCAAACTTAGAAAGCAAGGGTCATTGTTTACAATAGCCAGGACATGGAAGCAACCTAGATGCCCATCAACTGATGAATGGATAAGAAAGCTGTGGTACATATACACAATGGAATATTACTCAGCATTAAAAAAAAAATTCATTTGAATCAGTTCTACTCAGGTGGACGGAACTGGAGCCCATTATCCAGAGTGAAGTAAGCCAGAAGGAAAAACAACAATACAGTATACTAACGCATATATATGGAATTTAGAAAGACGGTAACGAGACATGCGAGACAGCAAAAGGAACGCAGATGTATAGAACAGACTCGTGGACTCTGTAGATGAGGGCAACGGTGGGATGATATGGGAGAATGGCATTGAAACATGTTGATTATCATGTGTGTAGTCAATCGCCAGGCCAAGATTGATGCTCGGGGCTGGTACATCGAGATTTCCCGGGGGGAGGGAGGAGGGAGGAAGGAGGGAGGGGGGTTCTTGAGGGGGAGCATATGTAAACCCATGGCGATATCATGTCATTGTATGGCAAAACTAATAAAAAAATAATAAAGGGGAAAAAAAAGAAAGCAAGGGTCATACAACATTAGTATAAAAATTAAGTGCCGTATGGCAAAGTTACAGTTTATTAAACATGCTACTTTTGAACTTACTGCTAATAGGATATCATTATACAATGGGCATACAGAAAGAAACAAAATTAGTTAAATTTTTTACAGCTTGATTTCTATCGTGTATAATGTATGTTTTCTTTAAAAAGTGAAAAAAGATTTTTGCAATTAATTAACACAAGGTAGAACTTAAGACATGTTGCAAATAGTTCTCCATTGGGGAATATTATTCCAAACAACACTTTCTACCTATTGAGGAAATTACAGTCTAAGAGGTATATTTTCTAAACTGGCTATTTTTTTTCTCAGAGAGGACCATTAACTAACTGGACTGAACCAGTTTAAAACTACTAATGCACATGTATTTATATGATATTAATAACATAACAGGAAGAGGAAATGATGTCCATCCCCTTCCTTTAGACTAAGTAGTAGTTAGAGCTCCATTTAATGGTAAAAAGATTTACCTGCAGATTAGAACATGGGGAGTCTTTCCTCAACCCCAAATAATGACCAGATGGGAAGGAGAACAGCCGCACAAGTAGTCCCTTGGATGACTCCAAAGAAGAGGTTATGGAGATTAAGCTTATCAGGATGGAGCTGAGTGCCTTCCCCAAAGGCAACCGCCAGGCTCTGGAGCAGCAGACCTGAAGCCCCCTGATCCAGCGGCTGCTGCTATAGCCTCCCTTTCCCAGCCAGGCCATCCTGTCCAAGGCTGAACTCCAAGTCAGGAAATTTTTTCTCAGCAAGGTAATGATCTGATACCAAATAATCAATACTTACTTGTGCCCAGACAATAGTTTTAATCCTCCCTGTAAGTGTCACAAAACACCTTAAAGAAACAGCCAATTCCTTTTGTGCTATCAAATGTGTGCGTGGTTTCCAAGGCGGTGGTCAGTTGGTCATTAGGGGCTCTTCAACTGGCCCCAGAAGCCTCCTCCCTGTTTCCTCACAACTGCATCTGAAAGTAAAATTAGCCACATATACCTGCCTCTCATCTTCCCTGAAATAACTCTGTACAGTAATTTGAGGGATGTTTTTATTTTTAAAATGACTGGTCCTGTTTGGCTCCATCCACTCTGAAACCAATCGTGACTTGCATCTTACTTCCACTTCAGCTAAGAAAGCCGTAGAGGTTAGAATAACTTATTCTTCAAATATGTGAAACCAGGTCCCATCAGAGAATCGAAATCCTGTTGAGTTATAGCTCATAAATTCTCACAGCCTTACATTATTACAGATGTAAGTAATACTAAATTGATAACGTCTGCCTTAAGGCATTTCATATTGTATTTGAAACAGAGATTATTTTAACCAATCTTCAGGACTTCAGAAGGACAGAAGTCAGTGATTTGCTTATGTTTCAGACAAGAAAAGGTACCAGACTACATCTCATTTTTACTCACCTTTAAGAATGGCTGACTGACGAGCCCTAGGTTCATGGCACTGAGAGCAAAGCCAAGTGCTTCCTCTTCCATATCCAGGGTGTATATTGCTGCCCCAGCATCCAAAGATAGAATCGCAAGCATGTCCCTGAATGGAACAGATGGCCTTGTATGCCCAATCCCTAACTAATGACTGTGGTCAGGGAAATGGCTATCTTGATTGGCCTACACAAATCAGGGTGCATGTCCAGAGCTGGGGATGAAGCTATTTCCCAAGGACATAAATTACGTGGAGGCTAGGTATAAACCAGCAGGAAAATTGGAGACAGGGAAGACTGGATACTGGATTTTCACTACCTAGAGACATCTGGCCTGAAAGACAACAACAAGCCCAGGGTTCTATCTACTGAAAATTACTACTAGTATTACTAATAAGAAAACAGTTTCCAGATTACAAACTAATAAATAACAATAAAACTCCAAGGCCAGTATGTTTCTTTTATTATTACTTTTGTTTAAGATGGCTGAATGATTTCATTTTCATTCATAAGCATTACAATAATTCCCATGCAAAAACCAAGACCGCATATGCCTGATTTCAATTGGCCAAAATCCACCCTGTGAGACTGGACATTCAAGATCAAAGTGTTGCTTGACCTTTCCAACAGTAGACAGCACAGTAATCCTTTGAGAGATTGGCAGGCCTCTGGCCTCCCAAACACTACAGTTTGAAATGAGTCCATACCAAAACAGGGAGCAGATGTCTTGCGGCACCTAAACCTGGCAAGTAATTTCATTCTTGAAGACAGGACACCTCTACACCAAGGCTTCCACCCAGTTATTTCCTGGTTCCTGCTTTATGGCAAAACCTGCTTTTGAACTGGTATGGTATCTTCTATTTGGGGATTAATATTCATTTTTTCTTCTAGCTTTTCTCAAAACTCTCAGAAACCAAAGAGACTCTACAAGAAAGCTTAACCCTATAATGTCAAAAGAAATACGGTTGACCCTTGAATAATGTGGGGGTTAGGAACAATGACCTTGTGAGGCTGAATATCCATATATAACTTAATAGTGGACCTTCTATTCATGGTTCCAAACCCATACATTCAACTAACACATTTAGTGAAAAAAAATCTGCATATAAGTGAATCCATGCAGTTTAAACCTGTGTTGTTCAAGGATCAACTATACATACAAAGACAACTACTTATCAATCATACATTTTCCCCAGCTTCAGATAAAAGTCACTCAGCAGGTATAAAGCTTGAAAAACTTCTCTTGGTAAGATAGGAACCAGGAAATTCAAAGAGGACAAAATAGGAACCCACATAAAGGAGAACTAAACAAATACAAAGAATCATTCTATTGATTAAGAGAAATGAGCTAAATGAAGAAATGATAGCATTTCAACAGTAGATGTCAATTTATATTGAAACACACACATTGGAACTCCAACAATGGCAAAGATTTCATTAGTGCAAATAACAATTATAATGGTATGTTCATTAATAGGATTTAAATAAGGCTTCAAATAATTACACACACTAAAACTACCATTTGGAAATCTTAATTCTACTTGGAAAGTTGTCAAAGACACCCTTCCAAACCATCCAAAGTTCCGATTTGAGGACAATTACATTCAATGAAGTGGCTCCAAACATCATTTGTAGCATTATCACTTTCAAAGTCTACATTGTTTGGCAGAGAGGGAGAAATTACCCTGGCACTGGTCGAAAAAAGTATCAACAAATCCAGCTAACGTACCAGGTAGTTTCCAGATTCAGATGATTTTCAAATATCTGTAGTGATGAACACTCATTAAAAAAAATAAAGACAAAGAAAAGCAAAACAAAACATAGAATCCTCAAGTATCAGAAAAAGAGATTCCCCACTCCCATTAACAATTTTGCACAAAGTATGAAACAGAAAGAAGGGCGATAATTCATGGGCATTTCATCTATGGCTCAAGTTCTCCTTAAAAAATAAAAAAAAACAAACACCAAACACCAAAATAAAACAATAACTACAAAAAGTAAACAGCAAAATCAGAGGCAGAATATGAAATAGTAATATACTGTTTCAGAGTCTGCACCATCCTGCAGAACCAGGAAACTTAAGATGTGTTCTCAACAGATCCAATCCAGGCTGGATATGTAAAAAAAAAAAACAAAAAAAAAAAACCCCGAAAGACAGCATCACAAACCACACTACATATTATGAGAGTTTTAGAACCAGAGCAAAAACAAAGGCAGCAAAAAGGCTCAGAAAAATTTGTCGTCAATTCTGAAATGGGGCCTTGTGACATCATCAGGGTTAATGAAGACGGAGATGGACTTCCCCGGATTCTCAGTCACCAGCTGCTGCAGTTTTTTCGCCAGACGGTCATCGGGCTGGTTGGGGTCTCCTCCGTCGGACTGCGGGGAGGGGATGCTGGTGGTGCTCCCGCGCCTCTGGAGCTCCAGCGTCAGCCGATTGGCTGCCTTGACGTGCTCGATGGCGGTGCGCAAGTGCTCTGCCGGGTCTGAGCGGACCGAGGACAGCTTCCGCGCGTGGAGCATGACCGTCTCCTCGGACAGGTGCTCCAGCATGTTGCACTGAGGGATGAAGTAATTGGGGCACATCTTGTTGACCAGACAGTGTTGCAGGTCATCGATGAGCCCCAGCAAAAAGTGGGCTGCATAGTCTTCTTGGGCCAAGTAGTTGGCGGGAAGTCTGTCGCAGGCCCAGAGCATCATGCTCCGCAGGTGGTAGGGGCTGATAGCCTTGGGCCGGGACAAGAGTTTAATGATGATGGCTTTGCAGGCCTGGTACGCCTGCATGAGGCTGCTGGAGATACACTTCTTCAACTGCACCTCACTCCTGGCAAAGGAGAGCCGCCACTCGTTGTCCTTCTTTCCTTTGTAGGAGCAAGCTGGTACCAGGTAAAACCCACTGATGACTTCTTCCTCAGTGATCTTCCCATCCCAAAAGTGGTTCTCCATGAGCCAGCTCTGGGCCACCGCTGGCCAACCTTTGAAGGAGACCACCGGGACGATGTCGTACAACATACGACTGCTCCCCACACCCAGGATGATGGAGATGATGGTCCCGTTCTTTTCCACTTTTTCCACCTTTGGCATCCCTCTCTGGGGTTTCTTCTGTATCTCTGAGAGGACAATGCTGATGGAGTCATAGAACCAGTCGGCCACTTTGGTTGGAGAGAAAAAGTAGTTGGTGGCACCGTTGATGTGATCTACGATGGTGCAGCAGTCTTTCCACTTACTGATGGTCCCCTCGTCGAAGAGCCGAAGGCTCAGCCAAGAGTGACACAAGGCTGAGTGGCGCATATCCAGTGTCACAGGCTGATTACGGTCATGCAGCTTAAGGGCTGGCACCAGGAGAGTGAAGTCCATGTCATAGTCGGTCCCTCGCGCATAGACATTAAGCTCATCTAAGTCCAGGTCTACCACGCCTTCTCGGACTCCTCCAGAAAGCAGCAGGTACTCATTGGCCACTGGCAGTTTTTGGTCCAGCTTTTGCACCATCCCTAGAAACAGAAAGAGAAAACTCGGTTATAGGGAGCAGAGACACAAGAGTCTTACGCATCAATACAGAATATGCTGGGCTTCCAAGAGCCATTATTTGTTATCAATACAAAACCACATCTTAGGCTGCTACACGGGCCCAGCCAAGAGTACTTTGTTCATTTTTATTGGTGTTAGAATCCATCCTTTTCCAAAAGATGGGAGAATTATGCAGATTCTTCTCTCATAGTGAAAGCAGTATCATTTTCTATCATAGGCCAGGGCTCCTCTTCCCTAGTCATCACCTTGGTTACTGGCATTGCCATCCATTAGTCGCTCAGGCTGAAAACCTCAGTGAATTTCAACTCTTACTTGCCTTTCTACTGCCAAATCTGTATAACCTCTGCAACATTTCTCATTCCCTCCCTGTTCTCCATCTCTGCTGTCATCATTTAAAGCCTGGCTCTTTCATTTCTTGCCAAAGCAGTCACCCTTCCCCAGGCCTTCCTGCTGAAATATTCTTCTATACAAGAGAAGCTGCGGACATCGAAAGTGGGATACTTTCAGGGGGCAGTGAGGTCACGACTCTTATTGACCTTTTTCACTGTGTTGACACTTGAGCTGACACTTGATGGTACAAAAGTAAAGGAGGGCAAAATTGCTGGTGCCTTAGCATTAGTCAAGACAGTGGCACCAACTGTATTAATAGTCATTGGATTCTTTATTGTTGCCATGCACTAGCATTAAAAAATTAATAATCCAGTTTCACTTAAAATCCTTAATAGAAAAGGAAATTGGATTCATTTTCTTCAGTCTCAAATTTCAAATCACCTTTCTGTATAATGAAATTGCAAACACTCCTGTCTCATACTAAATATCAATACAAAAGTGCTTCAAGAAAAGCCCTCATGTTTGAGTTGGAGGTTACATTAGCTGCTTAATTCATGGAACATCACTTTTAATTTAAAGAACTACAGATAAACTCTGGGTATTTAGACTTTAGTATATGATAGACATTTTCTCAAAAACTGAGCGAACTGAGGCTGTCTTCACAAAAACAGCTGAAATATTTATTGCCAATGAAAACACTGGGGCTTTTAAGAAAAAAATTAATTTAAAAACTTATCTCCTGCACCATGAACTTAATATCTTCCCAAATTGCATATTTTTCTAATGAGATTGGTAGTGAAACAACAAATGTGATTTTAGGGGATGATATTACAAGTTCTATGAGAGTTAGAACTATGTCTCAAATATGTATTAAGCAAGAATAGAAGTCTGAATTCAGTGGGCACACAACTGAAGCTGTAACTAAATGACAAAGGAGGAAATTGAGGAAATTAGCAGGCTTATGAAGTACTTATCCAAAGGCAAGACAGAAATGACTGTTCTACGAATAAAATATTAATAGAAATTTACTTTCCCTGACTCCTGTCTTTTTATTATGTATTTACCTGTGCATCATCATCTGACAAACTATCAGCATCATTCCATGACTTATTTAATAGCTTTTCCTGAAAGATCAAAAAGAATGACTTCCCACTGTCATTCCATTAGTCATTGCAGATACTCTTAATTGACAGTTTTTTATTCATAAGGCAATCCCAGTGCAAATAAGTAAACTATGTCTATGTGTCTATGTTATCACTGTATTTCAGAAGTTGACATTCATTTATAAAAATGTGCTCTTTTCATCTTTAAAATCCTATTTTCCAAACAACAAATAGCAAAGGATCACTTTCTTTTTAAAGCAGTCAATAAGTTATCCAACACTAAAGAAGCAACAATTCATCAGAGAGAGACTTCAGGGTACCTGACTTTTTTAGACTGTGCACACTCTGTGCTGTGATATGGCAACCGATCCCTCTTCAATAAAGGATTTCTTGTCTCAGCTGCCGGGGCTGTCAGTGCAATCCCTTAAGGACGGTCTTACTGCAAACAGCCACCTCAGCCAAGATCACGTCCCGGGACTGGGGTTAGGGTGACAGGCACTCATGCGTAAGCAAGCAGTGCAGAAGTGCGCAGTGCAGGAGACTCCGACAAGTCACTGGGATCCAGAGTTCCCAGTGGCATCAACTGAGGCTGTCACTGAAACTGCAAGGGCACCCAACTTCACCCTCCATCTGATCCTGCTTCTTCTCCCTCCCTCCCACAGGTGCAGGTCCCCAGGGTGCTACTTTATAAATATTCTAACTCCATCTCAGGGGCTACTTCATGAGGAGCCCAATCTAAAACACTACATACTAACCGAAGCAGCCTTCACTACAAATCAGCACTGACAATTTATTTTCCTTTTAAAAGTGGTTTTTACAAGTCAGACAGCCACTAGTGTTGAAAGTTATCATAAACACCAAAGATGCTCATCTCACTTATCATATTTCAGTATTAATTGTACCTTGACAAAGTAATAACTACTACCACCCCAAGTTTTAGCAGTAGCTCTAAAACGATAGGACTGACCTTTCAGAATCCCAGGTAGGTGCTGAAAATCATTTTTGCTATTTTACAGACTCACATGGAGGTACAGGTATTTTCAAAAAGGAGCAGTATACTAATGCATATATATGGAATTTAGAAAGATGGTAATGAGAACCCTGCATGCAAGACAGCAAAAGGAACGCAGATGTATAGAACGGACACGTGGACTCTGTGGAAGAGGGCAAGGGTGGGATGATATGGGAGAATGACAATGAAACATGTTAATTACCATATGTGAAATCAATCGCCAGCCCAGTGTTGATGCTCGGGGGCTGGTGCACCGGGATGTCCCAGGGGGAGGGAGTCGGGAAGGGGGAGGGAGGGGGGTTCTGGAGGGGGAGCATGTGTAGATCCATGGCGGTTTCATGTTACTGTATGGCAAAACCAACACAATAAAGTAAATTAAAAAAAAAAAGGAGCATTTCAACACTGTTAAGCAATTATCCTCCAATTAAAAAAAATTAGCAAAAACAACAATACAGTATATTAACACATATATATGGAATTTAGAAAGACGGTAACGAGAACCCAACATGCGAGACAGCAAAAGGAACGTAGATGTATAGAATAGACTCATGGACTTTGGGGATGAGGGTAAGGGTGGGATGATATGGGAGAAGGACATTGAAACAAGTTAATTATCATATGTCTAATCAATCGCCAGCCCAGGATTGATGCTCGGGGCTGGTGCAGTGAGATTTCCCGGGGGGTTCTGGAGGGGAAGCATATGTAAACCCATGGTGATATCATGACATTGTATGGCAAAAACAATAAAAAAATAAATAAATAAAAAAAATCAAAACGAAACATTTGATATTGAAATAATTTACTCATTATTGCATATATTGTATCACGCTAGCATTTGGAGTGCCACAAATATACATGGGGAAAACCATGACACACTGAGTTGTAATGTTAATGCAAGTTCATGGGCCTGAAGCCAAAGAAACTGAAATGTCAGAGTCTGGAGGAAAGAAAGGTTTACTGCAGGTCCCTGCAAAGAGACAAGGTGGCTCATGCCATTAGAAGCCAGAAGCGCCCCGAAAGTTTTCAGCAAGGCCTGTTTATAAGCCAGGTGAGGGACAGGGGTTGGGGGACTGGAGAGGGGTGTCGCAGGATATGTGATCAGCTTGTGCACAACACTCTGACTGGCTGATGATGAGGGAACAAGGTGGTGTCGTGGGTTTGATTTTATCAGTCCTTGGGTTCCAGAAGGCCTGGGGCTATGTGTGTTCCTGGTGATTATGCGGTTAACACTTTCCATTTGTTGGAGGGGGAGAGGTTTTATACATTTGCAAATGTACTATCACCTAGGTACTTCAGAGAGGAGATATGGGTGAGGACATGGGGGAAGGCCCCATGGGGTCCTGGCTTGGTTACAGCAATTAGTAAGAAGATCTGAAGTGACTGGTAGCACTGTTATATGGACACTGCACAAAATTCTACACATCCTTTTGTCCCAGGCAGGATCCAGCTGGCTCTGAGTGCACTGGCCAGGATCTGTCTACACAACCAGAATAACATGTGTAGTAATGGGCTGGGGGTGATTTGTTTACAAACCCGTCACTGAACTTTACTTGGAATGCCACAATTTTGTTCTAATAGTTACAGGTGAGGGGAAAAAAGCTAAAATTCCCTTCTGCCCTCTGCTGGATTAAAGAAGTTTTAACACATTTTCACGTATTAGTGGTGGTGGTGTCTTCAACTCTTGGCGACCCCATGGACCGCACTGCCCTTCACTACCTCCTGGAGTTTGCTCAAACTCATGTCCATTGAGTTTATGATGCCATCCAATCCTCTTATCCACTATCATCACCTTCTCCTCCTGCCCTCAATCTTTCCCAGCATCAGGGTCTTTTCCACTGAGTTGGCTCTTTGCATCAGGTGGCCAAAGTACTGGAGCTTCAGCTTCAGCATCAGTCCTTCCAATGAATATTCAGAGTTGATTTCCATTAGGATTGACTGGTTTGATCTCCTTGCTGTCAAAGGTACTCTCAAGAGTCTTCTCCAGCACCACAGTTCAAAAGCATCAGTCTTTCGATGCTCCGCCTTTTTTATTGTCCAGCCTTCACACCCATATATGACTACTGGAGAAACCATAGCTTTGACAATACGGACCTTTGTAGGCAAAACAATGTCTCTGCTTTTTAATACGTTGTCTAGGTTTGTCATTTTTGTTCTTCCAATGAGCAAGTGTCTTTTAAATTTTTGGCTACGGTTACCGTCCACCAAGTCACCAGTGATTCTGGAGTCCAAGACAATAAAGTCTGTCCCTGTTTCCATTGTTTCCCCATCTATTTGCCATGAAGTGATGGGACTGGATGCCATGATCTTCGTTTTCTGAATGTTGAGTTTTAAGCCAGCTTGTTAGTGTGTACACTAGAATATTCCTTTTTCCTCCTGACTGTTGCTTATATACCTAAAATGTTGATCCTTCTTTCAGAATAGCCATATAATGTATTTGCCTAAATTTGGATGTTCAGGAGTTAGAATAATGTTGAACACTTCTTATTTCTTTAAAAAGGGAAGTGAGAACTTGAGCAGTAGCGAGAATACAGCTGAAGCTCATCTGCTAAGCTCTTAAGAGTTAGAAACAAAGTCCCAAAGGCCACACTGTTCCGGGAGCTGATCCCCTGAGACCTCCACATTGACATTTAGCCTGCCTGAGCCCATTAGTCTGCAGTTGCACAAATTATTTGGTAGCACAAATTGGAGCCTTCCCCAGCACTATACAAACTCAAATGCCCTCCTTGAAAACTTCCCTGGGCTAAGTATAAGTGAAAATCGGCTGACATCAGCTATCATCCCAGATGGGTTGCCAGGCAACGAAAACACAGCCAGGGGCTGAGAGGGAAAAAAAAAAATTCTACTGTACACTTTAGCTGTAGGCAGTAGTTTCAACAAATGCCATCTCTGAACTGATCCAAGGATTTTTGTATAATTACAGGATATTTTTGTGATATCAAGTGTCTCTGACTGTGTAGCTATTAGTAAATTATCCAAAACCGTGAGTGAGAACAAAAGACAGATTGAACACATACCACTGAGCTTGTTAGCAGCACAGAAAAAGGGATGGAGAAAGAGCTTATTCCCCTGGGTGGGTCTCTTCTTCTCAGGGAAGCACTGGCATATGTTTGCTCTTAAAAACAAGGTAAACCTGCCTCCCAGCCTCCCTTTCCGTAATTGATTTCAACTTATTTCATAGTTTCTACTTAAGAGGACCTTAATATTACCATTTTAGGTACTGGGTCCCAAATTTCAAAGATTGAGTTCCTGTCATCCTCTTAAGTTCTTTGCTTTACAACATCAAGTGAAAAATGGAACTCTCCCTCAGACTCCCTTCTATTCCAGTGAATATAACTTAATCACATTCTGTTGAATTCAAATCATTAACTTCTATCACAAACATATAATACTGGACGGTTGACACCAGAACACAAGAACCAGTATCATTTGTCTTCTTCCACCTTCACAGCTTCACTGGCGTACATATGTGAGAACCCAACTAGTGAGCAGACGAGTGAAATTAGTACTTGTATATGAAAATGAAAGTGAAGCCGCTTGGTCGTGTCCGACTCTTGGCTACCCCATGGACTACATACAGCCTACTGGGCTCCTCCGTCCACAGGATTTTCCAGGCAAGAGTACTGGAGTGGGGTGCCATTGCCTTCTCCAGGGGATCTTCCTGACCCAGGGATTGAACCCGGGTCTTCTGCACTGCAGACAGACGCTTTACCATCTGAGCCACCAGGGAAGCCCAGTACTTGTATTCTTTAAAAAAAAAAAAAAAAAGAATTCCTAACTATAGTGAGGGCATAAAGATCTATCAAAGAGGTAAAACTTTTATGTCTTTTATATCAAAGAGGTAAAACTATTAAAGCTACAGAATACCTTTTACCTCTCTCTATATATCTTTGATTATGTATATAAAAAAGATTTCTATGTAGATAAAAAAGACCTGAATATCTCAATAATATTCATTGTTTCAAAAAAAAACTATTACTTTTTCACCTCAACTTATGTGAAATATCAATAACAGTGCCTTTATGGCACTGATCCTTAATAGTAGGAAGGGTACAGAATGGGATAAATCTGACAAAGTCCTTTTATGACTCTGAAGCATTCTCTAGGGGAGCAGTCTCCTTAGCTATTAATAAACAATATAAAACCTTCTTGTAAGAATATAATAATGTATGCTCGAAATATTTTTGTCAAGCTTGACTGTCTGAGCTGCAAGAAGTGGGCATGGCCACCCTCTTAAAAAGTCACCAGTCTTTGGGATCTTTAATGACTTCAATTTGAGGAAAGTTTTTTCATTTTCTTTATTCACAGACAGAAATGATCTATATGATGTCCCTCACTTTATATGTGAAACACTTAAGTTCAGAGAGGAGAAATAACTCATTCAAGGTCACAGAGCTTGAGGGACAGGATAACAGGACTGTCTTATTCCCACAGTGGTTGTGCAGGTCAGAGCGGCATGGGTAAACCATTCTCCCTATGACAACACCCGACTTGACATGAATGCAAAATGGCCAGGAAGAGAAGTAGCAGAGGTCTCGAGGCAAAAGGTCAGCTTTACACTTCTGTTGGTCAATGCTTTAGTGTGACCTTGACAGGCAGCAGATCATGCCTGATCACCCATGTTTATCAGAGGGAAGAATGCACCTGATCTGTCTTACAAGAAGCTACTCATTTTTCCCAAATAAATACGCTATGAAACACAGGAAATACAGAAGTAAGACACCAATGGGGCTTCCTAGTTGTCAATAATCTGCTGAGTGATGACTAATATTAACAACTATATGTTTTATTAACATAAGTCAGGGAGTCTGTTTTATTTAGCATAACTCTGAGACAACTGCATACAATTTTTATTTTTTATTTGTTTTTAGCCATGCCGTGTGGCTAAAACATGTGGGATCTTGGTTCCCTGACCAAGAATCGAACTCACACCCCCTACAATGGAAGTGCAGAGTCTTAACCACTGGACTGCCAGCAAAGTCACCAACTGCATGTGATTTTATTTAAACCTTTTATAGAACTGATTAAATCATGGATGGTAATAACCTATTGACTAAATATATATAGTAACAGGACTGATTTGAAAGATGCCTCCCCAAAGAAGTCTTCCTTGATCTTTTCCCATATTAACACTAATAATGTCTGCAAAACCATTGGAATTACAGCAAGATGGGCTTGAGTTTGAATCCTGGGTTGGTCATTTACTACTTAAGTAAGGCTGACAAATTATTTAAATTCTCTGAGCTTCCAATTCCTCATCTATTCAAAATGAACAAAGAAAACTGCACTTCTAGGGATGATGTGAAATATCTAAGCACATAGGGGGCTTCCCAGGTGGTGCTAGTGGTAAAGAGCCACCTGTCAATGTGGGAGACATCAGAGACATAGGTTCGATCCCTAGATCAGGATGATCCCCTGGAGGAGGTCATGGCAATCTATTCCAGTATTCTTGCCTGGAGAATCTCATGGACAGAGGAGCCTGGTGGGCTACAGTCCATGGGGTCGTAAAGAGTCGGACATGACCAACGCAAGTTAGCACACATGCGAGCACATAGTATTTAGTTCATTCTCCCCATAAATTCTTCCCTTTCTCCACTACCTATAAAACTGGATTAGCCAAACAACTCCTATCCCACAGAGCCGATAATCTATCTCAAGGCTCTGAGCACATGAAGGCCTACAAAGCACATTAGATGAAGGAATGTGAGTGGAGCATCCTTTCCTCCCTGCACCCAGACTGAAGCTGGTCCAGAGATGCCTCCTCTGGTGGCTGCCATGGGGCAGCACGGTGCACAGACTGACATGTGAGGGTGAGCGGGATTCCAGGCCTTTCTTGTTCCGTCAGAACAAACACCCCGTAGAATGAACAATCTACACACCCCTATAGGACCTTCATCTGAATTCTTACCTTAGCACTCTCTATACCTATAATCATAGTGGCTGTATTCATGAATTACTGTCCCTCCTTAACAAGACAACAACATAACCCATCTGGCACAGTAATTGGCAAAGAGGGTCAAGAAATGAAAGATGCTCTCACCCTCACTCATCTGTGAGCTCCTGCTGTCAAGGTCTGATTACTGCAGGGGCTAATACAGACTTCGGGATGGGTGGGCAGCTCCGTATTGGGTGCACTGTTTGGTTCAGCCAACTTGACTACCTCATCAGCTACAACTTGGGAATGGTGGTATTTGCCATAAAATGCACTAGGAAATATGATCAGCACACCTCTATAAAATCAAAGACTGGGTTGGGGAAAAAGTAAAAGCCTCGCTAATCTTTCTTAAAAATTAAAATTCACGGTCTAAAAGTTGGTGGATTTTGGTAAAGTTTACTAAGCTATTCTGAATATAATTAACATGGGTTAGACCTGGTTCAAGTACTACTTATCAAGGACCAACCTAATTAAACACTCTGGGCCTTAGTTCCCTCCTGTGAAATGGGAGAAGAGCAACTTAAAGCTTGTTCGGTGGCCAGGAGGATCAGACAAGAAAATACACACCAATTATTTATTGTTTGGTTTGGTTCTCACATGGCAATCAATAAACAGAGGCTTCTGGAGATGTGCCCACATTATCAATATATTTTTCCCATCTAATAAGTCTTGCCCTTTTCCTCCTTTTAACTTCTAGGGATAGTTAAAAAAAACCTCATCGTTTCTACCAAGCAAGACTTACTGGCAAGACTCAAAGGAGAGCGTCTTATTAGCGCCACCTAGCAGCCGCCCACAGCTACAACAGGGCAGGAAAGCTAGGTTTTAGTTTACACAAGGAGTGATCATTTAAGGAGGCTCATTCTTTTTTTTTTTTTTTTACATTTTTTTATTATTATTATTATTTTTTAATTTCTTTACTTTATTGTGTTGGTTTTGCCATACATTGACATGAAACCGCCATGGGTTTACATATGCTCCCTCCTGAACGGTAGAAACAGTAGCAAGTGAAAAGCAAGAGTGATGCCAATAAGGTATCATAAAGCTACACAAGGATACCGAAATATATCAGCAATGACCAGAGTGCCTCTCTCCTGATTTTCAGAAGAAGCAAGAAACTTCTAATGGAGATGTTCAGCATTAAGTCAAATGCATCCCCCCTCATTGATTGAAGGCAGGAGACGGGGACGACAGAGATGGTTGGATGGCATCACCGACTCAATGGACATGAGTTTCAGCAAGCTCTGGGAGATGGTGAAAGACAGGGAAGCCTGGCGTGCTGCAGTCCATGGGGTCAGAAAGGGTCAAACACAACTCAGCGACTAAACAATGACAACAACAACAACAAATCCTCCTTTGTCTCTGCCTGTGACAGCTGAGTCTGGCCTGTATTCCTCCCTCATTTGGGGATGTATGTGCAAACTATGACTCTGAAACTGGAAAGCTGGGTTTGATGGGCAGGGGCAGTCTCTTATTTTAGAGGAGGAATAATGAAGGAAGCCAAGTCCAGTAAATTGCAAAGATGGAAGTAGGATTCAAAACTCAGATTTGATTTATTCGTGCATGTGAACCATAGGTATTGGTGCCTCCTATGGGCCAGTACTCTGTCAGATACTAAAGACTCAAGAGAAACCCACAGTCCCCACTGCATGATCCTCATCGTGGAGTGAGAAAGCCAGATACAATTGCTTCAATCAGGAGAGAAGAGATGTCAAACCGCAGAGTCTTATTTTTCTTTCATGCCACATGACCAGCAGGGGTTGCTGGCTGGGGCTCTTCTCTCCTTCATCCAGGATCCAGACCGATAGAGTAACCCTCATCTAGAACTTCACAGACTCTCTACTGGAGGAAAAGGAAGCCCTAGAAGATCTCCTTCCGGCAGCTACATGCTTTGGCCTGGGAATGACATCTCTCACGTTCATTCACACATCGCTGGCCAAAACTAGTCCCACCTAACCCCAGGGAAGAAACTGCAGTTCCACCTCATTCAAGGAAAGCAGAGAGACAGAACTATCTGATAAGCAGCACAAACAACTCCCACACTAATCAAATAATCACACACTCTAATGAACATATAATTACAAGCTGAGATAACTTTGAAAGAAGTGAATAAAGGTCCTAGCCAAAACACAGTGGAGGAGGAGAAGGGCAAATTGCTTATCCTGGAGAATGGAAAATTGAAGAAGACCATGAGATATACCTTTAAATATGTGATGAGTTGTCCTGGTAAAGGAGAAATGAACTTTACCTTTATAATTCCACTAAGCAGGAGGAGTATATATAGAAAAAAAAAATCAGTCTAATCTATAAATGGAAACCTCATCTATCTGGTAGAATTTTCTAACAATGCTGCCTCCAGCGGGAGTGAACTTCCTGTCCCAAGAAATAACCAATCAGCATCTTCAGGAGGGGTGAAGACTAAAAATACCAACATGTGATAGAGCCTGAGTACAGATGTCTGCCAAGGTGGCTGCCCAGCACCACAGCCTACGGCTGAAGGCAGATGACTGTAACACAGACTCCTGCAGCCACATATGACCGTCCAATGTGGGCTCCATGACAGGCGCAAGAAGAAATCCAGGTGAGCGTTTATTATGTTCTAACACCGGAGGCTCTTCTCTCTCATCTGTTTTACTCTGTCATTTCTAATCTGCAGTCCAGCTGCTGTCCCACCCTCCAACCAACTTGCCAATTTTAAAAAAGAGATCTCCGTCCTAGCAATAACACATCACAGCAAAAGAAGGACTGACTTCACAAAGCACATTTTCAAAGTATGTACATCTCATGTAGAGGGCTCTCTGAGAAGGCCACAGAGACGGATCGGCTCTGCCATGCATTAAAGCACAGACTGAACGTCTCACTTATGTCATTTTCTTCTGTCCTCTTGGCACTCTCAAGTAGGTCATCTTGCCCCCATTTCACAGGTGAGGAAATCAAGATAACAATTGAATGAACTGTCCATTGCCATAAAAACTGAGCTGGGATGAAAATTCAGGTTGATTCCATACTCTGTTCACTATCTCATGATGCTTCCACTACTAAATGGGCTCTCTTGAGAGAGTAAATAATTTAATGTCCACGGACCTTTAAAACATTACAAGAAACAGTTAGTGGAAGCTTCTTTCTCTCTCCAAATATAAGTTCTATTTTTGAGGAAATGATTTTTAAAGCAGATTAAAAGCTTATTTTAGCCACCCCTGGGGAATGAAGTATTATGAGCAAAATGGGTCAAGGATTATAGGAAAGACATGATTACAAATGACTTTTTCAAGTGAACATCTAGTGTTGTAACACAGCAACGTGAGCACACACATGTGTGCGGCATACCTAACTCTTCTGACAATTCTAAACGAGCATGCCACAAGTGTTTTAATTCCAAGGGCGTCCTTGGGATTCTTTCAGCCCCTAAAGACAAACTCTGAAAATGTTCCTGTATATTTAGGTGCATAGCTTAATTTGCTTACTTTAATCCAATAGCAAAGCCTGAATTTTAAAGTCATATGCCCTAAGTTTTTACTATTAAAGAGACAGAGAGTGGTCAAGAGCATTATTACCAAAGGACATACTAATCACAAAGCCAGAAGTTCTTACTGAGTTCTGAAGCGAGACAGTTTTTTTTTTCCTTTGTGGACATAACAGTATCTACCACCATTACTTTCTTCCTCTGTGCAAAATGCAGCCCAGATATGCTAAACCATGGAGAAATAAACATGAAGAATTCTGTGTCTTTTCACTGGGAAAAAAAAATCAAACCCAAACCAAACCAAAACAACCCAGGTATTATCCTTGAGTCTGCAGTAAGAGATATTCCCCTTGTGATCCAGCAGCCTGAGGAAATACATCACTGTTGATTTAAAAAGAGACTCTACTAGTGGTTTAGACAGTAAAGAATCTGTCTACAATGCAGGAGACCTCGGTTCAATCCTTGGCGTGGGAAGATCCCCTAGAGACGGGAATGGCAACCCACTCTAGTATTCTTGCTGGGAAATCCCATGGACAGAGGAGCCTGGTGGTTAAATCCATGGGGTCACAAAGAGTTGGAAATGACTAAGCGACTGACATCTTCATCTTCTACTAGCTATGGTATTCTATACTACACACTTAGAATTGCTACGTTAGCTCAAAACGACTGCAATTTAGAAAAACAAGATCCAGCAAAAGGATTTAAAATCTGTCATTGGCTAGCATAAATCCTGTCTTAAATTTTATTTACTTTGGAAATTTTCAAACATACCGAATTGTAAAGATATCAGTATAATGAATTGCCATGGACCCACTACTCAGTTTCAACAATTACTTTTGCCATTCTTTGTTTCATTTATGCCTACATTTCTTGGCTGTAATTCTTAGTAAAGCCGAGATATATTCATTTCATCATAAACACTTCAAGATATTTGTCTGACAAAAATCTTCTTAGAACTGTAACCATTTTCATATCTAAATAAGATTTAAAATAACTGCTTATTATTACTATTATTGACTTCACCGATTTTACCTTTTTTCCTAAAATGTGTGAATATCCGAGTGTGTGTGTGTAGGAGAGGTTGCTGATGCCATCCCTACCCTGCAGCCATGGTAGACGATTTCCTACAAGACGGCAGCTGCCCTCCTCAAGGTCAGTGATTCTGCTCCTCGGCCAGAGGGTCATCTCTGCTCTGCACCACTGGGAGGCACAGGGGAGTTCATGCAGAACGGACACCAGTGGAGGGCAGGAATCAGCAGACAAATGCCCCAACTTCCCCAGACTGTGGTGGGACAATTCTAAGATGAGCGCTACACAGCTTCCCAGAGGGTCCCACGAGATGCATCTGCTCACCAACAGCCCCTTAATTGGCTTTTCTCCCTTTGTCTCAACTGCTCTCCTTGCTCCCTCATGCTTCTTACTATCATCTTGCAAGCAAGCCACTACATTGAGAGTTTACTAGAATCCTTCAGAGTGAAAATTTTCAGATTGATATACTTGGAGGAGCTTCCCAGGTGGCGACAGTTGTGAAGGAGAACCCGCCTGATAATGCAGGAGTCATAAGAGATATGGGTTTGATCCCTGGGTTGGGAAGACCTCCTGGAGAAGGAGATGGCAACCTACTCCAGTATTCTTGCCTGGAAAATCCCATGGACAGAGAAGCCTGGTGGGCTACAGTACATAGAGTTGCAAAGAGTCAGACAGGACTGAAGCAATTCAGCACATATGCTTGGATAGAAATGCCAATCTGACACTTTTCCTGACATCAAGAGAGACTCCAGAGCTACTATATCTGTAACCAAGGGACTCCTATTACATACTCAAAAGAGAAGAAAGCAAGAAACTAGGAGCCTGTGAATAAGCTGACCATAAACTATATGGCAACCTAAGTCATCTCCTCTTGTTGCCTGAGAATAATTTCTCTAGGACACTTTCCAAAGCACCAATTTTCAGCCAATGATCTTAACTGAAGACTAAAAGAAAAGCTAGTATACAATTACAGTGTGATCTAAGACCATAATTTAATACCTGATTTTTAAAAAAAGATTGTAACAGTGCATCTTTCCTCTGATGCCCAAGAACAGACCAGGTAAATAAATGGATTCTCTTACAAAGCAATTTCCAACAACTGCCAGGAGATGGCACCAACACTCCGTTCATTTGCTAAGAGTTTCTGGAACCAAAGTTCCTCGTGGCCCAGATAGTAAAGAATTTGCCTCCAAATTGGGAGACCCTGGTTCATTTCCTGGGTCAGGAAGATCCCCTGGAGAAGGGAATGGCAATCCACTCCAGTATTCTTGCCTGGAGAATCCCATGGACGGAGAAGCCTGGCAGACTACAGTCCATGGGTTGCAAAGAGTCAGACACGACTGAGCGACTAACACACACACACACAAAGTCATAAACTCCTCAATGAAAGCTCTGGGGAGACAGAGGCTTAAGCAAGGGACCAAGACTTCATATGAGTTTCCCTGGTGGCTCAGTGGTAAAGCATCTGCCTGCCAATGGGAGACTCAGATTTGATCCCTGTGTCAGGAAGATCCCCTGAAGAAGGAAACAGCGACCCACTCCAGTATTCTTGCCTGGGAAATCCCAGGGACAAAGAAGGAGTTTGGCAGGCCACACTCCATGGGGTCACAGAGTCGGACACAACTTAGTGACTAAACAACAAGACTTGATAAGACTATAATAATGCACCACCCTGAGACCTATTTGCCCTCAGCCACTCAAAACTTTTGTCTTTGGCCTCCCAAAGGAAATCTGGTTATTCAGGAGCTGACAGGCTCCACCTAGGAGGAGCCTAGACTGAAAGATGCTTTGTCTGGGCAGGCAATATGGCTGTCAACTGATTCTTAAGAGTACACTGAAGACCTTGTTGCCAAGTACAGCTTCAGCTCTCACTGGTTGCAGCTGAGATGAAAGAAAGAAAGAAAGAAACCATGTATAAAGCTTCAGGGACTAGGAATTAGGGTGTCAGAAGGCAGAGGAAAGGTTTTCACGTTACGAAGTTTAAGGCACTGCTCTTCATGTAAAACTGTTTCATTCTGACTACAAACAAAGAAACGCACTCAAAAATTTCAGGAGCCCAATATGGAACTGATGTTTCTAAACCTGGCTTCAGTCCACTCCTGTGCTCAGTCGTGTTTGACTCTTTGTGACCCCACGGACTGGAGCCCGCCAGGCTCCTCTGCTCTTGGGATTTTCCAGGCAAAAATACCAGAGTGAATGCGGCCTTCTCCAGGAAATCTTCAAAACCTAGGAATCAAACCTGCGTCTCCTGCATTGGCAGGCAATGATGTTTACCACTGAGCCACCTAATCCAAATAAATGCTGTCTTACCTTGACAGTGCTTTGAGGTTCCTAAAGAATGATCACAATCCTTTCCTCATTTGTTCTCAGCAGTAATTCTGTGAAGAACCCTTAAGTTCTCATTGTACAGGTATGGAAGCAGGTGCTTGGTGGCTAAGTGACCAGTCAAAATAAGTGTGCAAAACAGCCACAGAGTTCTTTGGCCAAAATAAGATTAAAAATTAGTCTGATCACATACAATTGTTTGAAAGATAGAAGGATATGTCATTTGGGTTCTTTAACAAGTTATCAATTTGTTTGTTGCAGAGTGAGCAGAAAGGGAAAGAAAGTACTGAAAATTTAACGCTTGCTTTGCCAGAGGCAATCTACAGATGGTAAATCTAGAGGTCCAGTTACGCCTAGGCTGACTGGGTTACCGACAAAATGTCCATCTTCCCAGGTATAAACAGAAATGCGTCAATTCTAGAAAGTAACTTGTCTTTATGTTTCAAATAACGAGATACCTAAAATTACTATTTATTTTTTTCTATATTGTTATAATGCCTATTATTAGTGATGGTCACTTGTCTATATTGTCTTTATCTTCATTTAACCTGAAAAAAAAAGCTATTTCATTGTACTAATACCCTTAATCAAGTTTCCAAACAACAAAGTACTTAACATTCTAAAAATCTGCTGCTTCAAAAAATAACATCTCAGTTAACACGTCCTAAAATTTTCTCCACTGTACAACGCTGGAACATTCCATACAAAAGTTCAGATTAGTACAACTACACACATACCTGGGGCTTCCCTGATGGCTCAGACCCTAAAAAATCTGCCTGCAATGCAGAAGACCTGCGTTCCATCCCTGTGTTAGGAAGATACCCTGGAGAAGGGCATGGCTACACACTCCAGTGTTCTTGCCTGAATTCCATGGACAGAGGAGCCTGGTAGGCTACAGTCCCCAGTCCATGAGGTCACAAAAAGTCAGACATGACTGAGCAACTAACACTTTCACACCCATACCTACAATTTAAGGAAGGACTATGGAATTGGTAGAGAACCCTCCTGCGAATGCAGGATTTTTAAGAGACGCAGGTTTGATCCCTGGGTCGGGAATATCCCCTGGAGTAGGAAATGGCAACCCACTTCGGTATTCTTGGCTGGAGAATTCCATGAATAGAGGAGCCTGATGGGCTACAGTCCATAGGATTCCGAAGAGTTGGATACAACTGAAGTGATTTAGTGCACACACACAGGGAATCAAATAAATGTTTCCAAGGAAAACAGACATGGAAAAAAGTCCTGAAAGTCTACTAAAGAGCAGAATCTGAGCCACAATTTTCTCCCTGATAATTGCTTCCAGTGTCTAGACAAAAACATACTTTATTGTTTGAGCTTGAAATGTTCACATCAAGAGAAGTTAGACTTGAAAAAACATCTAGCCAAAAAGCCCTGTGCAGAGGTGGAAATTTGCTGTTTAAAAGCCTGAGTAGTTCATTTAAAAGAGGGTCAAATTGTTGTGTTTTAAAGTCCAGGGAAGCACAATTTAAAAAAAAATGAGTTAAAAACAGTCAAAAAGGGAGTCTCTTCATGCTGACAAGTCAAAATGATACTTTGAAAGATGACTTCTTTCTCCTACTTTTCCTCCAACCATCAAAAAACACCAAGAGTCAGTGGTATGAGGATGAAAAGGGAAATTCAACATTCTAGCCTCAGAGATTGTAAACTAAAATGGTGACTAAGAGACATATAAAAGGGCTTGTTTTTTTTTTTTAAAAAAAAAAAACTTTACACTGTTGAAGGATGTTCTTTGAACCAGTTGCCAACTTGGTAACTCTTGGACTCCAGGAGATGAAGTTGAAATTGTATGTGTGCCGTGCACAAAGAATGAGAATGAATCACAGATTATTGAGGTCAGAACTTACCTAAGGTTCTGTACTGCAACTGTCATGGACACAGCCTGTCTCTGAGGCTGGGGGTAAGGGTGACACAGATGCTGGAAGCCAGCCCTCAGTCCTGACCCTCAGTCCAGGGCTCTCTCCACTCCTGGACTCTCTCTCACTAACCCAACAGTGGGAAAATCCTGATCCCCATGCCCCACCCCAGAAGGACTGAAGCATAATCTCTAAGGAGATGTGTGTGTTTTAAAACAGCAATTTTTCAAATGCTTTAAAAAATGGAGACTGTCTGCTCCCTCCAATTTCAAAGCAGAAAGTTAAATTACACGGACTCAAGAAAGGCAGGGCTGACAGGTTAGAGGAAGGGGGTCACTGGACCCGTGAGTCTCTCAAGTCTTGAAGAGCTAAGATTAGCCATCCTTCAAATCAGGAAAGATACAACTTTGGTGGGACTTTTAGAAACAGGACAGTAATTGAGATCAGGACATCTCTCACGCCTCACAATTGAAGGACTCATTTAACATATCCAAACTCCAAGTTATTCAATTTGCTTTGAATGAAAAGGATACTTTTGCTAGATTCCTGCCAATTATTTTTAATGCCCTCTATCTCTCTCTACCCATCAGACAGTGGCTGATTTCTGTCTTCTATTTAATCTTAAACTTGAGGAAACCAATTGTATAATCAACGGAAATCCTTAAAGTGCTTTGTACACACTCACCCTCACTTGGGAGCCTGTATGTAGGTCAGTGAGCATCCACTGTGGGGCTGACTGGCAGCCAAGCAACACACCTGTGGCGATGGGCACAATTACAGTTCAGTCCATGAAATCAAAGATCACACCGTTTAGACAGTTTCCAAAGCTATCAACTTACTGCCCAGGAGGTGAATTCAGGTGCGATGAGATTTAATACAGACACCCATATTCATACTGTGTCCCTTCCAAAGATTCAGTGAAATCAGGTTTCAGTGAAACAGGGAAAAGACCAAATGACAAGCATTTTTTTTAAAAGATGATGCCAGCTTGAGGAAGGTCATTAAAACCCACAAGTGTGATCTGACTATGAGATGCAAAAATCTCATTTTAAGGTTGTCACAAAAACGACATGTGCGCACTGATCCAAGTCTTGTCGTGAGACGTTCACCTTTCAGATGAATAACTCCATAATTTCATTTTACAAGGGGGAAGAGGCGGTTTGGGGAGAAACCCTCCAGCAAAACCTCAGGACATTCTCCATGTTTCCACTAGAGGGCACGTCTTCCTAATTTTTCTTTTAAGGTTGTCCGCCAGGCTACAAGCTGAAGGATAGATAGGAGAAAGATCTGAAGGTTGGATATACATTTTAAAAATTCATACCTGATTGTACTGATCTGATATGCTTCCAGGGTGAGTCCAAGATGGATCTGGGTTTCAGTAAGAAACAGTGTTCCTTACTGATGACTCCCAGTGTTCACGTGCTGCTTGAGGCAATTCTTTTGAAATGGTGGAGTGTCATATAACCACTGATAAATGTCCACAGCTTTAAGATCAACAGGGCACACGGAAGAGAAAGACACCTTAAGAGAGAAGGTGGATGGTGTGATGGAGAGACGATGACTTTAGTATACAGAAAAACTTGAATGTGAACCCTAGCTTCATGATTAGCTTTGTGACATTTGGATGAAAGTATGGAACTTCTTGATTTAAAAAATTAAAAGATTTTTTTAAAAAATGAAGATAATATCGCCTCTTTCACAAGGCTATTATAAGACTTGCCTGCAACAGTTACATAAAGCTCCCAATACAGTTTCTGGAACTTTGCAGATGCTGAGAAATTGTAATTTTCTTTTTAAAATAGCATTCTGTTCACACTCCTCTGGGTCAACTAACATTACTGACTTTTACCTTGCTATTTGGTCATGTGATTTTTTTCTTACGGAAATGTTCCAGTATTTGCCTATTTATTCAACCATCTCCTGCTCTCTTTTTTTTTTGATTTTTGTTTCCTCATGTTTGTCACGTAATGTGGGTTGAATGAATCAAAGCTTGTAACAACTCTGCCAAGTTTTAAGGGACAGAAAAGCATTTTTAATGAAAAGTTAGTGCAATGTACCTGGTTGACAGGAGTGATGGACGGAGAGAAATGAGAGAAACAGAGAAAAATAGGTGTACTGATGGCTCCGTGGGTAAAGAATCCGCCTGCAACACGGGAGACCCAGGAAATGTGGGTTTGATCTCTGGGTCGGGAAGATACCCTGGAGGAGAAAATGGCAACCCAGTCTAGTATTCTTGGCTGAAAAATCCCATGGATAGAGGGAGCCTAGTGTACTACAGTCCAAAGAGGTGCAAAGAGTCAAACACAACTGAGCAACTAAGCACACACCCACTGATTTTTATGGTCTGTTTTGTTTAATACTGCCTTTTTTGTTCTCTGTGAATTTGGTATATGAACAAAACGTAGTGAAATCCTTGATCCTGAATAGATTCTGTCTTATAACCACAGAAAATCTGCATGGTCCTCTAATGACCACTCAGAAAAGTTATCTGGAGAAATTTACTAAAACAGACTGTTGGGCCTCAACCACCATGGTTTCTGAGTCAGTGGTTCTGCTGGGAACCCCAGAAGGTGCATTTCTAACCATTCCCAGGTGATGCTGATGCTGTTCGTCCTGGATCACACTTTCAGACCTGGTTTAGCAGAGCCACAAAATTTACAATCCAACTGCAAGAAAGAACATGGAATCAGTTTAAGAAACTTAGGCACTAGTCCTAATCTTCCCTTAATTCACTGTGTGGGGAGGAAGGTTCAGTACCTGTCATGTCCAATTTGCTTACCTGAAAAGAGGAACCATGTCTCTCTACCAGTGAGATCAAATGAAAGTCAAAAGAAGAAATGAGTAAATTCAAACTTTGAAAAATTGGAAACCATTGTGGAAGAACAATATCATGGATCAACAATTCAAACAGCCTATGAGTTCATCTGAGATGCCAACCTGACTTCCCAGGTGGCTCTCGTGGTAAAGAACCCACCTGCCAACACAGGAGACATAACAGGCATGGGTTCAATCCCTGGGAAGATCCCTTGGAGGAGGAAATGGCAACTCACTCCAGGATTCTTGCCTGGAAAATCCCATGGGCAGAGGAACCTGGCAGGTTCCAGTCCCCGCGGTCGCAAAAGAGTGGGACATGACTTAGCACGCAGGCACACCAACCTGATTGCATCAGGGAATGCCCAGACTAGGGGGTCTGCAAGGAGTTTCCGGAAGAGATCAGCATTTGAACTGGTAGTCTCAGTAAAGTAGGTGGCCCTCCCCAGGGTGGGTGGGCAGCACCCAATTTGTTCAGGGCCTGAATAGAACAAAAAAGTGAAGTCAGCCCTTTTACCTGTCTCATTGCTTGAGCCACGATATCTTGTCTTGCCTTCTCCCATCCTCAGGCTAAAATTTACTCCGTTGGCTCTCCCCTAGTTCCAGGCCTTCAGACTCAGACTGAATTACAGCTCCAGCTTTCCTGGTCTGCAGCTTGCAGTCAGCAGATAGAGAGAATTCTCAGCCTCCATAATTGCAGGAGCCTACTCCTAATAATAAATCTGGTTTTATATCCTGCTGGTTCTGTTTCTTGGAGAACTCTAATACACAGCCATTACTTTAAAGATTTCTTTAAAAGACTGGAAAGTGAGAGCCTAGGTTTTAGTCTGGGTTCTGCCTCTGACTTACCCTGGACACACACTTGACCTTTCTGGGTCTTAGTTTACCATCCAACAAAAGATATAAAGATAAGATGATTTCTAAGGTCTTTTTGAATGTAAAAATGCTATGATCCTAGATGAGAACTTGAGCAGGGACTGGCGCTGGGAGCAGGTAGGTAGGTCTCAATCTAGGGAACGGCATCTCCCCTCCCAGAGCTGAGGGCAAGCTCTTTTATTCCATCTTCATGGATCTACCCAACAGTAACCTGAGAGCCACATAAGCATCACCCACACTTCGGTATAGATCAGTCCCAGAACCTAAGGATGCCACAGCCCTGCTAGCTCTCAGCATGAGCTCTCAAACATTCCAAAACCAAGCTCCGTATTGGCTATCATTACTGCAAACAGTACATTTGTCATCATTAGACCACCAGAGCCCTATGCCATCCATTCGGTTGACAAATGCTTGAGATTCTGGCTCTAAAATGTCTGCTGTATCATGCTCTCCCTATACATCCCATGAGCTTAGGCACTCATGTCTCTCACAAAGACAACAGTAACACCTTTTAATTGGATTCCACTCCCCTCCATCATCTCTCAGCATATGCAACCAAAAGGAGCTCCTTCCAGGGTAGCTCTGACCACTCACACGCTCAAAACCCTAGAGGGTGACCACCATCCCTGCAGCCAAGGCCCCCCACATTCTGAGGCCAACCTCCATTTCAACCTGCATCCTACTGCTCCCTTATGCTCAGTGGCTCCAGCCCCAAAGTGGACCCCTCAAACTCTACTGGTCCCCTAAATATGTCTTTGCTTTCCAGCCCCCAAACCTTTACTCATTCTCTCTGTAGGGCCTGCCATCCTTGCCTTGGGTTCACACAGTCAAAGCTATGGTTTTTCCAGTAGTCATGCAGGCATGTGAGAGTTGGACCATAAAGAAGGCTGAGCACTGAAGAGATGATGCTTTCAAACTGCGTGCTGGAGAAGACTCTTGAGAGTCCCTTGGACAGCAAGGAGATCCAACCAGTCAATCTTGATGGAAATCAATCCTGAATTTTCATTGGAAGGACTGATGCTGAAGCTCCAATACCTTGGCCACCTGATGCAAAGAGCCGACCCACTGGAAAAGACCCTAACGCTGGGTAGGAGGAGAAAGGAGCAACAGAGGATGAAACAGTTGGATGGCATCACCAACTCAATGGATATGAGTCTGAGCAAACTCCAAGAGATAGTGAAGGACAGGGAAACCTGGCGTGCTGCAGTCCATGGGGTCGCAAAGAGTCGAACGTGACTTAGCAACTGAACAACAACATTCTTGCCTCTAGAAATTTCACCAACTCCATCTAAAAGCTTTTGCCCCCTAACCTTCAGTCACAAATATGATTTCCTTTCTTTCTTTGTACAATCTTTTGATTAATCTGTTTTATGAGATTTATGTGGTGCCTCATACCACAGCCATCATTTCCAAATTTCACATAAGGCCATAAGTTTTTTGAGGATTTACTCATGTCCACCTGAGGCCTGTGTTTAGGCTACTGACATCTAGAAATAGTCCAGCCTGATACAGAAATGTGTCACTGTGATATAAAACAGCTCATACGCAACTGGCCAATAGTGAAATTATGTCAGCCCTATAAAGTTAGTGTTAGTCAACATGAAGTTTTCCAAGAACATTAATATTTTGCAGAACCAAGGAACAGCCAAACAAAACATGCTCAAACACAGCAGACTGCATCAATCCACAGAGCTAATGGTGCTCAAATTCTTCTGGACTCAAATTGACATGTGATCTGTCATGGAAATACTTTTCTTTCTATTGTTTTCTATGATGTTAGTGCATTTTATCTTTGTCTACAAAATTCAACGTTTATCCTTTTTTCTAAAACCCTTATCATAAAGCCACCTTCAACTTTTTTTCAAAGGTTAAACTCCTACAGCAGACTGATTTTTTTTTTTTCTTTTTTCAGTATTGCTATAGCATTTGTTAACTTCTTGGTTACAAGGTCAAATAGGTTTGGGGTGATCTGCTCCTAACCTTGTTTTCCCTATAAACCCTGCTGTTTTCAGAATGCAACTTCAGAGAACATGAGGATTTCATGGACTGTGTACACTGTACGGCTACATAAATGCCTAGAGTATTACCCAACCAGGGGTAGAAGTTCAGTCGGCTGGTCGGAGGATAGGAATGTTTTACCAAGTCCTTCAATACAAGTCCCTCGGGTGTAAATGGTTCAGGCCAGCTGCGGATGACCTGCTAATCAGAGGGGGCGGGGGGCACTCTTCTGCTGGAACCTGGGCATGCAGATACTCTTGGGGACATCAGAGCTGACCTGCACTGACACTAGAACACAAGTGATTCATGCTTTTCCTGGGAAGCTGAACATGTCTGAAGATGGCTGGTGCCAGAGACCCCCGGGTTTCTGAATAGGGAGAGGACACCTCAGGGAAAAGGCATAGAAAATGGGAAGAGAAAAGGAGATTAAAAAGTGGGAATCAATATTTAGGAGGGGCTGCTAAAGCAGACATATGTACAAAATTTTTCAGTCGGACATTCTATCCTCAAATCGCAAAAAGTCAGTCAGGTTCAGGGCTTGAGGGTATGTCGCAGTGACTAACACTAAGCTGCCTGAGCCCCACATATGGGCTCTTCACGGCAACGGTGGCTTCCAGATGGAGAGCCTCCAGCTCCTCTTAGGCCCCACGGTGAGTGGAGGGTGGGGGCAGGTGACGCGTAAGGGGACTCTGCTGTGCCAGGGATGGGCAGTCCCTGGGCTTCCCATCGCCACTTGAACCACTTTTATGTGTTCTACGTATTGGACTTCCGCTGTTGCTTGTACGTGAAGTAAGAGTCCTACAGTTTTAAAAGGGAGAAATAAATAAAAAGCATTGAAAATCATTGCATCCTATCAAGCTGGCTGTTTCCCAATTCTGCCTGAGGCTGGCCTTCAGCAGGAAAGTAAATCAGTTGCTTACAAAAGATCTAGTCTATACAGAACGCCACTGCGGTGTGGAGGCCGGGGGGGGGGGGGTGTCCCTCAAATTCCCTGTTCTGATCAGTCCAAAGCTCCAGAAAGACTTCACTTTATGCCAGCTTTACTTGCTCATTTGACTCTTGCTCCCCATTTCCAGGTGTGCCAGGAAGGCTGGGGGCTGACGGTAGGGCAGGAGCCTGGAACACGGATGCTCAGGATCTGAACTGGTTCTGAACCCCCGGGGCCCAGTCTGAGGCAGTCGGAGCAGGACACCTAGGCCCCGTCCTGGTGCTCCCTAAGAGAGACCGGTTCATAGCCCCCATGCGAGTTGGTTGGACAGGATGTTCTTTAATGTTCTTTCTGACTAAAAGGAGTGATTGTGTCTGAGCTGAGGGAAAGGAGGAGGAGAGGTTTTAAGAGTAAGTTTGTAGCAAGAAATGAACATAATGGGTGAAAGGCTAATGGGTGCCCTGGTACCCAGCGCAGGCCCCATGGACATGCACAGAGGCAAACACAGACCTTCGGAATGGGCTGTTTCTCTAAAACTCATGAATGCTAAGGAACAGATGGGAAAAAAGAAAGCAAAGATGTGATGAGTACTGCTGTAACTGAAGCAGAATGGAACAGGACACATCTATCTTTAATTTCCCCCAAGACAACAATGCCTAAAACATAGAAGTTTGTTTCAGATCTTTTCAAGGACCTCTCCAAGTCCAGCGGGCCTTCCTGGTGGCTCAGTGGTAAAGAGTCCATCTGCCAGTGCAGGAATCCCAGGTTTGATCCTTAGGTCAAGAAGATCCCCCTCCAGTATTCTTGCCTGGAGAATCCCATGGACAGAGGGGCCTGGGGGCCTACAGTCCCTGGCGTTGCAGAGAGACTTAGTGATTGAACAGCAACACAACTCCGAGTCCAGCGATGAGGCTCCAAGTTTCAGGGAGAGGGTGTGTAGAGAAGTTTCTTTCAAGTGGTTAGACAGAAAAGAACGGGTGCCGGATTTACAGCCAGTCTCTGGGCAATGACTGCTTTGTCACCTTCTCCTGGTATTGATTCTCGCCTCAGACAGATGACAAGTGACTGCAGATGAAAGCACGCAGGCCTTGGTGCCTGCCCAACCAGCTTCTGAAAGCTTCCCCAGCATCCTGCCCCCTGGCTGCAATGGCCCATCCTCTTCCCCTGGGGGGGGGGGGGGGGGGGGGGGCCCAGCTGGCCTCAACTGCACGCACCTGCAGGTGCCACCCCCGGGGTCCCTATGCTGCAGCCTTGCCACCTGTTTTTCATTCCCAGAAATCCATTTAAAATTTCACTCTTCAGTGTGTGCCGTGCTACCTCCTTCAAATAACAACGTCCCTGTGGCTGATGGGAAAACTTCTCCTTGATGCTGCTGTCTTCCAGATATTGCTAATGCCTGCATTTAACCACTCCTGGCCTTTTAATAACAGAGCTCATTTAGTGAGCATCTACTCTGAGCCAAGGATTTTCAATGTATTACCATTCATCTTTATGCTGCCACTGAGTGGTTATGAAGAAATGGAGACTTGTGAGGTTAAATAATTGCCCAAGGTCACATGGTCTGGGGATCTGATGTTTGAATCTAGGTGTCTGATTCAGAAGAGAGTTGACTTGGGAATTCTCTGGCAGTCCAGCAGTTAGAACTCTGTGCTTCCACTGAGGCACGGGGCATAGGTTCATTCCTTGCCAGGGGGCATGAGATCCCTACAGGCTGAGTGGTGCCGCCAAATTCATATATATAATAAATATTTTGTAAAAAGAGGAAGACAGCTGACTTACAAACATCTCATACAGGTCAGTGGGAACGACTAACCACATCCCATTTCCCCCCATTTCCCCTTTTTCTTAAGATCCTTCTCATAACTCCAGGGACATGACAAGGGAACTAAAGCTTTCAAATACGAGGTGGTACAGAAATGAAAGCTGGGAAATCTAGGGGCAGCCCGGGAGAACTGAACCTAGAGACAGATATTCAGGCCTGGATTTTCTCTTTTCCCTCTCCTCTTGCCTGAAATTGTACCCATTAGGTTCATCTTCACAATTAAAAAGAGAACATGGAAATTGCTTCTTGGACATTAAGGTGCTAATTACCATTTTTTTCCTCCTTAGTATATAAAAGTGTTCAACAGAAGTGAGACATTCCCACGGCAGTGGAGACCACCTGCCTGGCTGGAATGGGATATCTGAATCAGAGTACACTGTGGTTTGTGCTGGAAGGCCCTGAGGACAGTCATCAGAGACAGGGAGGCCTCCCAAGGCCAGGTCGAGGAAATGATGCACCAGTTTCAACAGTGATCCTCTTCCTTCCTCCTACACGGACTCCAACTCACAGCTCAGGCTAGGAAGACAAGAGTTAGGGCTCAGCTGATGACTGAGTTAAAACAGCACCAGTGAAGCAAAGCATTATTTGGGTTTTGTTTTTTTTGAACAAGGACAAACAAGTAGATATTCATCATATTCCTAAATGTGAGGCTACCAAGAGACATTATTCCCAGCAAGTTATATAGAAGCTAATTATATGAGCACAAACAAGCTTAATAGAATCAAACCAAAGGAAAATGGGGAGTGAGGGAATCTGCTTAGATTCTTCACTCCTACAGGAAGTTGTTTCTGAACATGGTTGAAGAGGAGAGCCTGTGAAACCCTGGAGAGTGACTCTTACTGTTTCACTTTAATTATCCGTTTCTCCTCAAAATAAGATGCAATAAAAAAAGTAATACTAGTTCATTTCAGACCCCAATTTTGATAGGCATGGTGAGATAGAATTCATTATTAAAACTAGATCTTGCCAACTAACTTTATTACTTTTGTGCTTTTCAAACATCTACCTAGGAGTTATTCAACAGACACAAGAGCAAACGTAAATCACTGGCTTTGTGAAGTGTAAAGTGTCCAATATCAGGTAACCAGGAGGGAGCATGAGATCCAAATGGATGAAGAGGACCAGAAAAGGTAAGAGACTGACCTATTCTTATTGAGCTGGTGATGCTACCTGCAGCCACTGGCAGACCATTTTATCTTTCATGGTTTTGCTTCTGTGTGTGCAAATGAGAAGGAAGCATTCATCACTCACAATCATCCGTCACAAAAGTGCCAGGGTCCTTAGAGCGTCTAGTCTCACCACTTCATTTTCCAGATGACAACACTCGGAGATGAGAAAGCCAAAGCTATGCTGCCTATGGTTAAAATCCACAAAGTGAGCGTCAGCGCCTCGACCAGATCAAGGTCTCCCGTTTCTCAGACCAGCACTGACATGTTGGTGTAAGAGTCAAGTTCGACCATACAGAAGTGCTGAGACGGGCTATAAATGCACAAGCCTAAATCCTTTACAGGACAGCCTGATCATCACACTAATACCAATCATCAGTTAGCATGCAGTTTCTCTAGTTTCTCCTAAACAGTTATGACAGAAGGTTACAATATGATAAAAGTCATTTTTTACAGAAGCCACTCTGGTATTCAAAAGTTAAACTGGCATTTTTAAAACATTTTCACACTGAATATCCTGAGTTCTCTACAGGCAGATGTAACCAGACACATTCAATTTTTTTTTTAAATAATCAAGATTACCTACAAAGAAATTCCTTAGAAAAGATTTAATTTTAATTAATGCCATACAAGAATGAATCCAATCTGCTTTAAAAACGTTGAGTCTGATAATAAATGTCTGATAATCCCTAAAATAACTTGTAGCTGGAGGATTCTTAAGTGGGTATAATCACAGCTTAACAAAATGCATCTCTCCAAGATAGAGTACTCTTCTGGCTGAGAGCTGAAGGGATAGAAAAAGGTTACCCATGGCTGGTTTGGACTTCAAGATTCACATATCTGTACATAAAAGGTTAATTTCAAAAGTTCAACACTTTTGCCAACCCATTTTATTTAAATCCATTTCTGCTTTTAAATAAAAGTAATATTAAAAGATGCTCAGTTGCATCTGACTCTTTGCAACCTCATGGACTACAGCCTGCCAGGCTCCTCTGTCCATAGGATTATGCCAGTAAGAAGACTGGAATGGGTGGCCATGCCCTCCAGGGGATCTTCCCCAACCAGGGATTAAACCTGGGTCTCCTGTATTGGTAGGTGGATTCTTTATCACCTAGCCACCTGGGAAACCAGAATTAAAAACATTGAGAAAGTATAATGGTCACGGAAGTAATCACTGACTCCTATGTTAAAACATAACAAAAATATTTCTACTAGAAGGACATCTTGCAGACAGCCTAATGACCTTTAGGGCGGAAAGCCCTGGGAGGTACTCAGAGGCAAGTCCATCCAAACATTCTTCTTCCTCCCAATCTTCACCTTGTTTCAAGGAACAACTTAAAATCATACATCCTCTGAGCAGCCTTCCTTGATTCCCTCTAGTTACTACCATGTGCTGCCCCAAGCTTATCCCTGAATACACTCTGCTGACTTATCCAGCTCCCAGTTAGAATGTCAGCTCCTGAGGGTAGGGGGCTGGTGGTGTTCCGGCCTAGTCGCTTCTTTATTTGCAGTGCCCAGCACAGTAACTGGCCAGAGCAAACATCCAACTGCCTATTGAATGAATGGAAACAATGAACGGGGGGAACAGAGGCCTGGATGAATGTGTGTGGGGGGAATGTAACTCATTTTAGACAAATTCTCTTGCCAGGCAAGGAAAAACACAGAGCGTAGCCGAGACCTCAGAGATCATCTGGCCCAATCCCCTCATTTTCCACAAGCCAAGTAATCTTGGCATAATACTACATGAAATACAAAAGAATATTTCAGAAAACATGTGAAAGAATATTGGGAGAAGTAAACAATCTAATAAACCAAGATACCAGCCCACACAATCTGCAAGCAGAATTTAAATAATCAAAATGCTCACAGCACTAATTTTATTTGGCTTTTCATCAGTGCCTTCGAAAGTGTCCACTTATTACCCAGCAGTGTCAAGTCTCCATCATTCAGGCTCAATTACTTAGCATGTAGATCAGGCAAGATTCTCCCTTCCTCTCCTGCCTGTGTTTCTCCAGCTTTTCAATGCTCATTAGCACCTCCAATAGAAGGCTGAGGAAATGAAACTCCAATTTATCAATGTCAACTGTTGAACCAGCAAATTGCTGGTTCCCGCCCCCACATGGAAGTGTTTGGACAATTCTGAATCAACAAGATGTTGGCAGCTGTGTTCCTATGGTTCAGTAATTGCATTGTTTCCTACTGTGCCTTACGGGTTGTGAAATGAATTTATTAAATAATCTACACAAAGGGAACATAGTGTGGGCTAGTGGAAACAGCTCTGAGCCGGTATTAGGAGACTGTTCCACTTTGACCATTAGCCTTGACATCAGTTTTTCTAGTCCTCAGGCTCCTAACTACCTAAGGGGATAATTCTGCCCTAAACAGCAGAGAAATCTCTGGCACCTCAACCATTGTCTTATGGTGCTTGACAGAATGCACTAGAACCTGTAATTGACCATTTCATACTGGGAGACAATGGTTATGAAAGGGAAATTCAGTCCACACACAAGAAGCATATAATAGAAGGGATTTAAACACACCTAGTATAGAAACCAATACTATTGTCTTTGGTAAGCTTGCCAGTTGGTGTTTTGCTAGCTGTCTTGGGTTATTAAAACCAGTCAATGTTTTGTAAATCTGGCTGTGTGACAGAAGGAGATTTTCAAGTGAAGATGAGTAACACTTGGTATATTATTACAACTGTAAATAAGAAAGACAAGTAAGTTGAATACAAGTCCACCCTGAGCCTTGTTGACCCTATTTCCATTAGTGTTAAACCATATTCTCAAATCTCAGAAGGCAAAAGGATTTGGGAACATCCCCAAACAGCCACCCTGCGGAGGGGTGGAAGAAGAGTCTGCTCACTCGGCCGTGTCCGACTCTTTGTGACCCCATGGACAGTAGATCACCAGGTCCCTGTGTGCACGGGATTTCCTGGGCAAGAATACTGGAGTGGGGTGCCATTTCCTACTCCAGGGGATTTTTCTGACTCGGACTGAACCCGCTTCTCTTGTGTTTCCTGCATTGACAGGCAGATTCTTTACCACTGTGTTACCTGGGAAGCCCAGGAAGGAGAGTCTCACTGGGCCGTAAACAGCTCAGGGTCTTTTTGGTCACTGGTGTTTTTTGTTTTTTTCCTGGATAATAGTTATCAGTGATGATAAGATGGGGAAAAAATATCTTCCCTCCAACTGGGAGTTTGGCATTCATTCAGGGCCCATTGTTTCCAGTCGTTTCCCGTTCCTTCTTAAAAAGAAAAAAGTTCAAGTAAGGCGGCTTTCTCTCAAATTAAGAAGCAAAATTCCACTCCCTTCCAAATGCTGTAGTCAGTTATTTTATAAATAGGACTGGATTCAGGTCCACAATAGTTTACTAAAGTCTATACACAGTCCAGTGGTTCTGGCCAAGCAGTACAATGGCTGACACATCATTACCCCAGGTTTGATCATTTCCACAATGGGTGTCATGACTGTTAATGCGTGTCACACACAAACCACGGCTGCCACGCTGAAGTCTATCACAGCTGGGCTAGGTACTTTATTTCCCAATCTCCTATCTATACTTTGCAGAAACCGTGAGAGGTAGGTATTAGGAGTAGGTATTCTACTATTTTGTAGACAGAGAAGCAGTAACTCAAGGGCATGAGGTTAGGAAGAGATTTAGGAACTCAAATCAGGTCTGGCTTACTCCAAATCTCACCGGCTTTCTACAACTAGATGTCGGTGTGAATCTGTGGGCTAACTTGTTCTTTCTAGATTGGATGACAAAGTCCTGCAAGGCACACTTTCGGATAAATTAATGGTCCTACACTGAGGCTTTTCTTCCCAACAGTCAACGGAATATGTCCATAGAAGTTCATCATTGGAGCTTTCTGTGCTTTGGTTTTGGCTGAATGCTAATTTACTGTCTAATGAGGAGCCCTCCAGGCAAACTTCAGTTGAACAGTCTGATGAGCAGCACAAGAGTGTGCGTTTTAAAAAACCACCCATGGAGCTGTCTTCAGAGTTGAGGATCAACATCTAGTTCTCCCAGGAATGCACCAAGGACCGAGACAGGAGGCCAGGGTTCCAGCTTACTTTTGCTTCAGGACTGGGGCTGAGAAACCTGTATTCCCAACTCACAACCACTATAGCAATTCATTCCCTCATCTGGGGCCTGCTTCCCCATCTGGAAAATGGGGACTTTGGGCCAGTTGATATATTTTTTAAAGTCCTATCTACTGAGGTATGACTTATATACAATCAAATCCACCCCTTTGAAAGATACCGTTTGATGAGCCTGACAGAAGTAAACAGTTTTATAACTAGAGCCACAGTTATCCATCATCCCCCAAAATGTCCCCATGTCCTTTTGATGTCAGTTCCCCTTCCCAAGCCCCAGGCAATCTCTGATCTGCTTTCTATCCCTATAGTTTTATAATTTCCTGAAAAGCACGCAGGTGCAAATCTATGTAGCCTTCTATGGCTAGGTTCTTTCACTTATTAATAGCATGGAATTAATATTCATTCCTGCTGTTGTTCTCATCAAATCAATAGCTGGGTTCTTATTGTTGAGCAGTATTTCCCTGTATGGATGTGATATACTTTGTCCATCTACTCACTAGCTGATGCTCAGTTTGGGTGTGTCTACTTTTTGCTAATCTGAATAAAACTGTAGGCCTCTGTGTGAACATAAATTCCATTTCTCTTAGGTAAATACTTACTTAATAGGATTATGATAGTTGAGCCATTTGTTAAGTGTGGGGCGTGTGTGTTTAACTTTCTAATAATGTGTCTCACAGTTTTCCCAGTGGCTGTGCCATTCTGCATTCGCACCAGCCATATATGGACCGGTTGCTATTTAATGGGTAACCTCAGATAATGACTGATACCTATCAATGTCCCATGAATGCACTGACTCTTCTGGAGCAGAGGTCCCATGAAATGCATCTCGGTAGCCTTCATAGCACCAAAGACAGATGCGAAGTAGTGCATGGACTTGATGCTGGGAGCCCTTTCCAGCTTTGACAGTGCTATCATTCTCTTTTCCCTTCTCTAGACATCTTGTTCTGTGGCAGTGAACACTAAACGCTTGCTTTAGGCTGAAATCAGTCTAGAAAGGCCTGCAAAACTCACAGCTGCTGGCTCTGTAAGGTAAAGGCTGCCACTTCCTCTTCTGCAAACTGGAGGTGATCATTACCTTCCATGAAGGTTGTTGGAAGATTAAGTGATGTCATGATATGTGTTCAACACACAATAAGTGTCCAGTAAATGGCAATTTTTATCTTCAAAAGTTATAAACTGGCATGGCTGATAAACCAGAGAGGTGATAAACTGGACCTCCTTCCAAAGGTCCCCAGTGACAATCAGATATGTGAAAATGGAGTGTCCTGTTTTTCACTACAGAGACCTCACCATGTTTTCCGGATAAGATTTAAAAAGGGTCAAGAGTTCCCTCTCCACGTATTAGGTTGCTGCATTCATACCTCTCCTTATTTATACTATATATACATGTGTGGTAAACACATACAGAGAGCCACATACATACATAGTGAGAAATGAACAAAAGAAACATAGGTCCTCTCTTGTTGAGTTTACAGTCTAACACATTCCTCTTAATTGATGTGTAGGAAGACACAGGACAAAAGTTTTGCTGTGGGCAAAGAGGCAGAGCTTTCCAGATCTCAGCCAAGCAGCTTAAAGTGTGGCAGCGTTGATGGGACTGCTTCAACTCTAATTTTCATTTTATTCAGGGAAATATACTGTAGGGTCTAGAGTTTTCCTGAATGCTAATGTGTGTGTGTGTATTTTAAAGAGGAAGAGAGGAGAGAGGCAAGCAAGGAGGATGGGGAATCCACTGATGGACATCTGAGCTCTGAATAATGCATCCACACGTTTCAATTTAAGCACTGTTTGTGTTCCATTCCACCCCCCCAAGCCCTCAAACTAATTGCCTGATGTTTTGAGTGCCTAGCAAGCTGCCTGCCTAATGATGCCTGGGCTCTTAGCAGCCTCATGCCTCTCTTTCCTTTAACCAACGCAGGGAAGTGGGCTGGTTTCCCCAGTCCCTTCCCCAAAACCATTAGTCTTTCAGCCAAAATAAGAAGAGGGGCAAGTCCTTTTGAGAGAGAGGAGCTGAGGTTGCAGGGCAGCCCTGTAGGAGGCCTGCCAGGCTCAGTTCACTTTCCTACTAAGAAAGTCCTTCATGAACCAGGAGCCTAAGGCATAATGGGAGCTCGTTAGAATGCACTCTCTGGCTGGACACTGGACCTACTGAGTCAGGGGACCCCAGGAGTGTGCAGGCACATTAAAGTTTCAGAAATGCCAGAATGGGAATATAAATCCCAAAGAGTTCTCATTCCATTTTAAGAATCTGACCATAGCATATGAGATGGTCAAGCGAATTGGGACAAAATTATGTTGGAAAGGCAGTGCAGTGTGAATGAAACAGCCAGCTCCGATGATCTTCAACTTCTGATATATATACCCTGTGTAGTTCCCACCCACACTGAACCAGGGTCGGTCTACAGCAAATCAAATGTGTAGAAGTGAAAGCATGAGGCTTATAGGGCGAGATCATAATAGACACTACAGTACTTTCCTGGCTTGGCCCTTTGCATCACTTGCTTGGGACGGGGGCACAGGGCACCACTATGCTGGGGCTCTTTCGAGAGCTTGTGGAGAGGCCCACGTGGGGATACACTGCGGCCTCCTGGCACCATCTGCCAGTCATGTGAGCAAGTCAGCTCATAGGTGGAACCTCCAAGCCCAACCAAGCTTTCAGGTGACTACAGATCCAGTCAACATCTTACCCGATACTTCATTTAAGACCGCAAGCCAGAACCACCCAGTTAAGCCACTCCCAAACACCTGATTTCAAGAAACCTTGTGAGCAAATCAATGTTTAATGCTATTTTAACCCACTGAGGGCTTCCCAGATGGTGCAATGGTAAAGAATCTGCCTGCCAATGCAGGAAACAAGAGTTTGATCCCTGAGTGGGGAAGAGCCACTGGAGAAGAAAAAGGCCACTCAATCCAGTATTCTTGCCTGGAAAATTCCATGGACAGAGGAGCCTGGCAGGCTATAGTCCATGGGGTCACAAAGAGTCAAACACGACTGACCATGCCTATATGAACCCACTGAGTTTTGGGGTATTGATTATTCAGTTAACAAATAACTAGAATGAGGACAGAGGGCTGGGTCTGAGACTGGGCTCCCCCAACTAGGAGTGGTTTTCCATCACCTCTTCACCTTCTTCATGCCTCAGATGCCTCATCTATGAAAGGAAGAAACACAGTTCATCCAATTTTCAACCCCTTTGAATATACAGATGCACCATTACCATTATATATCACTAAGAAAAGGGTATCATGAAATTCATACATCACTAGTTCTAGGATGCCTACAAACTGTTGAGACTAAAATTGTGGGAAGATGTGCATCTTAGAGTCGATGGAATACAGGATGATATTTGTTCTGCTCACCGCATGGAGATGGTAGGAGGATCAACAGTACAACAGATGCAGAGGGAACTAATGGGCAGCATTCTGAGGCATCCTTGCTTGAGAAAGGGAAATGAAGCTGTGGTTCCAGACCAGCTAATTAAATGGGCTCTGCTGGGCTTCATCATTTCATTTTTAATGCTCTTGCCTCAGGCTCCTATCACAATTTATGCTCAAAATGACTTCTACAAAGCCCAACTGAGAGGGAAAAACAGTCAAGGAAAACCATCTCTGGCAGTGCTCCCTAAACTTGCTGGAGCATAAGAAATGACTTATTGCATTTGTTAAATATACACCCAGGCCCTTTGCTAGAGACTTTGATTCAGTAAATCTGGGGTGGGCATTGGAATCTATATTTTAACAAGGGCCCCAGGCAGTTCTTATGAACACACAAGATTTAAAACACTGATCAAAATGAGATAATATCCATCCACTTACTAGTATTTTTTCTTGCACCAAATTATAATAGGAAAGTACAAGTCTGGAATGCCTTAGCTATATCCCCTTGCAAAAAAAAAAAAAGCCTTCAACTTACCATAAGGGTTTACTGAAGGGCTTACTGGTAAGACAATTTATTGAAAAACTATCTTATCAAGGAGTTTGCCATTGTTGGAAAACTTACTGAAGTCATGGAAATGTATACTATTCAATGTTTATAGTGTAAAAATTTGCATAATATTAGAGGAAATATATTAAAGAATGTATCTCCTGACAGGCTGACTGTTTTTTTTTTTTTAAACTGAGGTATAGTTGATGTACAATATTATGTAAGTTTCAGAGGTATAACAGTGATTCACAATTTTTAAAGGTTATACTCCATTTATGTGCATGCGGTGCTAAGTTGCTTCAGTTGTTTACAACTCTTTGCAATCCTCCTAGGTCCATGGGATTCTCCAAGCAAGAATACTGGAGTGAGTTGCTACTTCCTCCTCCAGGGATCTTCCTGATACAGAGATGGAACCAGCAGCTCCTGCACTGCAAGTGGATTCTTCACTGCTGAGCCATGAGGGAAGCCCTATATTCCACTTATACTTACTATAAAATATTATCTATATTCCCTGCACTGTACAATATATCCTTGTAGCTTATTTTATACATAGTAGTTTATGACCTGTTTCCTTTTTTTTTCCCAATCACTCAGCAAAATTGCTAAGCAACCATATTTTCCTTTGTTGCTTAGACTACCAGGAACCTTTCACCTAAAATTCATGCCCCCAAATGATAACAATATTAACAATAATTAATATTTTTTATAGTTGTTGCTGTATAAAGCTTGTGAGGTTTTGGCTTTGTTGTGTATTTTAATGGTCATGTTATAGTCACGTGCATTTTCTTAAGATTTTCAAATCTTTTTGGAAGAAGGCAAGAAACAGATTTTAAAATCAATACTATTTGTTTTTGTTTTGTTCTGTTTCTAATAATGTTACGACTAAACAACCACCAACCAGTTTCCAGCAACTCTTCATCAAGTTACATGGGTTGTCCCCTCTCATGCCAATCCCTTGGCCAGCTTTTAAAATGTTATACGGATGCTAACCCCATCTTGGTGAGCAAAGTTGATTTCTGTTCAAGCCAAATATTGATACGAATAAACAGAAAATAATTTTAGAGCAGCTTCCCAAAAGCCTCTTTTTGTCTCTCTCTGGTGCATAACACCATTTCTGACAATCTGACCCAACTATGGCAGCTGAGGCAGGTCATTAAAATCTCTCCCTAGAAGAACCAAAAAACAACATCTTCCACTTCATTTTTCAACATCTTACTCATGTGTTTTCAGTTTTGCAACAGAATTTCATCCTTGACCTGAACTTCTAAATATCTCACAAACAATAATTAAGTCACTAGAACCCTGCTGTGAAAAGGTCATTTTCTGACAGATGGGATAACCGAGATAGAACACAGAAATTGTTTCCTCTCTTCCCCAGACTTACAGAGCAAGATAACTCAGGGCAAGGATTTTCATAATGAACATGGAGTCGGTACACAGCAAGTGCTTGGTCAATTTGTATGAGTAAAAGAATTTAGCTCAGAAACTGTGGTTCCTCAGATTCTCTGATTGAAATTCAGTCATTATGCAAGTAAGAACATGAGGCCCAAAGAATTGATCTTTCCCAAAGTTACACCAAAAAGGGAAGCAAGACAGACAAAAATCCAAATTCTCTCTTTCCCCACCCACTGACTCTCCTTGACTTGACCTCTTATACAACCTCTGACTTCTCTGTCAGATCCTTGTCTTATATCACCACTTCTTGGACCTTCCCATTTAGTTAGTCATCTCCCTTGTTTTTTAACTCAGAATCAAGTTCTCTGGGAGAAACCTTCCAGCCTGGGGCAGGCTCCTTCATTACCTGCTCCCACACCTCCTTGACTCATATTCCTTGTAGGGAATGTAACCCAGCTTGCAACTGTATTTTCAAAAATGAAACTATTTCATGAAGGTCCAGCTTTTTCAATAAACTCCCTGAGAGTAGAAACATACATGTTGCTGTCATTCACTTCTATACTCCTAGGGCAGAAAGCCTCACTCAACTGATTATTTGTTGAATGAATACATCATTTTAAAATTCTCCAAAAATAAGGAGTGGGTCAGTGGTACAAATATCCTGTCTCATAAACAGTAGAGATACAATAAAAGCAGCAAATCACTCCTGTATAATATTTAAATATATCTCTATTTTTGCATTGAGATAATTCACTCTATAAATAACATATAATCGATGCTGAAACTCAGATGGTCCTGTTTCAGACTCTGGGAAAAATCGGGGCAGATTTCCTCTTTCAATGGGTTCAACAGGAAATGTTTATTATTTTAGCACGAGACTAAGACAAACTGGGACCCCTATGTGCTGCTCACAGAATTTCACAGGATAGCCTGAAATTTCTAAATTATGTAGGCAACTGTTTTCTGCAACTGTTATGTAGACAACTGTTTTCAGGTAGAGGATACTAGAGAGGATTATTCTTATTCAATTTGCCTCTGTACCTTTAAAAAGTTTCATAAAAGCATGTAGCAATATTTGCAAATTTTATTCCACTTAATCCAGAGAAAGGGCCAGGTCACTTCTCTGATCCACAATTCACTTACAGATTCCAAAAAGAAATGACAACAATTTGATGTCATTGCTTAGAACATTTTAACAATCTGTTGGGTCTAAAACTGTTCAATTCGGTATCAAAGATTGTTTCCAATTTTAACTCTGAAATTAAACTTAAAAAGTAAATGGCTCACTACTGTTTCTCTCTCTTTTCCACCTGTTTAAATATAACACAACTTTCGTCAGTCTGAAGGTTTACTAGCCTTGATCCTACAACTCACGGTGAGAAACCTGCCCTCCTTTGGAAGACCAAGAACAAAGTGTTAAGAAAAGGCCTCCTTTTGACAAAAAGCTTCTGACTAGAGAATGTTTGGGGAATGTTCTTAGCACACTGCCTGTGAAGCACCATTATATCTTCTCCTTCTTGGAACTTGAAAAAATGTCCTACCGCTCCTAAATCGGGGTATCTCAGAGGTGTTGGAGTGAGGCAACAGTGACGTCAGAGAGTATGCTTAGGTGCTCTGATTTGGCTTTGAGTAGATAGAACTGGGTTATAAATCAAGAGAACCAATTATAAACATAGCACCAGCCTTCCCTGGACCTCAGCCTCCTCTATTATTAAAGAAGGGGCATTACTCAGAGGTCTCGTTCATCACTAGCATCCATTAACTCTGACTCTACTAAGACACATGGAAAATCTCAGAGCTTGTTTCTGGCAAAGCAGAGAGAAGACCAGATATCTTGAGGGAGTTTACTGTCTGTTCTGCTTCTGCTATAGACGCCCATGGGTGCTCTGCACCCCCTGCCCTCAGGACATTGCTTCACAGTGGGCTTCTAACACCCAAAGGTAATGTGGATGCTTGTTATGGGCTGAGCTGTGTGCCCCTCAAATTTATAGTTTGAAGCTCTAACCCCCAGTATCTCCAACGTGACTGTATTTGAAAACAGGACCTTAAAGTAGTGATTAGGGTAGGTTCTAATCCCATCGGACTGGTATCCTCAGAAGAACAGGAAATTGGACACACAGAGACTCAGAGGAAAGGCCACATGAGGACACATGAGAAGGTCTCGGGAGAAACCAAATCTGCGGACATCTTGGACTTCCAGCCTCCAGGACTGTGAGAAAATAAATGTCTGTGGTCGAAGCCACCCCGTCTGTGGTATTTTGTTACAGAAGCTCTACAATGCTGAACTGATTCACCTGTTTAGATGAGAACTTGAGTCTTCTCATCTCTATTTCTTTCTCCAATGAAAAACTTCAGTTCTAAAGCAGAAAAGTTAACATTTCCAAGGTCACACAAGTGCTTAGTGCCAGAGGGGACACGAGAGCAGAGCTGATGAAGGGAAACGGGTAAGGTCAACAACCTGGACTTCTTTCCTTAAAAACAATACACAACCTAACAATAAAATACCGACACTTGGCACAGGCATCAAAGAACTCATACTCAGCGTACACTCATAATAAGCTCGAGCAACCAATTATAAATTAAGATTATGATATTTCACTGAATGAAACCGCATGGTTAAAACATGCCCTGTTTGTATCCAGAAGAGACATTAGGACTTCCTCCCCTCTAGAAAGCCAAGAACTTTCCTCCAGGGAGTGCTCACCACAGCTACTGGCTCTCCTCTCTGCTCTAGTCTTTCCAAAGAGGCCTCCTGAAGTCTCTGTACAGGGAGACACATTCAAACATAAGCCTGCCTGTTTTTGAGGCTAAAAAAAGGCATGGCACTCAATATCTGCATTGGAACTGATCTTCATTTTCTCTCTTGGTCACGCACAAGATGTGAACAAGCAGCCCTCTGACCCCTCGGTTCCCTGCCAAGCCTGAGATGGGGCTCAGGGAGGGATCTAGCTGCATGCTCCCTACCACAGATGTGAGGCCCTGAAAGAGACCTCAAATGAAAGTATCCATACCACACCTTGATGATCAAAACTGGTTTAAGGAAAAAGAGAATGGTTCTATTAATAATTCACTGGTTCCTAAATACACATGTTCAGGCTGTCTGCATCTGAATCATCTCAAAAGGGTTTGGTTTTTTTTTTTTTTTTAATTCAAACTTCAAAACCGCATCCTTAGGACATTTTATTTCATAGGTGGGACCATGGACTGTGACTTTTAAGGTGATCCCCAGGTGAGTGTGAGCTTCCCAGGTGGCTCAGTGGTAAAAAAAAAAAAAAAAAAAAATCCGCCTGCCAATGCAGGAGACATAGGAGAAGCAAGTTTGATCCCTGGGTCAGAAGATCTCATGGAGGAGGGTGTGGCAACCCACTTCAGTATTCTTGCCTAGGAAATCCCATGGACAGAGGAGCCTGGTAGGCTACAGTCCATGGAGTCGCAAAAGAGGCAGATACAATTTAGTGACTAAACAACAACAGGTGAGTATATAATTTGGGAAATACTCAAAACTGCTGTACTTCTTTTCAGAGCTGAAAGAAAACAACTGAGAAGTAGCTGGTGTCTACAAATCATCATTCCTATCATTGAGGTACCAGTCATCCAGTTCTATATTAACTTTATCGTCAGGTGGTGCTACTGGTAAAGAACAAACCTGCCAATGCAGGAGATGTACGAGCTCAATCCCTGGGTCAGGAAGATCCCCTGAAGGAGGGCATGGCAACTCACTCCAGTGTTCTTGCCTGGAGAATCCCCATGGACAGGGGAGCCTCTGGGCTACAGTCCTCAGAGTCATGAAGAGTTGGGCATGACTGAAGCGACTTAGCATGCACTGTGAGATAACAAAATATCCCAAAACTCAGTGGCATTTCTTATCTCTCAGTTTCTGTAAGTTGGAAATTCAGGTGTGGTGAGGTTAAGTATTTCTGGATCAAGTTTTTTTTTTTTTTTTTTTTAACCAGGCTGTAGTTAAGTCACTGTAAGACGGTAGGCACTGAGGGAGGCCATCAGAGGACGGACAGACTGAAACCACAATCACAGACAACTAGCCAATCTGATCAAATGGACCACAGTCTTGTCTAACTTAATTAAACTAAGCCATGCCCTGTGGGGCCACCCAAGACATACGGGTCATGGTGGAGAGGTCTGACAGAATGAGGTCCAATGGAGAAGGGAATGGCAAACTACTTCAGTATTCTTGCCTTGAGAACCCATGAACAGTATGAAAAGGCAAAAAGATAGGACATGAAAGATGAACTCCCCAGGTCAGTAGGTGCCCATTATGCTACTGGAGATCAGTGGAGAAATAACTTCAGAAAGAAAGAAGGGATGGAGCCAAAGCAAAAACAAAAGCCAGTTGTGGATACTGGTGATGGAAGCAAAGTCTGATGCTATAAAGAGCAAAACTGCATAGGAACCTGGAATGTTAGGTCCATGAATCAAGGCAAATTGGAAGTGGTCAAACAGGAGATGGCAAGAGTGAATGTCAACAGTCTAGGAATCAGCGAACTAAGATGGACTGGAATGGGTGAATTTAACTCAGATGACCATTATATCTACTACTGTGGGCAGGAATCCCTTAGAAGAAATGGAGGAGCCATCATAGTCAACAAAAGAGTCTGAAATGTAGCACTTGAGTACAACCTCAAAAACGACAGAATGATCTCTATTCGTTTCCAAGCCAAACCATTCAATATCATGGTAATCCAAGTCTATGCCCTGACCAGTAACGCTGAAGAAGCTGAAGTTGAACAGTCCTACGAAGACCAACAAGACCTTCTAGAACTAACACCCAAAAAAGATGTCTGTTTCATTATAGGGGACTGGAAGGCAAAAGTAGGAAGTCAAGAAACACCTGGAGTAACAGGCAAATTTGGCCGTGAAGTACAGAATGAAGCAGAGCAAGAGCTAATAGAGTTCTGCCAAGAGAACACACTGGTCATAGCAAACATCCTCTTCCAACAACACAAGAGAAAACTCTACACATGGACATCACCAGATGGCCAACACTGAAATCAGATTGATTATATTCTTTACAGCCAAAGATGGAGAAGCTCTATACAGTCAGCAAATACAAGACCGGGAGCTGACTGTGTGTGGCTTGAATCATGAACTCCTTATTGCCAAATTCAGACTGAAACTGAAGAAAGTGTTGAAAACCACTAGACTATTAAGGTATGACCTAAATCAAATCATTTATGATTATATAGTGGAAGTGAGAAATAGATTTAAGGGACTAGATCTAATAGAGTGCCTGATGAACTATGGATGGAGGTTCATGACATTGTATAGGAGACAGGAATCAAGATCATCCCCAAGAAAAAGAAATGCAAAAAGGCAAAATGGCTGTCTGAGAGTGCCTTACAAATAGCTGTGAAAAGACAGGAAGCGAAAAGCAAAGGAGAAAAGTAAAGATATATCCATTTGAATGCAGAGTTCCAAAGAATAGCAAGGAGAGATAAGAAAGTCTTCCTGGGTGATCAATGCAAAGAAATAGAGGAAAACAACAGAATGGGAATGACTAGAGATCTCTTCTAGAAAATTAGAGATACCAAGGGAACATTTCATGCAAAGATGGGCTCAATAAAGGACAGAAACAGTAGGGTCCTAACAGAAGCTGAAGATATTAAGAAGAGGTGGCAAGAATACACAGAAGAACTATACAAAAAAGATCTTCATGACCCTGATAATCATGATGGTGTGGTAACTCACCTACAGCCAGACATCCTGGAATGTGAAGTTCAGTGGGCCTTAGAAAGCATCACTACAAAGCTAGTGGAGGTGATGGAATTCCAGTTGATCTATTTCAAATCCTACAAGATGATGCTGTGAAAGTGCTGCACTCAATATGTCAGCAAATGTGGAAAACTCAGCAGTGGCCAGAGGACTGGAAAAGGTCAGTTTTCATTCCTATCCCAAAGAAAGGCAATGCCAAAGAATGCTCAAACTACTGCACAATTGCACTCATCTCACATGCTAGGAAAGTAATGCTCAAAATTCTCCAAGCCAGGCTTCAACAATACATGAACCATGAACTTCCAGATGTTCAAGATGGTTTTAGAAAAGGCAGAGGAGCCAGAGATAAAATTGCCAACACCCGCTAGATCATCGAAAAAGCAAGAGAGTTCCACAAAATCATCTATTTCTACTTTGTTCACTATGCCAAAGCCTCTGACTGTATGGATCACAATAAACTGTGGGAAATTCTTCAAGAGATGGGAATACCAGACCACCTGACCTGCCTCTTGAGAAATCTGTGTGCAGGTCAGGAAGCAACAGTTAGAACTGGACATGGAACAACAGACTGGTTCCAAAGAGGAAAGAGTACTTTAAGGCTATATATTGTCACCCTGCTTATTTAACTTATATGCAGAGTACATCATGAGAAACACTGGGCTGGAAGAAGCACAAGCTGGAATCAAGATTGCCAGGAGAAATATCAATAACCTCAGATATATGCAGATGACACCACTTTTATGGCAGAAAGCAAAGAAGAACTAAAGAGCCTCTTGATGAAAGTGAAAGAGGAGAGTGAAAAAGTTGACTTAAAGCTCAACATTCAGAAAACTAAAATCATGGCATCTGGTCCCATCACTTCATGGCAAATAGACAGGGAAATAGTGGAAACAGTGGCTGACTTTATTTTTCTGGGCTCCAAAATCACTGCAGATGATGACTGCAGTCATGAAATTCAAAGACGCTTACTCCTTGAAAGGAAACTTATGACCAACCTAGCAGCATACTGAAAAGCAGAGACATCACTTTGTCAACAAAGGTCCGTATAGTCAAGGCTATGGTTTTACTAGTAGTTATGTATGGATGTGAGAGTTGGACTATAAAGAAAGCTGAGTGTAGAAGAATTGATGCTTTTGAACTGTGGTGTTGGAGAAGACTCTTGAGAGTCCCTTGGACTGCAAGGAGATCCAATCAGTCCACCCTAAAGGAGATCGGTCCTGGGTGTTCATTAAAAGGACTGATGTTGAAGCTGAAACTCCAGTACTTTGGCCACCTGATGCAAAGAGCTGACTCATTTGAAAAGACCCTGATGCTGGGAAAGATTGAAGGCAGGAGGGGAAGGGGATGACAGAAGATGAGACGGTTGGATGGCATCACCGACTCAATGGACATGGGTTTGGGTGGACTCTGGGAACTGGTGACGGACAGGGAGGCCTGGTGTGCTGCGGTTCATGGGGTCGCAAAGAGTCGGAAACAACGGAGCAACTGAACTGAACTAAGTCACTGGCTGGGGCTGCAGTCATCGGAAGGCTTGATAGGAGCTGAATAGGCCACTTCCAAATTTTTGACCAGAGGCCTCTGTCTCTCACTGACTGTTTCAAAGACCTTAGTTTCTCCCCACCTAGGCTTCTACATAGGATACTCTAAGGGTATCTCTTCCCACAGAGCAAGTAACTCAACAGAGACAAAAAGGAGGAAGCCACAGTGCCTTTCATGATGCAGTCCCTGAAGTTACACATTATCACTTTCACTCTTCTTTAACCATTAGAAATAAGTCACTAAGTTGAAGCTGCATTCAAGGAGAACAGACCTCTTCTTTTTAAGGGAGTGCCAAAGAATTTTAAGTCGCTGCTATTTGCACTGCCTGTCATACTCTGAAAATGGAACAGAAGCTAACAACACTTATCTCTGGTCTTGAGCCTGCCCTCAAGGAATTCTGGGAGCAGGGGTAGAAGAAAAGAACAGAGTACCCAATTACTCTTCTTTTATGAAGTTGAGCTAGGGAACAGCTAGTTAGGTTAGTGACAGAGGCACATAAATGTACTAAATTAAAAGTCAAAAATGTTTGGTTGTGAGACTCAAATTCCTCAGTTTTAGTTGTGGGTCTCACTTAGCTACTGAGCTACTACCCTCTTTAAAAAAAGAAAAAGAAAATATTTACTACTGGTGGTGAGGTGATGGAGTTGGAGGCAAAAACTCTACAAAGCCAAAGAAGATAAACTCCATAACAGAGCTGGACAAATAGCAAAGTGCTAGACATAATTGTAGTTATGATTACTAGCATGTTTCTTATAAGCAAAGGTATGCAGATCAGAAGGTGATGAGGCCAGCATATTCAGGTCACCTTAATTCCTTTTGCATGTGCCCTCTCTGGGTTTGTACACTTTCCTTCTAGAAACAAACTAGCCCCTTAGTACTCTGTACGGAAATCCCACCCAGAGGGACATTCATGTCACTGCTCTAAACTGTTTTCTTTCTGGTGGACATGTCGTACCTGTACTGTTTACAGAAACTGTGCCTACACAGGCCCTGCAAAATGTATCTAAACTGCTTAGTGCTACCTGATCAGGTAACTCATCTCAAGGACTTACAGTTGTGCCCCTGAATTTGTAAATGCCCACTCATACTGAAAGCAGGAACAGGAAGAGCTGCAAACAGGTATGGAGATTCTGGAAATACTTTGTGCCTCTGTGGATGTCTATATACACATATTTAAGTATTATTTACCTAGACCTGATATATGCAAAAATAATAACAAAACAGTGAGACAGAACGGGAACTTCCTTGGAGCTCTGAAGAATCTGACTCAGGGCACAGTTGCCAAAGAAAATGTCAGTCTACACAGCAAAGGACCTTATGACCACAGAGGAGTATGCAGGCATCCGAGAAAGCTCATTCCCAATTCTTTTTCAAATTCCTTTCTCCTCCTCCCCAGGGTTTTCAGACACTTTAAAGAGATCCGAGAAATTCCACAGTTTGAGGGAAACTCATTGTGGCGAGGCATGTAATATTAAAGGACCCCATGGCCATGACAGGAAAAAAATAAAAAATGAAATGCATACCCATGCAGAGATGCAGGGATAAGAAAAGAGCCTGAAAAATAATACTCAAAACTTATCCAAGCATTGAGGCATGGAGGACATACCTAAATCAAAAGTATTTTTTAATGTATCTTTCATTAATAAGTCAAAAATTCAAGGAGTATTACAAGAATAGGTGTAAAGATCTCTTGCAGATATAAAAGATTCTCATGAGAGGGAACACAAAAACTGGAGGAGTTCAAGTCTTAGAAAGCCACCTGCCATGATCCCTTTTTGCAGAGAAGAGAGAGGGACTGAAATTAGAAACACTTATACTCACCCCACATTATCAAAGTCAACTAAGAGGGACAGAGTTTGTTCAAAAAGAAAAAGAAAATCAAAGCCCTTTTAATTCAACCACTATAACTTTGTGTTTGAGGGTAAAGCGAGGACTTTTTCTTTTTTTGTTCTTTTCTCCCCTCCCCGCAAACCTCCGACCCTTCCTGTGAGGGTAAGTCAGAATATCTGGGGCAACTGACCAGGAGTTATTCCCATTTAATATATTACAACCCAATTCCAACAAACCTAGAAAATCCAGAGTCTATTCTCAAGAGCCTTCCCTTGAGATGAGCCTTCCTTGTTTGAGACCAATGAGCAAGGTTTTATGGTCAGAAGTTTCTTGTGGGAGGGGAGAGGCTGCATCCCCCAAATGACCAACTAAGAAACTCCCCACAGCAAGATGGCACTGGTTTGGGACCTCTTAAGCAGCCTTGTCCAGTAGAACAGCCAGATATCCAAGGCCTTGATGAAGCAATTGTTGAATGAATGAAGGCCTAAAAGATGAGACTTTAGTTGATTAGCTCAATCTCTTAGAAACTTTCACATACAATTTGGGATTGTGGGATTGTTAGATACACATATTTTGCAGTCATTGGGCACTACCAAGTTGCTCTTCGTCACTTCCACCAAAGCTAAGCGGGTTGTAGAAAATATTTTTACAGAAAACAAAAATCAGGAAACCATGTATATAATGGAAAGAACATAGGTTTTAGATCAGAAAGACCTAGGGCTGAATTCACAAGCTCTGTTCCATGGCAGCTGATTGATTTAGGTATCCAAACCCACTCTTCCTTAGTTTCTTGCATCCTTTTTTTCTTTTCAAGCCCAACAGGTTATTGTGAAGGTAAACATCTCCACGAAAATCACTTTGAATGAAGTAATGGAGCCACAACAATGAGTGAGACCAGCTTCTGATCCACTGAAGGAAAAAGACAACAGAAGTACAGTAACCAGACTCCAGGTGGCTCCTGATGACCTCACCTTCTGGCAGTCACATCGCTTACTGGTCATCTCTCACAATGTAGCGTGACCAACAAAAATGATGGATTTCACTTTCAAGATTAAGTAACAAAATGCATTTCAGTTGCCATCTAAATTGGTATTTGTCTTTTTGTCTCTCCTTCTTTCCCTCTCTCTGATCATTCAATTTGAGAAAGCCAACTGTCATCATCACACAGCCCTCCAGAAAGGACCAAGTGGATAAGAACTCAGGTGTCTGGCCAAAAGCATCATAAGTGAGCTAGAAATAGATTCTCCAGCCTCAATCAAGCCTTTAAATGACTGCAGCCCTGAGACACCCTGAGTCAGAACCACCTACCTAAGCCACTCCCAGATGCTCAACCTTCTGAAATTGTGGGAGGTAATAAACGCCTGTTATTTTAAATTGTGGAGGAATCTGTTACACTGCAATAAATAACTACTACATTAGGTTACACATAGAGTTGCAAGGTTTAGAAGAGGAAAAAATCCTTGAAGGTTAAAAGCTGTTTGTCAAAGAATTAAGTTTGGATGGAAGGATGAGTCTGACAGATAAGAGACTAGTACTAGGCTATGGACATGAGTGAACCAGGCAGAGCGGCAGGAAATCACCAGATGGGTTCAACAGGCAGTGATGAGAGAGACAGAATGCCAGCCACTACATCTGCAACTTTCAATCCAAGACATGAAAGGTAAGCTGGATCATAAAGAAGGTTGAGCACTGAAGAATCGATGCTTTCAAACTGTGGTGCTAGAGAAGACTCTTGAAAGTTCCTTGGACTGCAAGGAGATCAAACCAGTCAGTCAATCCCAAAGGAAATCAACCCTGAAAATTCATTGGAAGGACACTGCTGAAGCTAAAGCTCCAATACTTTGGCGACCTGATGCAAACAGCCAGCTCACTGGAAAAAGACCCTGATGCTGGGAAAGACTGAGGGCAAGAGGAGAAGGGGGCGAAAGAGGATGAGATGGTTGGGTGGCATCACTGACTCAATGGCCATGAGTTTGAGCAAACTCAGGAAGACAGTGAAGGACAGGGAAGCCTGGCGTGCTGCAGTTAATGTGGTTGCAGAGTCGGACACGACTGAGAAACTGAACCACAACAGTGGATCCTTGAGATACCTAAGCAGTAGCTGCGACTGAGAGTTCCCACTAGTGGGCATGTAGAAGACGGATTAGCTACACAAAACCAGAGGTGACAAAGTCAACAAGGAGCCTTTTGTGATGACCCAGGGGTGGAAATAAGGAACTGACCCAGAGTGCAGCTGAATATGAGCAGGGAAGAGACAAATGAGAGCTACGTCATGAACATGGTCCACCATGTAGAGTGTAGCCCAAGGTGTCTGAGCCTCACGCGGTCACGGAAACTGTGTGCAGAGCCAGTCACACGTCAAGGACATAACTGCCATGGGACACATACTTCAGTCAAAGCTCCACCATCCACGCATATCATGCGCTGCTCTGGCATTCAATACACTGCACTACGAACTTGATGACATAAATACTGGAGGTGCTTTAGACACAAAAGTAGAGTGAATGTTAAACAAATAAAGCTTCGTTTCCTCTTAAATCACCTCAAATTAAGAACGGACTCCAAATGACACTGTTATCCCTAATAAAGTCAAGTACTAATAAGAGAGGACACTGGGGAGGGAGGTGACACACAGAAAATTCAAAAACCGTCCTTCACGCCAGAGACGTGTCTGAGGAGGAAAGCCCTAAGAAACAATATTAGTATTATCCATCTTGCCCAGGCCTCTATGTTACAGGAGAAAAATCACCAAAATGCCAGTGGAGATTCAAACAACCCTGACATTGTGGGATCGCTGGGGTTCTCTGAGAGGCGACACTGTCCAGTTACTCAGAGGCTGCTGAAGGCGCTGCTCACACTGGGGGCAACAAGGGCCACTCGGGTGAACCCACAGCAAGGTAGCTGACAAAGGGGCCCCACCTGCTGGCCGACTGTCTTTGACTCAGCCTCTCCAGGGACGGGGGAGAGAGAACACACTGTTAAAAGAGTGGGAAGAGCACACGTGGCCATCCCTCCCCACACCTCCAAAGCGAGCGCCCCTCTGGCTTACGACGTGCAGGTCATCCGGCCCACAGCCTTCTGACAGCTTGGGAAACAGGCTGAGAGACATAAAGCTACTGGCCCAGCACACGGGTGGGAGAGTCAATCAGCAACACATCTTGGTTTCTTTAACCCTGGCCCAAGAGTCTTCTCATATCCTTCTACCCTAGGATGGAGAGAAGTAAGAAGATGAAGGAAGATGCTTCCCAAGAGCCTCCAGGGAATGCACTGTGCTCTGACACTCACTGCCATCCATAAACAAAACTTGAGCCCTTCAGTTTGCACACTGGAGCATCTCCGTGACACCCAGCACACCGCCAGGTCCTATGAAGTAGAAAGGAGCACGTGAGCGAATGGAAGCAGGGATTGCGGCAGTTAAACGCTGACAGAAAATGGTCAGAGCTGACTTACCAAAGGTTGGCCACCAAGAGGCAGTGGGGAGCAGACTGGGGAGAGAGAAGGAAATGTTCCAAGGATGGTCAGGGTCCTGACAGGAGAGGTGGTGGCAGAGGCCACTCAGAAAGCCTGGGAGGTCAGGATGCAGGCTGGCTCTAGGGAGGCCTGAGAGTGAAATTACTGAAAGGCCAGGTGCAAGGACAGGCTTATCCAAAACGGCAGAGGCTTGGAATTCTGAGAGTCGTGAACTTTATCTCATAGACAACGGGAAGACACAGATGCTTTTACTAAGGGAGTAACTCGACTCCACCCCAGACTGGGAGAGGCTCCATCAGCCCCGTCTGCAGCTTGCTAAAGGATCATCTGTCACTAAGGCTGTCCTCGCAGGGGAGCTTCAAAAGACAAGGACTGAAAGCAAGCTCCTTCCTGTCTTCACCATGTCCCAGCAGAATGCCCATTAGCATTCCTGGAAGCCACAGTGCTAAAAACCCAGCTTCAGCTTCAGTAAGCTGTGCTTCTCTGACCGCTGTGATGACACAGGACTGTCATCACTGCTCAGGGGCCAGCCCTGCTAACACCGTGCTGCCTGGGACTAAAGAGATGCCAAGCGCCCTCCTCGTCTCAAAACCAACAGAGATAGGGATGCTTGCTCACGAAAACTGAAGTTGATAGTCACAGAAATAGAAACAGCTCTCTGTTTGGGAAACAGTGACATCTGTCAAAGAGCATGTGCTCAGTACATACATATAAACAACTTGAGCTGGGTCAGGGAAGAAAGACCTCTGGATATTGGATGGGAATGCCTGCATCCCCATCCCGGCTCTGCCGCTGAACTGCTGCCCAGCCTGCAGGTGATTTGACTTTCCTGAGCCTTGGCTTCCTCATTTGTTACACAGAAATAAATATCCTCGTCTTTGCCCACTTGTCAAGAAGCCTGGGGGATGGGGTGGAGAGGGGCTTATAGCAACTAGCCCGAGATGTGGGCAGCCAGGGCCACCCTCCAAGCAGAGTCAGACCAGAAGCCTCCTGGACGTGACTCCCCTTCTGCAGACAGGGTCCCAAATGGTCAGATCTGGGCCAGGGCTCCTGTCCCCCCAGCTCTGGAGTCACTCCTCTCCTTTGACACTTTTGCTTACTTCCTCTGCTACTGCTGAAATACTTTCTATGTCATCTGGGTTATAATTTCTGCTATTTTGTTCCTTCCAATGCTGCCTCCTTTGGGCAGAAACCTACTCTGAAACCACCTGGATGAGGTCCTCCTCGGGATGGCTGGGAAGGTCAGACCTTCTCACTTACCTCATCCCAGCTTCTGCGATGAGGGGGCCTGGATGCCCATCAACATTCAAGTTTGTTTTTATTTCACCTATGGAGGGGATGAGTGTCGACAATTTTTGTCACCCCTGAAGGCTAGTTAGTGCTCATGTGCACTCTCCCTATATGTCGTGAGTCGGATCCCTCACTTGTGCAGTTACTTCAGACGCATGAGCATCCTTTTCCTAAAAGCTTTGACAATCTCCACGTACTCTCCCCACAACCTACCCCTCACCGGCCCCTCGCCCCGCAGTGCTACTCGCCTTGCTCCTTCCTGCCCTTTCAAAGACTGATGCAAATCAGCAGATACACCTGCTAGCATGATGCCAAAGTGTTAGTACAATCTGGAAACACAGGTAAGGGCGGTAAGCCGACTTCTCTTCCCCAGCAGACCTCTTTCCTGTCATCTCTCCCCTCTGGAAAGTGGAACCACCAAGATCCCTGAGGGAGACAAGGAGGAGGTTTAATGCCTCTATCGCAAAGCTCTCATGTTCTGACAGGCTGGGGATCCAGCAGGGGATGCAATGAATGCTGCAACCCCCTTTCCCTGCTATAACCCCCAGGGCCCCATTCCAGCCTTTTCCTTCACAAGGACACCATTCACACATGGCCATGTTTTGCCTAAAAAAGAGAAGCCTGAATAAGCAAAGAGCCCAGCTTTGATCTGCCAGAGAAAGTCCACTTCCAGGCTTCCCATCCCTCAGCCAGGCAGTTGGCAGCCTCCTTCCTCATTTCCTCCAAAGGGGAGGCCAACAAGAATAAAGCCTTGGCCCTTTGTTCCCATTTGGAACTTTATCAATGGGTGATTAACCGCTTCTTAAGTAAGAGTGATCCTCTACTAGCAGAAGATTTGCTACTAAGTAAATAGGATTCAAAACTAAAAGAAACACATGCATTCATTGTCCCACTTCCTTGGAAGGCTCAGAAGTTACAGACTAAGTGATGAAACCTATAGAGGTTTAAGAGAAGGATTACAGGGTGACCGGCAAGTATTCTTCAAATGACACAATTTACCGAGTAAGCTTTTTTCCACCATGTAATTAAAAGTCAGGGAAACAGCAACTCCAATCACTTCATCAGTTACTAGTCTTGGGAAGAACATTACAGCATCCCAAACGCAGGCAATGGCTTTGCCTCTCATGTCCCGGGACAGAGTCCGTGGTGACCTTGGTGGTGGAGACCACCTTACATCTATAACCACAACCGCCAACAGAGATGTTTCCTCTCCATCTCCCGACTTCTGAGCATCCTCATCTATGCTCCAATCATAAATCTCCACATCGGACAGAAGGGTTGCAGAGGTGAGGGATGTTTTGGCCTCCTTAGGCCATAATTTGCATCTCAGCAGTTAATTTCTGTACCCTGACAGGCTGATAACCTCAGCCCATCCCCACCAAAGCACTTGAAAGGAAGGCCAGGACAGAGACCCATATGTCAAATTCCACTCCAGCCCACCCCCTCTCCCCTCCACCAGAGTCTTGGAACAAGCAGCAAACACCAGAGTCCATACTCACTTTATTGTTTAAAATAATGCCTTTAGCCAAACTATCATAAACTCTGACTGGGTACGCAGCCTTCTCACCTCTGGTTTAGACTCCAGAGTCACTCCTAATTCTAAGAGTGATAACTGTTGTAAAACTCACACGGCATACTTTAGTAATGCATAAGCCTTTCTCCCATTGCATTTGATAAACACATGACAGCAATACAAGCAAAAGGAATGATATAAAAAACAATATTTATTGAGTACTAAATGCTAGGGCTTCCCTGGTGGTTCAAACAGTAAAGAATCCACCTGCAATGTGGGAGACCTGTGTTTGATTCCTGGGTTGGAAAGATGCCCTGGAGGAGGACATGGCAACCCACTCCAGTATTTCTGCCTAGAGAATCCCCTTGGACAGAGGAGCCTGGAGAGCTGCAGTGCAAAGAGTTGCAAACAGTCAGACACGACTGAGTGACCGAGCACACACATACACAGATGCTAGGCTCAGAATATTTCCTATACATTACTTCAGTAAATCTTCATAACGCCCCTGTGATGTCAGCTGTTTTAGTACCTTGTTTGTTTTATCTTTATATCTAATTACCTGGTCTCCTGCTCCTTCTTCCTCCCACCGTGCCACAAACCACACACTTGGATCAATGTGCTCACGTGCACAGACGCAAACCCACACCATGGGGTCGATGACAGCACTGGCGCCACTGCTGATGTTACTCACCCCGCCCGTAGCATCACCTTTTACGGAATAGGGAGACTGGAGATCTCAGACACACCTCCTTCTGTTGGAAACATACCCAAAATATTCTGAACAAGAAAGCTGTGTGGTTGCACTTAAAGTCAAACAGCTCTTGTTTGGCTAAGCTGTGTTCAGAACATGGGGAGGAAAGAGCTTCCCAGAATAACGAAGCCGGGACCACCTATCGTTTCTGCTCCGCTTTACCCACTTCGTATCTGTATCAAGATGCCAGAGTACGATACAGGCAGCTGTGTGCAAGGGACCTTGATTTCTGCAACCATTTTTGTTAAATGCCAATTAATTTAAGCTCTCCCAGGTGACCTGATTTCAGGGTTTCCTGAACCCCTTTATTTGGAGGTAGCAACCAGAGCCCAGCTGTGGGGGAAAATGACCCATGTGGAGGCAGATCTCTGGGAATACCCTGGGAGGAGCCACTCCTGAGTCTTCACCATCTTGGGGTCACAGAGCTGGAAGGAACCTAAGGTTTGATAAGTCCCCAAGACAAATGCACAGTCACTTGTCAAAACAAGATCCAGATGACTGGAGGTCAGAAACCCAATATTATTACTTTGCTGATTAAGGGTTGAAAATAAATTCATCATCAGGTAAAGGCATGGGTTCTCCATTTAATAATTAGCCAGAAATTAAGAAACACTAGATCTGTCAGACTCAATCTTTTGGGACATGCTTGACATTCATCAGATTGCTTGCTCGCTCCCTAACATTAAACAAAGCCAGTAAAAAGAACAGGGGCTTTTGAGTAGATTAGAATTGGTTCCAGGAGGATTTCCTGCACGATCCAGTGGTTGAGAATCTGCCTGCCAATGCAGGGGACATGGGTTCCATCCTTGGTCAGGGAAGACCGCATACACGTGGGGCAGCTAAGCTCAGGCGCCACAACTACTGAGCTTGTGCGACCCAGAGCCCACACTCCGCAACAAGAGAAGCTGCTGCTCGCTGCAACTAGAAAGTCTGCGTGCAACAACGAAGATCCAGAGCAGCCAAAGAAAGAAAAAGAACTGATTCCAATCCTGGCTCTTCCATGAGCAGTTAGGCATCATGGGAATGGTGCCTCTCAAAGGGTTATTTTACTTGTTATGAAGCAGAAATAATAACAACTTGCATGAAGAGCTAGAATTCAATGAGATGGCACATGACAAGATGTTTCCTGATACACAGTAGGTACTTCATCTTCCTTCACTCCCAGGTTATAGGACAATGGAACACCATAACACCCCAAATCAGAGTTCTTGCAGGACACACAAATCCCAATTCAACATAGCACTAAATCAGTTGCTCAGACTGTTTACAAACTCAATAACCACATCAACCAGGTCGACAACTTACTTTTCATTGAACTACAACATTCTAAAGCTGTTTGCAGAGCACATTCCTCCGGGGACCTAAAGAAGGAAATGATTTGAAAACTATCTGAAAAATGTGAACAGTTGCATCCATTTTACATGGGGCAAAAATATTCTAGCTGAATAAGAGCAGGCAAAATTGACAAACAAATGAAAATTCCATCAACCAGATACAAATAGAAACTCCATTTGGGCTTAACTTCAAAGTACTGTACACTCTCAAAAATAAAATATAAGCACCCAAAATATATTTATGTCTACAGCTGTGACATTAACATTAGTGGCAGCTTGTTTACATGCCTCAGCCAAGAAATGCTTGTCCATCTGGTCACACACCCGGCATTACACACATATTTTAAAGTTATTCAAATATTTCCTATGGGTTGGTTCATGTAGGCAAATTTGGAATAAGTCAAGTGAAAATACACTGCAAAGAAACTGCTGAACCACAGAAACTGACATTTTCCTTCCCACCTGCCAGTTAAATGCCTGTTCTGCTTCCTCATTCATTCACCCACCTCTACAAACGTTTGCATTGACATTTTGCCAGAGTTAGCCTACAAATCCCTAACAGGGAGAGGAGAAGGGAATAGAACAGTTACACACGAATTTCAAACACCGGTGGTGTCGTCAAAAAAGATTTTGGCCCCGAGAAGCCCCAACATCAAGCCAGATTTTTAAAAGTGACATCACTACTTTAATATTCTACATTTGTGTCACAGGAGGCTGTCCATATATAGAAGGGATAATGTGATTTGTGTGACCCACTTCCCTCTCAAAACAAAGTTGAGATTGTGTGACAGACCTACTATTTTGCAGACTGAAGGTACACTTCTGAGTTCATATTTCTAATCTGAAGAAAATCCTGTGAAATGGGATTTGTTGTTGAGTCACTAAGTCATGTCTGACTCTTTGTGATCTCATCAATTGTAGTCCACCAGGTTCTTCTGTCCATAGGATTTCCCAGGCAAGAACACTGAATGGGTTGCCATTTCCTACTCCAGGGGGTCTTCCCAACCCAGGGATCAGACTCTTGACTTCTGCATTGGCAGGGAGATTCTTTACTGCTGAGCCACCCAGGAAGCCCTGTGAAATATGGGATTAACCAACTTCGAATGGTTTAATATACTAGTATCCAGGAGCTTCATAATGTATGTGTATTTCTTAAAGTATACACTTACTGTACACAAACGACTCTATACTAATTGCTAAATTCTCCTAGAACAAAATCCAAAGCCTGTCCATGTACCAGCCAGCAGCAGAAAAATTCACCCCCATGACCATGGCACTGGATAAGTTTCTGCTATAGAAAGTGTTGTTTCCCCCTTGAAGCTCTCACTGGCCACAGACAAGGAAAAACAAATGTATTCAGAAGGCTCCTGGGAGCTTAATAGAAAACTCCAGAATTTCCCAAGTTCTGGATCCACCAAAGACATGATCTTTTTATTTCTTGAGTAGTTAATCTGCCTACACGAAAAAGTATACTTCACATATTACAGATGCAATATCATTGTAAGATTCTCAATGATCCAGCCAGAGAGATCATTTTAAAGCACATGTACAAATAGATCTCCCTTGTTCAGTCCTGAAAGGCCATCCTCCCACTGACCAGAGGGGTGACAAGCCTCGCTTTCCCACCACTTTCCTCTGCTGTACTCACACCAGCTACACGTGCCTCCTTCCTTAAACACCCTGAGAATTCTGCCCTGACTTTAAAATTCTTCCACAGTGTTCTCACAGGGCATCTGCAAGTCTGTGCTTTAACATCACAATCTTACTCTATTTAAAATTTCAACCTCTTCCCATTGCTAGGTGACGCTAGTGGTGAAGAACCCGCCTGACAAAGCAGGAGACCTGAGACACAGGTTCCATCCCTGGGTTGGGAAGATCCCCTGGAGGAGGGCATGGCAACCCACTCCAATATTGTTGCCTGGAGAATCCCCATGGACAGAGAAGCCTGGTGGGCTCCAGTCCATGGGGTCACGAAGAGTCAGAGATGACTGAAGCAGCTTAGCACGCACACCCATTGCCTTTTACCTTGCTTTACTTTTTTTTTTTCATGACATTTACCATAATAAGTAAAAAACACAATGATAATTCATTATCATGTCAGTTATTTAGTGCCTGTTTTCGTTTTCCCCTGCTGGAATGCTTAAGTTCCAAGAGAGTGGAGATCCTTCCCATTTTGTTCAGTAGTGTGTGTCTCACGTGCCTACTCACTCTGTAATACCATAGGAAAGGACCTGAACGGGACCTCTGGGAAGGACCCCAGGCAGATGCTGGACAAAAACTCAAGTAGAGTAACAGAAATATGGAGAGATATTGGGCAAGATATACACTGCCCCCAAAACTATGCATCTCATCACTGCAGGGTTCAACACTTCCAAGACATCCCACTGGATGGCCTCTTGAATGTGAGGTTCAAGGCTCTTCCATCTGGCACCCAGCCTTGGTATCTCATTCACTGCATCACTCATCACATGTGCAGTGAGTCGGGTACCACCCTTAGCTCTGCATGTACTTCTCTACATGTCAGCAAAAAAGTGCTGCTTGCCACCAAGTCTGGGCCCGCCCCAGCCCCACCAACGTGCAGACTGTCTGCAACCCTCAGGTTCAGCCCTGCCCACTGTCTGAGTCAGCCAAGACCAAACCTGGCAGTGAACTGGGAGTCCCCCCGCCCCCCGTCTCCACGTAGCCTTGATCATTTTTTCTGACCTAAATCCCCTGTGCACCATAATCGAAACGCCACATAAGAACCATTCAGAGTACAACACACGTAGTACCAGCCTCTCCCAACCCTGAGCTACTGACACACACAGCAGTTTATTTAAGACCTTTCTAACCTTCTTCCATGTTTATAATAACTTTTAAATGTTTTATGTCCTTTGACTTGTAACAGAGGTGAGGGTTAAAAGCACACACTGTAGTAAAACCAAGTCTTCTCTGCCAATGACCAGCTGTGCCAATTCCAAGGTTTAAAATGGTGATTATAAATGCACCTACCATAGGTTTGGTTAAGTGTGAGGACAAATGGATTGAAGAAGGTAAAGCTCATGGAACATGAATATAGAAACACCCCCAAGCAAATACTCAAGACATTACTCCCATAAATAAAATGGAATATATATCTACATAATAGAATATTATTTGGCTATAAAAAGGAATGAAGTTCTGATACATGCTACAAAATGGATGAGTACTGAAAACCTACTAAATGAAAGAATTCAGAAACAAAAGGCCACATATTATATGATTCCACTTATAGGTGATGTCTAGAGTAGGCAAACCTATATTCAGAAAGTAGATTAGTGGTTGCCAGGGGTTGCTGTGGAGGAAGCGGGAGGAAAATGACTGCCCCTGGCTATGGACTTTCTTTGTGAGGTGATGAAAATGCTCTAGAATTAGACAGTGATGATCATTGCACAACTCTCTAAGCAGAATAAAACCACTAAATTGCATACTTGAAAAGGGAGGTATCATCCTTCCTCTCCCCACCCATGAGCCTCCAAAACTATGCCCAAGTTTTATTACTGTATCCCTCAAAGTCCCCTATAAAAAGCAAGACAAACTCAACACCAAATAAACTAAGCAACCAATGACAAACGTGGAGCCAAAATTTTCTAGGAAATATCAACAAAGACTAGAACAGCTAAGCAGCTGCAAGGAATGACTGGCCAACTTGGGCCAAGTCCGGTCCCCCATGCAGTTGGAGCAACGCCAGCATGCACTCACTCACTGTGGCTGAGGGTCAAAGGAAGGTTCTGCCAACAGGGGAAACGATCAAATAGCAGAGCTTGGCCACATCAGTTCAGGATAAGAAAAAGAGTAAAAAGGAGTGGGATAAGGGGGTCTTTGACATTCTTTCAGTTGGGTTCATAATCAGAGTCCTCAATCAGTATGCCCAGCATTCATTTCCAACATGCAGACCTATTTATACTGCCTCCTTTTAACTGATGTAATGGCTACAAAAATAAATGAACTGGAAAGGAGAGTTGTAAGGAGAGAGAATGCCACAGGAAACAAACAGGCATATATTTCAAAGTAACAGTTTCTTTACTGGAACTGGCAGGCAGAAAAAAATTCTTGAATATATTCTAGCACTCAGCTGAACCATCCTTGCCACCAGCTCCATATATTAATACACGTTCTAGAGATCATTTTCCCCGCAGAAATTTTTTAAGGAGGGGAAACTCAGAGGAAGGGAAAAGGAACTATAGTCTCAAATAAGAAAAGGAAATTAGTGTTTTCATTTTGTGATGAAGAAAAAAAAAAAATGTTCTTTCTTATAGCTCCCAGAATCCAAAGGCTCTTCATGTAAGTCACTTAAAACAATTAGAACAAAGAAAATGTGTCAGTATGGCTGACAAAATTGGAAGAGGGATAAAGAAACAGGTGAAGCCCAGTCACAGTGAATCCTCAGAATGTGCCTTAGAACTTTCAGAATTCACTCCCCACCTTAGACTCTCAGACAGTCTTTCCAGGTCACTTTAATCAGGATACCCATTTTCTCTGTCTGCAGCAATCTTAGCCCATTTCCAAATTACTCTGGGTTTGCCTGTTTCTATTTTCAAGAGCACTCAGAAATCCAGATTCTTAAAAGCACTTTTAAACCATCTCATCTCTGATTTCTCTCAGCTACTTTTTTCCCATTATCACCCTGAATCCAGCCCTCCTCTCCTTCCCCACTCTCTTCCATTTAATGGATAGAAAATGGAGCTTTGGAGAAGTTGTAAAGCAAGACAAAGACGTCAGAGATTACACTCAGAATAAAGGAAATCAGGAGAGCCTCTAACTGTCCCCAGGAGGAGTTGCCCCCAGAAGGGGCTGCCTCCACCAGGTCTTATCAGAGGGCAGGTTCAAGGGAGTCAGACAGAAGATATTTTTCTTTAGCACAAGCCCTGGAGCCTCTGTACTTGCTTTAACACTCAGCTCCCATACCTCCCCAGTGGTTCAGTGGTAAAGAATCTACCTGCAATGCAGGAGACATGGGTTCAATCCCTGGGTGGGGAAGATCCCCTTGAGGAAGGCATGGCTACCCATTCCAGTACTCTTGCTGGGAAAATCCCATGGACAGAGAAGCCTGGGGAGTCCCAGTCCATAGGGTCTCAAAGGGTCTGAAAGGAAGGAGCACCCATACTGTTTAACTGTGTGAGCTAGAGCAGATCACTTGGGCACTCTGCATCTCAGTTACATCACGGGTTCAACGAGAATCCCAATGCCTATCTCACAGGGGAAATAATGAAACACAGCAGAATCCAGGCTCTAAGCACCATGAAGAAAGAGACTCAGTTTATCTTTTTCACAGCTTTAGCCCTGCCCCAGCATTGCCCTTGGTACAAAGTCTGTATCATGGTTTCCTAGATGTTTCTCTCGTCCACTAACAAATTGCTCCCTACTTTGAATCTAAATGGGGGAACTGATTAAAGAAGAAAACAATAACGATGGCATCATTATCATTATTACCACCACCCTAATACCCAAGAAAAAGCATTAAATAAAAAATAAATTAAAAAATAATATTCTACAGCAGGCAGACAGGAAAAAGAAGTATTTGCATTTCATTACAGCTACCAAGACTGCACACTTTTCACAACAGAAGAGATAAAAAGGAAGAAAAGGGAACAGCAAAAAGAAATATGATAAATAAAGAAATCTAACTGATATCCTAAATATGTAATCAAAAAGAACAGGCCTTGGAATATATTATAAATTGAAAGATCTGCTCAGAGAGAAGCAATTGAAAGCCCAAATTGAACGGTCTCAGCAATTTGTGGGAGAAGAAATATTCTGAAATGGCATAACGTAGGAACAAAGAACAAAGCATTTTTATCTGGCTCCCAAACAATGAAATGAACCTGCCAATTCCATGTGGAAGATGGGCTTTAAAGAACTGCAGCAGAGCCAAGGGAGCATTCAAAGTGAGTTGGAATTCATTAGATGCCAGAGGAGAAGCAGCTACAGATTTCTTAACAGGCGTCTCCAGCTCAGGCCAGAAGGAGCCCGAGGCAGCCCAGAACTGGCTGAAGACTCAAAGGAAAACTACTCTTTGATTAACCCATCCAGCCTGCACATCTTGCCCAGCTTCTGGGCTCCTTTCCTCCCATAGGCATTGCTAGTCCACATGGTGATCATCTCTGAGAAATACAGAAAGGAGGCTAAGGAGGAAAAAGTCCTGGCTGCAGTTAGGAGGGCATGAGATCAGTTCTCACGCTGCCCTTCATGCAGTGAGGATGGATATTCCTCCCTCTGAAACAGTTTTCTCACCAGTGACATGGAAAAGGGAGGGAATGGATCACATCAGGATGTCAGTTCCTAAGTCAATGGGCAAAAATCAAATACGCTCAAAAGAGCCCTGCATGCATACAGACAAACCTCTAATTCACCCCTATGTTCATAGCAGCACCATTCACAATAGCCACGGGCTAAATGTCCATCAACAGACGAATGGATAAAGACGTGGTACATATATATATATAGTGGAATACGACTCAGCTGTAAAAAAAGAGAGAATGAAATGCCATTTCCAGCAACATGGATGCAACTGGAGATTATCACACTGAGTTAAATCAGAAAGAGAAAGACAAACACCGTATGATATCACTTATGTGTAGAATCTAAAGTATGACACAAATGAGGCTATCTATGAAACAGAACAGAATCATAGACATAGAGAATAGACTAGTGGCTGCTGGGGGTAGTAGAGGAGAGATGGAGTAGGAGGTTGGGGTTTATAGATGTCAGCTTTTATAACTAGAACAGATAAACAAGAAAGTCCTACTGCATAGCACAGAGAACTATGGGATATTCAATATCCCATGATAAGTGAAAGTTGCTCAGTCATGTCCAACTCTTTGCAACCCTATGGACTACACAGTCCATAGAATTCTCCAGGCCAGGATACTGGAGTGGGTAGTCTGTTCCTTCTCCAGGGGATCTTCTCAACTCAAGGACTGAACCTAGGTCTCCTGCATTGCAGGCGGACTCTTTACCAACTGAGCTACCAGGACTTAATTATCATAGAAAAGAATATTTTAAAAAGAATGTGTGTGTGTGTGTGTGTGTGTACATATATATGTATAACTGAATCATTTTGCTATACAGCAGAAATTAACACAACATTGCAAACCAACTATACTGCAATTAAAAAAACATTAAAACTAAAAAAAAAAAAAAAGCAGCTCTGGATATTTCTACACTCACCTGAATGGTGGGGTCCACGTGTTTCAATGCACATACCATAATAAATATGGGATCTGAGACCAAAGGCAAGAGCAGACTTGTGTCTCCATCAGTCATCTCCTGCCCCTAAGGACACTGTCTCCTGGTAGGACTCCAGACTCCAAGTCACCAGCACCATTTAAATTGCTCACTCTTTCCTTTTTTTTCAAGTCATATTATTACACTTTTGTAATTTAAAGGGCACAAAATAAAATATAAGTCCTACCTCAATTATTGTTTTGTTTAGATGATAAGTTGTGTCTGACCCTAGCAACCCCACAGACTGTAGTCCCCCAGGCTTCTCTGCCTATGGGATTTTCCAGGCAAGAATACTAGAGTGGGTTTCCATTTCCATCTCCAGGGGATCTTCCAGACCCAGGGATCGAACCCACATCTCCTGCATTGTCAGGGTGATTCTTTTACTGCTGAGCCTCCAGGGAAGCCCCACCTCAGTCATAGGGATATCTTAAAACCAAGAGGGTAAAGTAGATGTGAAAGTACTGCAAAAACAACCAAGTACTTTACAATTACATTATTCATCTGATATGTTTTGAACTTCTGGAGGATTCATGAAAAAGTATTTCCAAGATCTATCAGAGTCTTACAGACTTTCCAGGAACTCAATAAATAATGGAGATCAATGGATGAGGCTATGGAATCAGCTAGTCCTCAATTTACCATCATCCCCTTCAGGGCTTCCCTGATAGCTCAGTTGGTAAAGAATCCGCCTGCAATGCAGGAGACCCCAGTTCAATTCTTGGGTCAGGAAGATCCACTGGAGAATGGATAGGCTACCCACTCCAGTATTCTTGGGCTTCCCTTGTGGCTTGGCTGGTAAAGAATCTGCCCGCAATGTGGAAGACCTGGGTTCGATCCCTGGGTTGGGAAGATCCCCTGGAGAAAGGAAAGGTAAAGAATCCACCCACAATGCAGAAGACCTGGGTTCGATCCCTGGGTTAGGAAGATCCCCTGGAGAAGGGAAAGGCTACCCGCTCCAGTAAAGAGATGGACATGACTGAGTGACTTGCACTCACCTGCAGGTTCTACAGGGCACAGGATGGGTCCCTGGACCTGTCTGTAAGTATTCACAATCTAGTTGGAGAAGACACGTCCCAGGATACACAGTGCTGAAGATGATATACCTGCAGGTCCTCTTACAGCACACAGACCACAGTACAGGCAGGGGAGCAATCTGTGAGCCGGACTCCGCAGCAAAGCAATATGTGCAGGAAGACCCTTGAACCAGGATTTCACAACACCGAACAGAGAGACTCTGGAGCCAGGAGAGCTCTTAAAGAGTCAATTATTCAACTCCCTTATTTTAAGGGTGAGAAAAGTAAGCTTTCAGAAGAGGCTGTTGGGTAGTGGGCTCACACGGCGGCACCACCACCAAAGGCCATGGTCCCTGATCCCTTGCTGAATAACAATGTACAATGCAGAATAGGTGTCGCCTCACCTCGCTGGGAACAGCAGTAAAACAAGCTTGATCACCAATCTCCGCTCCAAAGTCACTTACTAAGCAACATGAGACAAGATGCTAGACAGCATGATGAGTGTGTGCATACACAGACATGTACACATGCTTGCTCGTGTATCTCTGCCTCTCCCTCCTCCCCCCACCTCCAGAATGGCTCCTGCTGCAATGGAGCAAAGAGGCCAAAAACAATAACCCCATCCATGCTCCACCATCTGACACCCTATGCGTACATTTTTTCTTTCTCCCCTAGTAGGATGGAGGGACCACAGGCAGTGATCTTTGTCTGTTTTCCTCAGCGCTTCATCCACAGCACCAATCGCATGGTACTCCAAGAAATGTTTATTGAAAACAATGAATAAAAACAGAAGTCAGAGGCTTCATAAAATATCATTTGACCTCATCCTGAAATGATGGATGGTACTCAGAAAAAAAAAAAAAAATGATGCTGATGTGAGTAGGGGCCAGAGTAGACACCATGGGTGCACGAAGCAGAATCCTACCACTTCCTTGTCCTAAATGAAAGATAAAGAAAACTAAAGCAGAGATAATGTGCAAAGAAATCCAAAATGTCTAGGAAAGTGTTAACACATAATTCTGCATAAATAGAGCTGGAAGGCTACCACCCAGTTTCAGGAGGCCACTTTGGTAGCCCCAGACTCACACATGATATGACATTAGTTGCTCAGTCATGTCCGACTCTTTGCGACCCCATGGACTGTAGCCCACCAGCCTCCTCTGCCCATGGGATTTTTCAGGCAAGAGTGGGTTGCCATTTCCTTCTCCAGGGAATCATCCCAGCCCAGGGATGGAACATGGGTCTCCTGCATTGCAGGCAGATTCTTTACCATCTGAGTTACCAGAAAAGCCACACAGGCCCTGTTAGAAAGCAATTCAGCTGGGGAAACGGGGAGGGCAGCAGGGGAGAATGAGGCCTGAATCCAGTGAACGTAGCACAGGCCTTCAAGCTGTTGTCAAGGGCACGTGCTTCCCTGAGCCAAAACCCCGCCTCCCTCTTCACTCTGCGTTGGTGGCCAGCCCAGAAGGCCAGCCAGGGTCTCTCCTGCAGTGTTTTCCACCCCCATTCAGACTCTTGCCACAAACTCCAGGCAGAAACTCATGGTAATATTGAGGGCTTTTTCCCCCCTTTTTGCTTCTTTTTCCCTAGTTATTTATTTTTTAACGTTGTGAAGACTGATTTGGGAAACAAGTACATTTGAACAGGAGTAAAGTCATTAGCATGCACATAAAATAAAGGCAGTAGAATATTGATTGTGGCAATTTAGGAAAGCTGGCACAATGCACCTCTCCAATTCACAGGAAGTTGAGAGAAAAATGCAGTCCACATTGCATATTAAATGGAGAGAACATGGCTTCAAGGTGCAGGCCATTGCGGAGTGGGCTGCTGTCCGTGCCCTGTCTGTCTGTCCTCCCCAGGGCCAGTACTGCCAGCACCATCCAGAACAAACAGGCGACGCAACCAAGGTCTGCAGCAACGTCTTCACTTACATCCGTGACTCAGAGGGTAGCCATTTCCACAAAAGAGCTAGCCCCATCTGGAATAAATCCACAGAACACTACAGAGGGGGAACACTCAATGTTCTGGGGAGGAAGGTTTTAAACACCAATTTTATTTCTCTTTCTTTATTCTGTACACAGAAGCAGATTGGTAAATAAATAATGGAAGCTGATGAGTTCTGAAGTGCTGGGGTAGTTCAGAGGAACATCCCTTAAATTAAAAACTGAAAGGCTATAAACTTTGCTCCTGCTTTGGGGGCAGCACACACTAAGTGACCTTGGGCAAATCATCCGACTTCCGCGGCCTCAGCTTCCCTTCCTGGCAGCATCCAAGTGTGAATTAAATGGATACTACTAGCTCACTGAATTGTAACAACCACTCCAGTATTCTTGCCTGGACAATCCCACGGACAAAGGAGCCTGGCGGCTACATGCAGTCGAAAGGATCACAAAGAGTCAGGCACAGCTGAGTGACTACACTTTCATTTTTTTTCTGAGTTGACACTGCTATTAACCCACTTAACAAAACAATTTTTCCAAATTCACAAGTAAGACGAAAAAGAAGGCCTCGTCGGACGTTTGGTTCTGTCCAAAACGTCCATAAGCCATCAGGTCCACGCCAAAAGATCCTTGAAAGTTGGTCTTATGTGAAACGTCCACAAGCACCTTAGCTCCATGCCAAATGGTTTCGAACAGGTTCAAATATCAGAACATTTTGGGTGTTGATCAACTGTCTCCATCTAGGAGACATTTTGGATAGTACCAAATATGTCCAAATATCAAAAACCTTTCGACATGGACCAAATGTCTTATGAACGCTTTGGACAGGCTCAAATGTCTGCTAACTGAACCAAGAGTGTGAAATCTGTCTCATTTCCAGTCTCACGTTCTTATCCAAACTCTAAACTCAGGTTATTATCTCCAAGCCCTTTCTGGTTCTGACCATCTAAGCCCTCATTTATTTATCTGTGTAAATTTGTTCAAATGGAAAGCAGTGGGGCCACCAGAGTTGACTGACCTCCAAATAGCACCCAGGTATGGCAGGAACCCTCCCACCTAATGGTACAAAATGCGTTCTCCTCCTCAGCAGCAAATCCTAGAAGCAGTAGAAAACTCTTAAAGCCTCAAATCATATCTGGGTCCTATTCTGGTCAGCTGTCTGGGGACACATAAGCAGCAGCATAACCTCTAACAAAAGACACTTTTCTAGTGACAGTCCCTCCCACTACCCTCCCCCATCACAATCCATCATCATCCAATGCACAATCCCAGCTCTGCGATTCAGCTGTTTCCACAGGCGGGGGCCACAGGCCAAGCGCAACAGAGGAGAGTATAATCACACCAGGGCCAGATCCTGCTCTAGGGGCCAAATACTAAATGAGAAGAACAGAGTTTAACAGCACCATATGCAACCAAGAATAAATTAAATGTTTCAAAGGTGTGTGTTGGCCACTAAAATTGTGTGAAGTTGCATCAACAGAAGTGGATTCCCTAGAAATAGATGTGTCTGCTTTGATTTGTGACTATATGACCCTAGAAGTCTCATTTCATTTCGCCCAATACACTGACAAACAGAAAATTCCATTAGTGTGGAGAAAGTTTGGTAATGAAAATAAACCTGGAGGAAGACTTGAAGAAACTGGGAGGGGGTTGTGGAGGCCAGGAGAACCATCCTTCACATTGGTGTGAAAGCTCTCCCTCCCTCCAGAGGAGGAAGCACATTATTCCATATACACCCTGATTGTTGAAAGATAAAGATGGCAGGAAGTAGAGTGGGGCCCAACTAAAGAAAAAGTTCCCCCAAAGCCGCCTCCCAAAGATAGAAGATGTAGCTGTGGAGCAAGGAACTCCCCAATGCTAAAGGCACTGAAGCAGGGATTGAAAAACCACCCGGAGGAGAGGTTGAGGAGTTACGGAGTCAAGCTTCCATGAATAAGCCCCTGCACCACAATTACTGAAGCCCGTGTGCCCTAGGCCCCCTGCTCCACAGGAGAGAAGCCACCGCAGTGAGAAGTCCATGCACCCCAATGAGGAGCAGCCCCTGCTCATCACAACTAGAGAAAAAAGCCTGCACAAAGTAATGAAGGCCAAGCCCAGCCAAAGGAAAAACAATTCCATGATTAAAGGGGTCAAAGTGTAATTTGCATTGAAAGGTGTTTTGCAAAAAAAAAAAAAAAAAAATCAAGTCCTAACTCCCCAAACTCCCTTACCTGTCTGTGAATGTGCCCTTATTTGGACTAGGACAGGGTCATTGTGAGGCAGGATATAGATGGGCTCCAGGCCAGGTATTTATAACAGGCCACATGTTCACATTTCTTAGGGCAAAAAAAGGATGGGTTTCAGGCTGACAGTTCACAACCAGCCTCCTGTTTGCATCTCCTGAGATAAGAGAGAGAGAGGTGGGTTCCAGGTTAGATATTTACAACCAGCCTCCTGTCTGCACTTCAAAATAGAAATAACAGAAACAAGATACATAGGCAGGCTTTGTCCCCTGAGTACACTTTAAGATAACAGTCTTGGCAGAAACAGAGAGGGGTAAACCCTGTTTGAGTAAAAGATCAAGAGGTCATATATTTCCCATCCTAGGGGCAAGAGAGCAGAAAGGCTCCCCGAGCTCAAAAGGAGGGAGGCAACACCCCATAATATGAGATTCCAAGGCCCCCCTTTGGCCTCTGGACTGGAATCCATCTTGGAAAAAGGTGTATACTCAAATTAGGGAGAGTCCTAGGGTAGGTCAGGTGTGGAAAAAGAAGCCAGATAATTGAAATGGGGTTTCCTAGGTGGAGCTAGTGGCAAAGAACTTGCCTGCCAATGCAGGGCACATAAGAGACTCGGGTTTGATCCCTGGGTCTGGAAGATCCCCTGGAGGGGGGCATGGCAACCCTCTCCAGTATTCTTGCCTGGAGAATCCCATGGACAGAGGAGCCTGGTGGGCTACAGTCCATAGCATCACAAAGAGTCAGACACGACTAAAGCAACTTAGCACGCACTCACACATTCATGGATATACATTTTAGGCTTCCCAGGTGGCTCGGACAATAAAGAATCTGCCTGCAATGGAGGAGACTCGGGTTCCATCCCTGGGTCAGGAAGGTTCCATGGAGAAGGGAATGGTTACCCACTTTAGTATTCTTGATGGAGAATTCCATGGACAGAGGAGCCTGGCAGGCCATAGGCCATGGGTCTGTAAAGAGTCAGACACGGTTGAGCAACTAACACAATGCAAAGTGTTAGTTGGGAAAACTGCCCTATATAAATGATTTAACCACTCTTTACTGCGCTAGTCCTCATTAGGAAGGATGCCCACACCCTTTCTCTTAGGGTGTGCATCTCTACCTTGCTTCTGTCTTTAAACTGTCTCTCCCACTTGTGCTGTGTCTCTAATAATAAGCTTTATATCTCTTTTATAGTTTTTGCCTCCTTTTGAGAAATGCATTTTTCAATGAGAGCAAAAAAAAACAGGGAAAATTTGCTTCTAGTCTTTAGCTCTTGCTGGCCTGGTGATGAGGATTCCTGGTTTTCATCCAGACTATACAGGTTCAGTTCCTGGGCAGGGAACTAAGATCTCGCATCACTGCTGCCTCTTTGAGATCAACTGCAGATGTAGTCGAGTGAAGATGAGGTCCTACTACATTAGAATGGGCCATAAAGCCAAGTACCGGTGTCCTTTAAAGAAGATGGAAAACTGGACACCTGGACACAGACACACATACAGAGAGAAGAGAGCCGTATTAAGATGGAAGCAGACACTGAAGTCACAGCTATGTGACAAGGGGCACCAAGGACGGCCGGCAGCCACCAGAAGCTAGGAAGAGGCTAGGACAAGATATCTCCTTAGGGCCTTCAGGGGAAGCATGGCCTTGCCAACTCAATGATGTCGGAATTCTAGCCCCCAGAGCTGTGAGGGAATACATCTGGGTGAAGCCACCCGATTTGCAACAATCTGTTACTGCAGTGCTAGGGGACGGATAAACCTAACAATCCCCGACCTGGGGACATTCTATCCATGTTTTAGGAACTTAGAGTTGTTTTCCAACTAAAAGTTTTGATGGCATAATAGTAATTTTTGAATCAAACTGAATGGCAATAAACTGGCTTAGCTTTCCCCACTCCCCCCAACTCATTCACAGAGTGCTTAATACATGACAAAAATTCTGCCAAGTCCTGAGGACACAAGGATGAAGGAGACACAATTCCCACCCTCGGAGAGGTCACTATCCACCTTCTATCATAACCTGTCAGATGCCTTTACGTCAGTGACAGCTGCTAATGAGACATGTATAAATACGGAGGTGAGGGGAAGAGGAGAATGGTCATCCATGGCTGTGGGTGGCAGGGAAGACTTTTTTTTTTTTTTTGGACAGGTTACATCTGTGCTAGATCTTTAAAAAGTAGGTGTTTTCCAGGTAAACCGGATAAGGGAGCTTTCTAGACATGACAGCCCCTTACACAGGCGTTGGAATAACTCCTTTGGATATGGGTAGATTAGGGCACGTGCGTGTGTGTTAGTCACTTAGTCGTGTCCGACTCTTTGTGACCCCTGTGAACTGTAGCCACTTAGGCTCCTCATCTATGGAATTCTCTAGGCAAGAATACTGAAGTCGGTTGCCACTCACTTCTCCAGGAGATCATCCCAAACCAGAGATCTCCTGCATTGCAGGCATATTCTTTACCGTCTGAGCGACCTAAGAAGGGATAAAAAAAATTCAAGAGTTATAAAGAAGCATCTTAATCTGTACAGGAAATAGTCCAGGAAACCTCACAACTGGAGCTTGGTCAACCCTGGCTCCAGTTTCTGACAGCCCTATCGCATTACTCCCCCCATACCCAGACTACTACATCATTTTCATCGTTTCACTTTAGAGTGACTGGAATGCCCGATTCCTTCCACCTCCCCAGTTATACACCATCTTGTAGTTCTTTAAGGGATATCAACACTTAAAATACTCATGGGTGAAAAGACAGACAGAAGATGCATCAGATGGTTTCCCCCATCACCAACAGATTTTTAATCCATTCACTTCTCCGTACTCTGACATATGGAGACGGGAGAGACAGAAATGAAACTAAACTAACAGCTGCTTCCCAGTAGTGGAAGAGCGCAAGAGGATGTCAGTGTGTCACACATGACAGCTGTGAGTGTTCTCAGAACTAATTATATAACCTCTGGGATAGAGCGTGTCCCTCCTTTCACAGCATTCTCTTTTATTCTGATAAAAATCATGGAAGCCCAGAAGCATCTATGAGGTTAGGAGGTTGCCCAGGGATTAGGTGAACTGCAAGTAAAAGCTGCCTCAAGGTTAGACCTCAGTCTCCTGACCCAGCGTGCTCCTGTCTTCATAGCTTTGTGTGTCTGTCTTTTGAAGCATGTAAAAGCACACTGAGGATGGTAAAATGGTTCTGTGGAAGTAAATGGAAACCATTCAACTTACAGGAAGAGTCTATTAGAAGGGCAAAAAACCAAGTTCTGCCTTCCTTCGTCCTGTAAGTATGTGAGAGAGATTTCATACATGCTATCGAAATAACCACATCTGCACATTCTGAATGCGAGCATCTTAAGAAATGAGTTGAGAGTCAGATAGGAACAGAAGATGTGGGATGTACATAGCTTCAATGCGGCTCACGGAGCAGATCTGGTCCAGCAAACCCTCCAACTCCTCCCTGACCTCTCACCATTCTTCTATGTTCAATATATAATTTCTGTGTCCAATATGCAACTATATCTGCCTCCTTTAAAAAGCAAGGAAGTTGCTAATACCAGTGGTAATGATGGAATTGACTCATCGGAAACTGAGGACAGTCATTGACCCTTGTGCCCATGGACTTGTCCTTAAATATCGTTATATTAAACTAATTGTTCATCTTCAGGGATCAGAACTTCTCCCAAATGCTCAAGTTAAGAAAGCCAACTGCTAACTTTAAATATAGACTAAAGCTGCAACATACAAGTATAAGTGGGAATCAAATTTAAATTTTTCCTGAAAGAACTGAAAATACTACTAGCATTGTCCCTCTATGAGGATTAAAAAAAAACAAAAAGAACATCAATTAGATCGTATCTTCTGGTTATCAGATGCCTCTCTGATTAAAAAGGGAATTGAGGCAAGGAAATAAATGAAGTTGACATTTAATTAATCTCCTCATCTCATCCTACCCCAGTCCAGTATGTGCATTGCAGGGATTTTCGCGTGTTCTATGATGTTAAAGACACAGTGCATCTCAGCACACGTGCAAAAAGCACACATACACACATGCTCATGATCCTGAACTGCAATCTAGTCTTTTCCAGATGCCCTAGGTTATCAATGAATTCTAAACTAACTGTCTTGCATTTCCATGAAGGCAGCACCTGCTTTTGAGGCACGTGGGTAATCGCATGAAACATAAAGATATAAAAAACAATCTGTCCTCATAACAGGTATAAGAGAAGAAAGTTCTTGTCTTGAGAGTCGTCCACTGGTTTCCTGTGAAATTACTGAAACGCTAAGCATGTTTTCTGTCTCTCTTCTCTGGCCCCACATGCCTAGAAACAGGTGTCTCACCCTGTGTGCAGAAAGGCTGTAAATTTTCCCTCCTCCCAGAAGAGAAGGGGGAAGCTAGGAGGGACTGGAGAAAGTCTTTCCCTTCCCTCTCATCTCCTCTCCCGAGTACATGCAGACCAAAGATCACGAAGCAGGGGTTAGAGGGAGATAATAAGCCCAGAAAATACTGAAAATTAGGTTATGAAATGACTGACTTTAAAACAGGAATATGTCAGTGGCTCACTAATTAGAGGGAGGAACGTTGGGATGGGGCTTCCCTGATGGCTCAGCGGTAAAGGATCCACCCGCTAACGTAGGAGACTCGGTTTTGATTCCTGGGTTGGAAACATCCCCTGGAGAAGACCATGGCAACCCACTCTAGTATCCTTATCTGGGAAGTCCCGTGGACAGAGCAGCCTGCTGGGCTACAGTCTATGGGGTCACAAAAAGAGTTGGTCATGACTTAGCAGCTAAACAGAATACTGGGGTAAAGAAAGGAAAAGGCAGTTCGGATAAGCCAAGCTGTGGAACCCTCAGTCCTTTCCATGCAACCCTTCTGGGGGAAAAACATGCCAACAAGCAGAGGAATCCTCAGCAGCACAATTCCAGTGGGCTCATGGGCTCACACTGCTGTTCTTGGCTGAGGACAGAGTCCCAGCAGAGCCGCATGGCCTCAGGCTGGTGCACAGTGGTCTCCAAGCCTGACGAGCAGTCCTTTGTCAGCATCTTATTTGCAGAGAGGAAACCCCGTGTCCTGGCTTCCCCTGCTCTGGGCCTCCTGGCTCATGGGTACAGAACACAAGGAGAGGCTGCAAAGGGTTGTGAGGGCAGGCATTCTGGCTGGAGAGTGTGTGGACTTAGGCCTGCTTGTTGTTTCCATGCTATTTCTGAAAGGAGGGCTCTTGAGAAATGAGGTCAGTCATTGCTTCTTTGGGGGCCTCAGGTGTTTTATCTGTGAACGGAAGAGACCCCACTCCTCTGGAATCTGGGTGGACTCTGTGACCACCTGATCAACCCATGGGAGGATGCTTTGTGGGTTTTCAGGCCCAGGCCTTAGGAAGCTGGCAGCTTCCACTTCCAGTCTCTTGGTGCATTCTCCCTGGAAGTCTTCACCTTTCACAAAAGAAGTCTGGCTTACACGGAGGCTGTCATGCTATGACACTGGTCAAGCTAGTCACAGAAAGACTGGAGGTGGTGGGGAAAGATTGGAGGAGTGAGGGGAAAGAAGTTTCTGGCCAGCTCACAACTGAGATACAGAAACCATTGGGCAAAGCTGGGCTTCCCTGGTAGCTCAGCTGGTAAAGAATCCACCTGCAATGCAGGAGACCATGGTTCGATTCCTGGGTTGGGAAGATCCCCTGGAGAAGGGAATGGCTACACACTCCAGTATTCTGGCCTAGAGAATTCTATGGACTATATATAGTTGCAAAGAGTTGGACATGACTGAGTGACCTTCTTTTTTTCTCTAAACACTGAATTCCTGACTCACAGGGTCACCAAATACAATAAATTGCTATTTTAAGCTATTAGATTTTAGGGTAGTTTTTAATGCAGTGATCAGTACCAGAGACCTATAAAAGCCCTGCTAGATCAAACAACTCTGATTCTGTGAACTTCATGCATCTTGGCGGTCCTCCACTTCTTACTCCATCCTCACTAGGGCAGCCAAACCCAGAAGTCAAAAGGGTTGAGTGGATGTTTATGTTCACTGTCTCTGTCCATATTCCCCACTGCCTGGAAACAAGGTTTTCATTTGAGGAATCACCTCTTCCCCACTCTCAGTCCACATGAAAAGAAGAGATTCACCTCCTATTGCACTAAGGACAATCCCACCCCCATCTTTGCCCACTGGCCTGATCACCTCTCTTGTCACAGTGGTTGCTTCAGGGGTAGGCAACTTATTTACTCAGAGCCAATGAGACATAAAGAGACTCTTGCCAAGCATGCTAGAGAAGAGGCCAAGATTTTACCCAATGAACCTGAAATAGAGAAGAGGCAGGTGGAGCAAACCTACCCTTGGACTTGCCAGTGATGCAGGTCAATAAATTCATATTTTGATAAACACGTTGATGTTAAGTTTTCTGACACTTTGTTGCTGCTGAAATTCCTAACTGCCAGTTAATACAGAAACAGCTATCACCGGCCCTTGCTTTCTTAGAAAGTTGGGCATCAGCAGCAAAAAAGATAATCATCTTGGGGGTGGACGAAGTGTGGGGAGACATACAGACAACGCTTTAAAACACATCAGGGTTTCACTTTCTGGTCTTTCAAATGACAAGATTGGACTGAGCTACATTGAGGGAAGGAAGAATTCTTTCTTTCTTAGAAAAAGATAATCCAAAAAGATAATCCTAGGAAGAATATCCCTAGAAGTCTGTGAGGGCAACATTTCCATGCTATTTGCTCCCACATATAGTCATGGAAGGGCTTCCCAGGTGGCACTGGTGGTAAAGAATCTGCCTGCCAATGCAGGAGATGCAAGTGACTCAGGTTCAGGAAGATTCCCTGGAATAGGAGATGGCAACTCACTCCAGTATTTGTGCCTGGAAAATCCCATGAACAGTGAAGCCTGGCAGGCTACAGGCCTTGGGGTGGCAAAGAGTCAGAAATGACTGAGCATTACTACTACCACTACATAATCATGAAAACTGAAGGTATCCCAGCAGACAGCTATTTGTGGCTAGCTAAGAAACTACCATAGAAAAGCACAGTGGGAAATGACAGAGCCAATGAAATAGAAAGTTTGGGGACTATGCTAATAACTGGAAATGCATCCATCTAATAAAACACTATACTGATTAAGCAGGCCAGACTAGCTATTAAAATAAATGTGCCACATTTAGTTATCAAACAAGCGGAGGAAGAATAATGTGGCACGACTGGGTGGTGAAAGAGGCAGATGCAGTGAATGAAATGATCCAGACTCTGAAAGCTGGCTCTAGCTGAGGTCTGATACTCGAATCCTGTTTCCCATACCACTAAAATAAACCTCAAGCACAACACAGTACATGGCTGGCACCACCCGGCCTCTAATCACAGTGGCTATGCCAAAGGAGAGAGAAGGCTGCCAATTATCCAGATAAGACTCTTTACTCTGCAAACCCCACCCTAAGAGCCCTTGACCTCAGCTTACACTTGGGGTGATGGCAAGATCCACAGAAAGGAAGACTAGCTGCTCCCGCCACCGTCAATGAGTCTATTTCAGCCTGCACAGGCCAAAGCAGCAACCTGCCGCTAACATCATGAATAATGGAAAACACCGCTGCTCTCTGGGCAGCTACCAGCTCGGTCTACAATCTGCCTAACTGAGAAAGGAAAGGGAATTGAACGGCAGGCAACAGGGCGGCTGCAGCACTCACATTCGATCAGAGGCATGCGAAGCAATTCCCAGAGGAAAATAAATTGTACAGCAACAGTACTTTATGGATGATGCTCGAGTGGAACAAGGACCTGAAATTTGTCAGAATGACTTGCTGAAGGAGGCCAAGAACAATCATCATGGAATACATTATACAACCAAATACTGATGATCTTGGCCCAGAACTGCTAAGGCATACAGTGATCCCCAAACCATGCCATCACTCTCAGTGCCCAGAGAGGATTTCCCCGACATGAGTCAGGAAGTCTGGATCTGAACTTCAACTCCATCCCCCAGATGAGTTGCTCTCAGAAATGACATCCTCTGACCCAAATTCTTATCTGTAAAATGGGTAAATAAACCAGAGCATCTACAGCACAGTGAGGACAATGAGTGAGGGCACTGGATCAGCCGGGTGTTCTGACCACGCTACCCTTGTATTTCAAAACATAAAGCCACGCTGAAACAGGCAGATCCAAATATAGCTTCTCATCACATGCCTTGTTTAGGTTAAAATATATTACTTTCAAACTGAGAGTGGTCTCCTTCTATATAACTCCACATGGCTCTCTTCTACTTGATATGGCATAATTGGTCATCTTCATCCCCAGAGCAAATATCCAGTGCAACTTCTCAACCAGACACTATTCAGTTACCAGTAACAACTCTTGGTTGTGAGATGTGGATAAATAACTTTCAGAGGTTATTATGAGGCCATCAATGGAGATTATACAAAAAAGAATTTGCAATTACAATGCTTTGATTCATATGAAAGGTGAGCATGTTCATGAATGTAGGGCTGAGTCATTCACCCCTACAACACAATCCACCTTCTGCCCACCCCACCCATCATGACAGTCCCCTGGCATGAAAAGTCACAACTATTTGTAGACTGAAGGTGTCCAGTTTCTCTGGAAAAGGAAGGATAGTAACTTGTCAAAAACCATGGTTATCGAGGAGTTGATGGGACTTGTTAAATATGGACTAATAATGTCAGAAAAACCTGACTACTGTAAAACACATACCTCTTTTTTCTCAACAAATCTTTCCAGAGCATGTGCTGTTTGCCAGGCACCATGCAGGAAGTTTGGGATACAATGGTGCCAAGAACAACACAGAATGTGTCCTAATGGGGAGTACTTTCTATGGAGAAGGTACAGGTAGAGATGTAGGACTAGAACAGAGAAATGTAGCCTCATCTATGGGTCCACTGACAGACCTGAAGAATAGGAGGGGGAGAGGGCAGAGAGAGCACATTCCAAGGTCTGAAGTCAAGAGAAAGTGAGTCCAGTTAAAGGACTTGAAGGAACCCAGAGTAGAGAACATGAAGAGACTGGAGGCAATGAGATTAGGGGAGTGGGCAGAGGCCGGGAGATCCCTAAAGACGCTTTGAAGGGATGACTCTTAATTTCGTGACAGTGGAAGCCATGGAAGGTTTCAAGCAGAGGAGTGACATGATAGGGGCAAAGCTTTATGGGGAGCAATAGCAATTAGTTAGACTCTACTGGATGGTTCAAAAGGCATTTTATTCACTAGAAATACTTGTGGGTACTAAACAGAGATGTACAGTACTGAGTTCTAAAGAAAAACAAAGACCTGAACTAATCTTGTGACATAGCCTAGACATTTCATCTATTTTTTTATAAACATGATCCAAGTTTGCGACTCATACTACTAAAGTGTGGAAGTAAGTCTTGCCTTGCTATTTGGCTGTTTAGATTTTGATAAAGAAACATTTACTCATTTACTGCTCAACCTATCATCTGTTTCCAAAAAGGATTTGAGCAATAATAAAGGTAAAGAGACCAAAAAATGTATCCCAAGGGAAAGAGGAACTCACTGCTGACCTTCTGCACCACCCCGGAGGCCCCTGGATCAAAAGAACAAACCTCTAACTTTAGGGCCGAACATTTCAACACAGAGAAAAGAACCAAGGGTCAAAGGATGGTGAAAACGAAGGCAAAGAATCAGTTTCCAGGTTCTTTTCAGCCTCGTGTCTGGATGAGTCCCTCTCCTTCCATCAGATGAGCCAAAAAGAATAAAGCGAAGGAAAAACCAATAACTTGATAGCATTAAAGGCTTTACACTATGTCTTTGAAAACAGAGGCCATGGCCAAGGTTTTACTCTATCAGAAACTCCAAGATGTACTCATGCACACACGTACATAGTTCTTAAACATGCAATTGGATTCTGATCTCTGTTGCCTTTTCCTTATGAGGCTCAGCCTAAGTGATTAGCTCCCCAAACTCAACAGATCCCCAAATTGGCAATGTTCAGCAATGTACTAAACATGAAATTTACCAGTTTAGAAGATACCCACCCCAAGGAAGCACCCACCACTCCTGCCCTACACACTAGTCAGAAAGGTGGACACTATGGGCTTCACTCCCCAATCTCCCCCAAATGAAGCCCATTCCCCTGGCGCCATCTTCTTCCCTGCACCTTGACAATAGACAGGCCACTGTACAAGAAGTTACTATTGATATGATTACATCAGAGTTGAGTAATGGTTACCAGCACTCAAGGGTATAGCTTCAGAGACTTCAGGGAAAATTTCTAGAATGACAGTACTTGATAACTGGAAGGGCCCCTGAACACTTCCTCACTTCACCATGTCACAGCACATAAAAGAGTGAGTATGACACTGGGATGAAGGGGAAGAGGCTTCCTGGGACAGAAGTCACCAGTCCCAGGAGGCCTCCCTGCCCATTCCCCCTCCCCCATTCATTGCCCCAAACTGAAAAGCTCTGCCTGAAGGAACCACTGAGCTCAGCCTAGTCTTCCCTCCCTTCTCTCCCCCCCCCCCCCCCACGCCCAACTCTCAGCCAACTGCACAGCTAAAGAAACCAAGCAACCTCTTGATGTTTCTCCCATTATCCCTCCCTTCCCTGGTGGCTCAGATGGTAAAGCGTCTGCCTGCAATGCAGGAGACCTGGGTTTGATCCCTGGGTCAGAAAGATCCCCTGGAGAAGGAAATGGCAACCCACTCCAGTACTCTTACCTGAAAAATGCCATGGACAGAGGAGCCTTGTAGGCTACAGTCCATGGGGTCGCAAAGAGTCAGACACGACTGAGCGACTTCACTTCACTTCACCCCTCCCTTACTACTCTCTGGTCTGCTGTCCAGCTCCTTGAGCTTCACTCAATGGAGGCAGGCGACTCCCCTAGAACACCCCCTCCCTTCTCTTCAGCACTAGACACAACACTGGAAGATGCTTATAAAATGTTTCCTCTGAAATGCCTTCTATGGCCCCTCTGGGCAAACACGTGCTCCATGGTCCCCAGCCCCAGAGAACTCCTCCATTCTGGTGGTTTCCTACCTACTGACCACACTTCTGTAAATTTCCTTCTAAAAAATGCTTCTCTATTCTCCCTAATTTGTGTGTGCCACATGTTTCCTCCTAAGACCCTGAGAGACATCATGTTGAACAATAAGAAAGTAGTTATGTTACATCTACAACATGATAACAGGCTGCCCCATTTTAATAATGCAATTGCAAGGTTTTTCTTCTATTACGTTTATTTACCTATTAACATTACCCACCAACCATTCCCCTATTCTCCAAATGCCAGCTTCGTAAGGAATGACTTTGCATTTACAAGATACTCAGATGTATGCCAAAGGGATGGATGGATGAATGAATAAAGGAATGAAAAATATTTGATGGAATAAAAAAATTTAGAAAGCTGAATATGAATTAAGATTACCATATGGATGCAGAGAGAAAAGAAGTAAAAGAACATAAAGCTTGATTTTCTGTTGTTATTATGGAAAAGCTGTGGATTTTAACTTTTAATTTTTCATTAAATTCTCAATGTTTATAGAGCAATAATACTTTAAAAAGAAAATATTTTTGTGTCACTGAAATCTGGAATGAAAAGGGAAATGTAAAAAAATATGCATTTATATATTTAATGGGTACACAAAGAGAAGACCAAAATAAACTTTCTCAAGAGATAACCAAATGATTAAACATTAAAGTTGACTTTCCCTCTGCACACAGCTATTAAAGAGTAATTAAGACTTTCCACTGTGTTAAGCAACCACTTGCCTAACAAAGTTGCCATAATCATGTTAAGACAAGGCAGATGGAATCAAATGAGATGCAAATGGGGCATAGTCCCCAAATGGATTTATGACCCACATTTTTACTGCCAGCAGTTCTTCCCAAGCAAAGGACAACAGGCTACATACATTTATTTACTTCTATACGTTTTTCAGACTCTACAGCTGGAGTGGGAACACTTCTAGACTGATGCTGGAGACTTAGATACGAGGCCCAAATCAATCAGTAATTAGCTGTGTGACCCTGAGCAAGTTGTTCTACCTCTCTGGACTCCACTTCCCTCATGAGGAAAATCACAGGCCAGGTGCCAGACTGGGGAGACCCTCCAGTTCTGGCATTCTACACTCACTCCCTGCTCTATTGGGACACTGGATGGCAAAGGTGGGATGCCAACACAATTTCCAGAATGGTCCCAAGGCACTACCAAACTGAACAGGACCAATGCCGAGCTTGCTCTCTCACCCTAGACCTTTGCTGTCCTCCTTTGCTGTGAATGCCTCCACTGTGTTCTGTGCCCAAGAGAGCAACATGACCATCAGAGATTTCTGCTCTCTCCTTTACCACCCACATCAAGCCTCCTCAACTGAACTGATCAGTTTCACCTTCCAGCTGTCTCTTGATCCTTTCCAGTTTTCACCATAATTGCTGCTCCTGCTCCAGCTCAGGTTCCTGTCATTTCTCCTGGACACTGCAACACACAGCCAACTGGTCTCCTTCAGTTAGTTAGTCTATTCAGTCTGTTAGCAACGTGGTAGCCACAGTGGTCTTTCTAAAGTATAATTCATTCCCCTGCTTAAAACCCTTTTATTGCCCCATATCTTGAGGATAACGCCCTATATTTTGAGGTCAGTTCACAGGCTGTTGTTGATTATCTACCCTTGTTGATTCTCAGCCTTGCTTCTGGCCATTTCTTCCTTTCCCTCCACTGTCAGTCATACAAAGCTCTTTGGGCTTCCCCAGGGACCATGTTTTCCTTGGACTCACGGCCTCTAAACATAACACACCCTCTGGTTAGAATGCTCTTCCTTTCACCATTTTCCTACTTGTTGGTCTGGCTACTTTCTACTGTACTTTCTACTCTTGGTCCCTCTGGCTCTGATTTCTCCAAAAACTTCCTTAGGGCTCCAAATCTGGGTTAGGTGCTCTTCCTATGTTTCTCTTGTAGCACCTGATGCTTTATTCAGAATTAGAACAGTCCATTTTCTGAGTGAAACTTGAGGGCAGATGCTTGCTTATCACTTCTTTCCAGAATCCAGAACTATGTCTGCCCATAGTAATTAATACATGTCTATGGATGAATGCATGAAAGAGACAGAGGGAGAAGAAGTGAGGGGATAAAAAGCAACTGATTTTTAGGCAAGTCTAAGACCCTGTACCACACAGGATTCATGTTAGCCAGGACCCGCAGATTCCATAAAAGCTTTGGCTGCACATTCACATTTTCTTAGAGTTCTAACTTAGGAGATGGAATGAATACTTAGAGATTACTACATCTCTTATTTTGTGTTGCAAGCCCATCAGCTTCCAATGATGGGCTTGGAATCATTCTAGATGATATAACTATCTAGGTCATAATTTTTAAAAAAAATCTTACATGAGGTTTTCAAAGTAAAGAAGTCTGATAATTACTCTGAGTGTTCAGAATCATTTCGAACTAGTTACCCTTCACCAATCACATCATGTGTATGTGAACCTTTCTTCAAGGCCATGCCCAGTTTCTACTCTGAGCTCTGTCCATCTTAAACACAAACTCATCTGCCAAGGCCTCCTCAGCCATCCATGTCAGAGACAAAGGTAGAGTTTACCCCAATGTCACCCCATAATGCTTCATACAGAGATCTTCTCATGGTCCACACTGTTCATTTGTAATTACTCAAATATATATTGTCTATTTGTAGTTACATATTGTACATACATATTTTACAACATTTATTGGTAGTTATTCAAATGTTTGGTCATGCAATCTAGCTAAAAATCCTACTCAGTGCATCTTTACTAACAAGAATAAGTGACAGCTGAGTGACACCAGGCTACTCATATGCAAGTAAACATGACAGACTGATGCACAGATTTCACAGTCTCTCTCTCTCTAGAGGCTTCCATGTTTAAATTCTGATGAGCACTTTTATTGTAAAAACTTGGAAGGACCAAAAATATCAGTTCTGAGAATTCGAGGTTCCCCTATAAATCATAACATTCACACAAATGTACTATTGAAAAGAAAAAAAAAAAAAAACTACAGAAAGGTAGCATGATGCTGGAGAAGAAACATGGAATTAGGTAGGCACTGTCCCCAACCAAATGCTTACCATCCCCCTTTTCCCATCTTTCAACCTCCAAAATGGAGAACATGAACTAAAGGACTTTTTTTAAAAGCCCTTTGACTCTATGCTGCATTATCTACTTATAAGTTCTCTTCCCCCAGGCAAATTCAGTGGCAGGACTAAGTTATTAAAAAGGTGGACACAGATGAGTGCCTTTATAGACCTTTCTCCCCCTACAGAGAAAATTGGATGAGAAATAAAAAGCTTAACAACTTCTTTGATACCAGGTCCTTGCCTATTACCTTCTCTAGAATAAAGACTTATTCAGCAGCATCTTCTGGTCTAGTCTGCCCTTTCATGAAAAACTAACTTTTTTATGGCCTTAAAAAGCACCCATTAAGCTAGTGAAGTTTTTGAATGTCTGCATTTATATGAACTATGCCTTGCAGACCTTACTGTGAGAATCTCAATTCCACTCTTCAGCCCAAGCTACATGCATGCTGATCATGTGGTGGGCATTTTGTGACAAAGAACAGGATCACTTTGTCAGCAAAAGTCTAAAGGACACCCCCCAACCCCGACCCTGCTCTGGGAAAAAAAAAAAAAAGAGAGAGAATAGTTACTAAAGAAGCAATGATCAAACTGTCAGTGAGCATTCCTTATCTCCCTAAAATTTATAGATTCCAAAATGCACACAGCAGTTGCTAGCTAAGGCTGAGGGTTAAAAGCACCAAAATAAACTGCATCTTGGGGGTTAGGAAGAGAGAGATTCAGAATGATTCTCTGTCCCCAGTAGTACTTAATAAAGAAAAAGGAGAGGCTCCAAAGGATCACAGTGCACATGTGGCTCTTTTTAAGCCAGACATCACCAGCACAGGGGCTGGCAGCACTAACAGCCCTGAAATGAAAGTCTCCAGCGGGACCTGGAGAAGATGGAAGGTGGGGCCCGTGGATGCTCCCAAAGTTAACCAAGGCGACAAAGCAGCTGAGCAAAGGCAGTGACGGGAACAAACCCCCAAAGGCCTGAGAAAGGCATTCACTGCTTCCTCCATCTCCCATTTCCGTATTCCTTTCCAGTTGATTAAGTGAGACTATCATTTCTGCCGGAAATTAAAGAATGATTAGAGAGATTATGCAAATAAGAAACCTGAAGACAGGAAACCAATCATTGTGCAGCAGGTTGGAAGAAGGGGGCGAGCCAAAGAAAGGGGTGTCTGCTGGAGGGAAACAAAAAGAATAACAACAATCTTCCTTAATCAGCTGTTAGGCAGGAGCTTTCAACCATTCTAGAGAAATTTCTCCCAAACCAGATGAACCTTTAACTGAGTAACGTTATCAGCAATTAAAATAGATCTGTATTGCAGAGAATATCTCAGAGCAAGAAAGCCTCTAAGTTAGCTCTTAAACCCACAGAGTAAGGGAGCTTGCCCTACGCCAGCGTCTTCAAATACCAAACCTCAGGGAGGGGTGGAGAGGGTGAGCTCACTCTAAGAGGAGCCATGGATATGGAGATCCTGAGCGCCAGGAGGGGCCGCAGTGGTCATTCCTGCTGCATCAGTGGATACTACAATGACCACAGTAACAGCTGCAGGCTGTTCTCCATAACCAGAAACCGAGACAGAGTTTGGGGTTCAGGATGTTTATCAGGGCTCAACCTTTACAAAGTGTAGGGGCTTCCCAGGTGGTACAAGTGATAAAGAACCTGCCTGCCAATGCAGGAGATGCAAGAGATGCAGGTTTCATCCCTAGATAGTGAAGATGGAGTAGGAAGTGGCAACCCACTCTAGTACTCTTGCCTGGAAAGTTCCATGGATAGAGGAGCCTGGTGGCTACAGTCCATGGGGTCACAAAGGGCTGGATACGACTGAGCACAACAGCCTGTAAGGGGAAGAAGAGGAGCCAGGATTGGGCAGAAGACGAGGTGGCAAAGCAACCCCTCAGTGGACACTCTAGAGTCCGGGGAGCCTTCATATTCCATGCTGTGTGATATCACCAGATTCATCACCCCCATGCAGGGGCCAGGAAGAGCACGCTCTAGGGTGAGCAGCTCGCTGTGCAGGCCAGCCCAAGGAGACTGTCACAGAGCTGACGGCCGGCACGAGTCCTTCTGCAGACCACGCTCTGTGCAGCTGTCATCCAGCCCTTCCCTCAAAGGGGACCTGAGTGGTTCATCTCTGCCGTTAGCACTGCCAGCTCGTCAAAGATACAAGCTGCCTTGACACTGATCATTAAATTTAAGAATACTGAAAATATAATTTATATTATTGGGCATATATTAATAGGAGTAAAATACAAATAGAATATTTCCATTTGTACTTAAAATAAGTTATAATCATTTTTCAGACTAAAGGAAAATTAATTTCAAGAAAAAAGGTGCTCTTCCCATTTACTAAAAATTATGGAGTTATATATATCTGTATCTGTATACTAGCCAGAGAGTGACAGTTACTCAGTCATGTCCAACTCTTTGCAACCCCACAGACTGTAGCCCGCCAGGCTCCTCTGTCCATGGAATTCTCCAGGCAAGAATACTGGAGTGGGCTGTCATTTCCTTCTCCAGGGATCTGTATACTAAGATAGACAAAAATGTATATAATTATATAAAGGATTGCCTGGATATTATAATTATCTCTAGGTGCTGGGATTTCAGAGGCTGTCTCTTTTCTTCTTAACATCTTTCACTATGAAATGAATTTTCTGTGACAAACATCTGTCTTTGTAAAAAAGATGCAAACTCAAAACAAAACCCGCATTTCTGGACTTCTGTATTCCACCCATGAATCTAAGTGAGCACCACCATAACAGAGGAAGGAACCTAAGACTAAAGAAAAGTCTCAGATCTGGAAGTGACTCACCAGGGGAACAAGGGCTAATTTCTGGCTGCTCTGTACCCTGGTTTCCCCACCTGTAAGCTAGGAAGCATGGAGCTGGGAGATCTCTGTAGAGGTCCTTAGAGCCAGTGTTTTATGATGAGAAGACAAATGTCAGCCACTTCTCCACTCCACTATTTTTTGAAATGAGAAATTAAAGCAACAACCCTTCTCATGCACTCCCCCAATACCCTAAATAAATGTTTTTCTTTGTTGTAAGAAATCTGTACTGACAGCCATGGAGTTTGCGCTGTCAGTTACCAAAACCCTGCTGGGAAAAAGCAGGCTCTCCAGCAGGTTCAACTGGGAAAAAGCAGATGTGTACCTATGGAAGCAAAGAGGGAGGCCTCTGGAGAAACCCGGCAGGTCAGGTCAGTGGGAGTCCTCCAAGTCAGATGACAAAATCTTGATCTTGTGAAACTTTATCACTCAAAAGGCATAAATGCAATATGAACAGAAAGATGTTGTCTGCTCTCGTCCCCAAAAGTACTGGGCTCTGGTTGTCATTCTCTGTGATATTTGCCCTTTATCCTAGTCTTATAAGAACTGAGACCCAAAGGCAGTAGAAGCCAAAAAAGATCATTCCCATTGCTACTGATTTCTGAAAAGAACTCCCTGCCTCCCTTTGAGGATGTTACTGGAGTAGCCTCTGAGGTTTCTGAGAGCAAGGATCATCTGTCTCACTGAGTTATCACTGCACATCTCTAAGGCCTACCCTACCATCTCAGCACAAAACTGGCATTCAATAATTATTAAATAAATGAACAAATGAATGGATGCATATGCTCCTAGGCTAAGTGTAACAACACTGAATATTAGCAAACAGTATGCAATGCTTAGAAGTAATGCAAAAGGAGGGCAGTATATTCTTTCAACCCCAAACTGGAGTATACCTAACAGGCACACTCAACGATTATTTGGTTTCTCTACTGAGCTATAACTGTGTTCGATTTGCTGTGTCTGATTTGGGTTCAGGCTTTGTGAAGTTACACATTAACTTGTAGATTTTTATCATTATAGATGTATATGACTTCTGATTAATAGAAAAGAGCCCGAAATGTTACCGTTTATTGCCCTAGAGGATGTAAACCAGTTTTGCATCTAGCCTAGTAATATTCTTCAGGGCCTAGAACTACACAGTTGCTCTTTGTTTCAGCTTTATCTTCAGACTGGTTCCCTCATTTATGAGTTAAGTACTTCTTTGACATGCTCAGTTTATATTTGTATGAGACACCTACTTATAACTTTAAAAAATATAGACATTGACAAAAGAAACGCAAGAAAGAAGATCTAGTTTCTAACCTAGTAAGAAAGTAAAACGTGTTCACATAAACATTTCTGCTTTAGGTTTAGCAATGGGTACTAGCAGAGATAGGTAAGAAAAGATGACAACAAGTACATGGAATTAAAGAGACTGCTTCTAGCTCTTTGCCGCATCTACTGCGAGAATGAAGACCATTCTCAGCAACCAGACTGTCGACATCCCAGAAAATGTCGACATTACCTTGAAGGGACGGACAGTTATTGTGAAGGGCCCCAGAGGCACCCTGCGGAGGGATTTCAATCACATCAATGTAGAGCTCAGTCTCCTTGGAAAGAAAAAGAAGAGGCTCCGTGTTGACAAATGGTGGGGAAACAGAAAGGAACTGGCCACTGTTCGCACGATCTGTAGTCATGTACAGAACATGATCAAGGCTGTTACACTGGGCTTCCGTTACGAGATCGGTGTATGCCCACTTCCCCATCAATGTTGTTATTCAGGAGAATAGTTCTCTTGTGGAAATCTGAAATTTTTGGGGTGAAAAATACATACGCAGGGTTCGAATGAGGTCAGGGGTTGCCTGTTCAGTATCTCAAGCCCAGAAAAGAAGAGTTGATTCTTGAAGGAAATGACATTGAACTTGTGTCGAATTCAGCTGCTTTGATTCAGCAAGCCACCACAGTTAAAAACAAGGATATCAGAAAATTTTTGGATGGTATCTATGTTTCTGAAAAAGGAACAGTTCAGCAGGCTGATGAATAAGATCTCAGTGATCCCGCTGCAGAAACGACAAGATATCAGATGGTTCTATGGACTCAGTTGTGATATTTTAAAGAGACAATAAAAACTCTTCATTTGAAAAAAATAAATAAATAAAAAATAAAGAGATTGCTTCTAGCTTAGGTCACGGATAGGTTTAGCAGTTATTGTCAAAGATGTATATCCTTGGCATGCCTAAAAGAAGGGGGGAAAGGAAACAATCCATTAGAAGATGTCTAGAAACACTACGGAGCAGTGCACCTCTGTTACAGCGCGAGGGTCAGAAGACTAACATTTCAGTCTCCGGGATATCATTGCAATATCAGGAAAGCCACTTCTCTCTGAATGCCAGTTTCTAGCTCCAAAGTTATGTGATTGTTAAATAGTTTCCTGACTTGAAAGTTAATTCACCTCTGTTTCAGCTATCATCATTCCCCTTTAGGAGCATCTCACTGTGGGAGACACAGACAGGAGGGGCTTTCATCAATAATCAAATCTGGATGAAATCTCATGATCCTCTCAGGCTTGGTCTATTTGTATGCATGTCTTTGGATATCTGAGACTCCTTATCACAGCAAAGGAGCTGGACTCCTTATCACACACATGAGAAACCAGGTCCAAAGCTCTTAGCATAGGAGTATCATCAGATACATCAGATGAGACACTCCCTTACCTTTCAAAGTTAGGGTCCAGTGTCTACACAATGATGTTAACATGAACTGGTACTGCAATTCCTTAGCTGCTATTGTATACATCCTAAATGAATTGTTCCTTAACTTCAAACACCATTGAAACACAGAGGTAAATCATTCCATGATTTTGCACTAACCCTCTCTTCCCTTTATCTGCAATTGAAAAAGTGAACTACGGCAGTGCTGGGGGTTGAAGACAGTACAGGTACATGAATGTGTTTCAAAACCAGCCATTGTTCCATCCTGATTGATGTAAAACAAGCATTCTGAGGTTGCACTGAGAATCTCTTTTTCTCAACACTTAGGTGTATATGTCCATTTGCCCCCTTCCCATAACTGCCTCCCCGACAGCATCTACCAGAGCACCCTGGAAAGAAGAAGAACTCAAAAAATACTTGATGAATATCTAAATGAGAAGACAAATCCATGAATCACTTAGAGAAGGAAAAGGACAGAGTATCATTCTGACTCTAAAGAGGTAAAACCTGATACAGAAAGACTGAGTGACATTTGAGAGCCAGGAAGCAATGCAATTCATTTGCTACAACTGGCCCGATTCAGACCCTTACAAGATAATTATATACATCTCCGGAAGATTAGAGATATTTGAGAGTTGAGATAAGAGCAATAAATATGGTTAAGAGGATAAAAATCGTTTCTGTGAGGGAAATAAAATCATAGCAGTAGAGGTTACATTAGATCAGAGGGAGGCCCCCCGGCTGTCTTCAGGTACCAATGTGCCTACAGTTGTGAGTTCCATTTAATTACTAACAATAAAACATCCACAACGAAGGAATCTTGACGCTAGACAACCTGCAGAAATAGCACATTTCTGAAACTCTTGGCAAGACACAGTCTATCATTTTTGTCAATGTGGCTTAATTAACAACATGTCTGTTCCCACCACTAGCAAACATATTTTGGTTTAAAAGCCCACGTCCTCCTCCTTGTTGCCAGAAAGAACATCCACAGCCATCAGTCAGTGTTATAGTCTGCTCATGAATAAATATCAAGCTTGTGACCTTTATCACATCCTCTGGGCAAGGATTACTATAATGAGACCACAGATCAGTAGCCTCCACTCACACAACAGGAAAACCTGGACGTGAGGAAGGCCATTCCGAAGAGAAAGGTGATTAAACATGAAACAGTCCTCTGAGAAGCCCCTTCCTCAGTGATCTTTAAAAGCACCATCTGTCTCGGACGACTCTGCAGTAGCGCTGTCTGGGGCTGGGACGGCAACAGATGCAAGTTAAGCTCAGTGTGCAGGCTTTGGGAGTATAAGATGCTTTCAAGGCCACAACAGAGCTGGGACTCTGCCACCTCAAAGCTTCCTCAGAAGCAGCAGAGCTATAACTTCCAATAACATCAGAAATGGCTCTGGCTGACTCTTAACAATCCTTTGGAAAGTCACCAGGATCTATGTAGATAAGACTGACAGGGTACAGAAGACCAGCTGAAATTTGGACAATCCCACACACTTCACAACTGGTTCCCTTTGATTTTTTTTTCTTGAAGTCTTGAACCCCCTCAGTTAAATCATTTGCATAATTTTTGTACACAGCATCCAAATTTTTGTGATGAGCTGGGGGCATCAATAAATCACACTAACATTTTTTGAGTATTCGAGTTTACAAAACATGTGTACATAAATTTACCAGTTTTTAAAAAGTCTTTCTTGTACAATATTTCCAAACATACATAATAGAGATAATACCATGAACACTCATGTATCCCTCAAGCAAATCTTAAAACACTACCTCATTTCCTTTAGATGATTGAATAAGAAATAGATACAATGATTCCATTGTACTTAAAGTGCTGACTCCTACCCTGAAATGTGCAAGTGTCATTCTCAAGCATGTGTTCATACTTGTATTCCATGTATAGTCATAAACAATGGACAGTATTGGGGAGTTTGGGGGTTTAACATTAAATAAACAGTGTTGTTATACAAACTGTTCTGCAATGTTCTTTTCTAAACTTTATGCTTTTGACATTGACTCACGTTGAAAAAGGGCTTCCCACCTGGCACAGCGGTAGAGAATCTGCCTGCAAATGCAGGAGACTCACGAGACTTGGGTTCAATCCCTAGGTCGGAAAGATCCCATGGAGTAGGAAACAGAAACCTGCTCCAGTATTCTTGGCTGGAAAATTCCATGGACAGAGGAGCCTAGCAGGCTACAGTTCATGGGGTTAAAAAGAGTTGGACACGGCTGAGCATGCACTCACACATATTGAAAATATGACTAGTTCATTCATTCTGCTATACAGTATTCAAATTCAGGCTTCCCTGGTGGCTCAGACGGTAAAGAATCCTCCTGTAATGCGGGAGACATGGATTTGATCCCTGAGTTGGGAAGATTCCCTAGAGGAGGGCATGGCAACCAACTCCAGTATTCTTGCCTGGAGAATCCTCACGGACAGAGGAGCCTGGTGGGCTACAGTCCATTGGGTTGCAGAGAATCAGACACAACTGAGCGACTAAGCATACATAGCACATTCAAATTTAATTTTCAGAGTAATCTTGTGCCTGAAATGGTGAAAGGATAAATATTTTATCCAATTCTGTGAAGCAATAATTAACTCTGACTTAATTCTTCTTACTCAAAAGTTCCATGCTTTTATTTTTTTACTGCAAAATTCTTGATATCTGAAAGTAGAATAAGAATGGCAATTACAAAGTTTTCACACAAAAGCCTTCCTGGCTGCAGTCTGGGAAAGAAGAAACAGCTCCATTCTCATTATTGTCTCTAGATTCTTCCCTGAACAAACTGCCACCAACTTCACGTAGAGAAGATGCCAAACTGAATGCCTTGGTTTCCTTAAGTTAAACTACACTCTGGGAAATCTGAACAGCATTGGGGTGTTTGATGCTATTAATTCTAACATTAGATTAATTAACATTGCTATTAATTCTAATTAACATTAGAATTCTAGAATTAATTTTAACATCTTTTGAGGTGTGATGGTACTGTGGTTACGTTAAAAGAGAAAAACATGTTGTTTAATATTTACAAAGTTTGTTTTTCAAGATGAAAAGTTCTTGAGATTGGCTGCACAGAAACATGAATGTGGTACATAACACCATTGAACTGTGAATGGTTAAGATGGTACATTTTATTTTTTTATATATTTTGCCATAAATTTTGAAAAAGGAAAAAGCAATCCTCAGGGGAAAATTACATGTCTGGGATTTGCTTTAAAATGATTCAAGGTGGGGTGGGGAGTTACTGATGAAAAACATCAGCTGAGTTGATAGCAATTAAAGTGAAGTGATAGGTAAATAGGGGATTCATTTTACTACTCTCCCTGCTTTTATAAGTTTGCAGTCCTCCAAAATGTAAAAAAAAGAATTTTAATAGGGGTTTAGGCCACCACACCACACCCCCAAATTTTCTTAACCAGTTGCTTTGTTTTTAAGTAGAAATAAAAATCTGTGCATTTTTGGAAATGCTAATGGTTCTGAGACCTGGTTCACCTGTTGTAGTTCTAGAATGGACAGTGCTTCTCAAAGTGGAATGCATGTGCATACCCTTCACCTTGGGACTTTGTTGAAATGTGGTTTCTATTCAGCAGGACTAAGGTAGGGTCTGAAATTCTACATTTCCCAGGTGATGCTACTGGTCCCAGGGTCAAGCTTTTGCAAGAGAAGTCGGCAAAGCTTTATTTAGATTGCTTCTCTGGGGACTAGAAGAATGCCAATCCTGCAGCCATGATCTGAAGAAAGCTCTCCCCACCCTTTGCACCCCAGGACCAGGTATCACTACGCACTCAGGGGTAACCACCAAAATGGACCACAGGACAAAAAGAGAAGAATCCCAGGACTCAAGTTTGTTTTTTCAGGGCCAGTCTTGTATACCTAAACTCATTACCAATGAAAAAAATCTCACCCTGATAGATTTCTGCTTTTAAACCTACTGAGTAATGACTAAACCAAGAAACGTGTCTAGAAGTCAAAGCTCAGAGGCCAAGGCAAGACTTGGAAATCATTAACAAGCTGTGAGGTTAAAAGAGCAAAATATCTTGGAAACTAGTAATTCCATCTGATAAAAGAAACAAAATCCACTTAAGTATGCAATTACATAACAGCCATCAAACCTCTGAGGAACCAAAAAAAAAGGCAACTTCTACCTGTAAAAAATCCTATCACAAAATCCAGTTAGTTCAGCTAATGTTTTATGGTCATCAGGTAGACAAAGTCTTTGGTCCTCAGAGACTACTCTATTATCTGTTAGACTAGGCATGCCCAGAGGGCAGGGATTATAATTTATAATCGAGGATTCCCTCCTTTAGCCAGTATGATATGTGATTAAGCCATTACCATATGAGTTCACAGTTCCCTGAGAGCCTGCTAAATGCTAGGCAGGCACTAAGTAGTTTATATGAATTATTGTCCTCACTCATTGTCTTTTGCAATCTAATTAGAACCTTCTAAATCCCTCCCCTCTTGGCAAATATTCTTCCTAAAAGGCTCATTCTTGCTTCTCTCAGCAGGGAGTGATGTTGCACAGAAGGCACTAGTCCTCTGCCCTTTCAACTCCAGATTCAAGCTATATCCAAAATGTAGAGGAATGACTCAGAACACACCCCTCCCTTACTATTCACACAGGCCAGGCTGGGACAGCCATGGGAGAGGTATGGAAGAAACCACACTGGCCCTGCCTCAACAAACAGACCAGTGGGAAGTCACCAGCAGAAAAATTAAAATGTATTTATTCACCACCACCACCACCACCCTGACACATACATCCTATAATTCTGTTTAGAGCAGGCAGAGGGAATCCTTCTGACAAAAGGATTAAGGCAGTCTCCATTAAGATGGGTTCCAGGCTGGATCTTAAAAAATAGGTATGCCTATAATGTATGAAGGAAGAAAAACATGAACGGAGGCATATGAGAATCTGAGGCAGGGAGTAGCTTGGAATGGCTGGCATGCAGAAACCCAGACAGATGGAGCTCCCTGGGGAAGAGAATTAATGAACTGGTTATTCCAAGACATTCCTTGGCCCTGAATCTATACTTCTGCACTTAATCCTTAATTTTTACTTAATATGTGTTATTCTTTGTAAGAAGTCTCACTGTGCATAGTCCCAGAAATATTTCCATGAGACTATAGCCTGGAGGGAAAGGACAAGACTCCTGCCCAGGCACCACCTGTTCTGCCCGGAGAGGTGGAAACAAGTCTAAAACCAGTTTCTAGACACTTGTTCTAGGGTGGCTCAAGCCCAAGCCAAACCTGACACTCAACCTAAGTCACAGAGAAGCAAAGCACCGTGAATCAAGAATACAAAGACTTAAAAAGCATTTTATGAGTTGTCTGCAAAATGTGTTACAGCAAAACATGACGGTAAGTAAAAGTTTCCACTCACAATGAGAAATAACTTTACCAATTTGTAATTCGAGTCCAAAACCTTTCTTAGAAAGGCTTCAGGTCCTGAACACCTATATCCAGAGAGTGGACATTCAATGTAACAAAACAATAAAGAGTGTGGCTTAGTCAAAATACTCAAAAGAATTCAAAGTTCAGAAATGTATTTTCTGTAAAAGACAGGCTTCAAGAAATAAATTATCGAATGTTATTTCTGAAACATCACGCAGTGATGAAAACAAATCTTTTTACTTTTCCTATTCCCAGAAGACACAGAAACCAGAGCAGTCTTTTTCTTGACATTCTTTGGTGGTCCTGGAAAAAGACCTCCTTGGAATAAGTAACTGAGAATGTCCCTGTCTCAGTTATAGGAGAGGGCTTTAGACGCTAAGCCAGGTCATATTCTTGAGACCCCCTGGTCTACAGCCCTCCAGGCTCCACTGTCCATGGACTTTTTCAGGTCAGGAGTGGGTGACCATTCCCTTCTCCAGAGGCTCTTCCCAACCCAGGGATCAAACCCAGATCTCCCACATTGCAGGCGGATTCTTTACCAACTGAGCAACCAGGAATTCTTCTGTATGAGGCCCAAATACATCAAAGCTGTCTGTTAATGGTAAAGTATGTGCAAACAAACAAAAAGTCTCGTTACTGTGTAGCTAGTCTATTTTCACAGACCATGGTTGCCAGGGAAATCCCTATCAGAAATGGAAGGACTACGAAAATTTTTCCTATTGTTATCAACTCTACTGGAAAATAATAATTTGAGTGAATCCTACAAATTCAGGATACCAGAGAGACAAAGAATTTGTATTTGTCCTTTAAAGAAAGCCTGGGTTTCAGAGGGTGGCAGCCTTAGCTTTTAGATGCCTGATGGGGTACTGTGACAAAAGGAAAACCTAAGCTTCCTGCAAGATGATTCTCTAGGTATTGAAAAAGTCTGTTTTAGAAGAAATGATTGAAGAAAAGACCTTACCTATAATGTTAACAGTTGGCAAAACCATGCCTCTTCCTGACCGCACAGGTACAAACTCCATAAATTCTGAAAGCCATGAAGCCAAGTGATTGGGCTATCTGGTAAAAACCTTTGAAATAAGTTAATTTCCACGAAAACAATAGATGGCATGAGAAACGGCATGAAGTCATAATGGCCGCTCTCACATCTCCCCTGGCTGGTGGTTATGTTACAGAATCGACAGACCTCTCACAGAGGCATCTGTCAGATCCAGGCAGACCAATGGGGAGAGGGAGAAAGAACGGCGATTTTAACATATTACTAACATAAAATCAAAGACTGTCTTCAGGGGAGAAAAAATGATGGTGACATACTCAAAGTTGTTACACTTTCAGAGGTCATTTTCTCATCACTTCTTAACAGCTTATCTCGAAGGAAAAGACCACCACTCAGGGGAAGGTGAAACCAAAGATTTATTTAGAATCCAAAACACACATCATCTTCAGACTCCTAGAGAGTTCCCCTAGAAGCTTCCTGTTCCAATTAATTGGCTGAGCCACTTTATTTCAAATAGGTAAGTAAGGTCCTACCTTTGATGTTTCTAAACTTTCTGCCTTAGCTCCCTCCCCAAAAGAGGCAACTCAATCTTGGACATAAGGAGTCCACATCTCCTGCCCCTCCCCTTCCCTCTGTCCTCTCCCACCACACTCCCACACCAGGAGATGTCAGCACCAGCTCCACCCTCCCATCCCCAGTGGCTGGTACCTTCGACCAGCTACTTCTATCTCTCCGGGCTTCTCTTTCTTTTCCATAACAAGGATGGTGGCCGTTTGTCTTAGGTACCATCTGCACATCAGGCACTGGGCTGAGAATGTTGTACACTTAATTCAACCTCACAAACACCCAGTGAATTGCCATGAGAGTCAAGGAAGTGAAGACTCAGGCCAATGTTTTAGAAAGGAAAAGGCAAAACAGGGATTTAAACCAAGGAACTATCCAACTCCCAAGTCCCTGCTCTTTGATCTTTCCACATCTCTTTCATAAAAAGAAAGTGTTGGCCTGCTGACTGCTAAAGGTCCTTCAGATCTGACATCTGATTTCCAATACCTTTCATCTCCAGCTCCAGAATTTCATCATCTGAACTAATCTTGCCCATGCCTAATTATTTGCCTGCAGCATGCTCTGGACAGGAGAAGACAGGAATCTGAGGACCAGGGCAACTCTGACACTAGTACTGAATTCGCTTCTCTCCACCTGATGGCTCCCACGCAGCCGGGGCTCCACTTCCTGTCCCCTGCCTGCGTAGCTGCCAGCCCGCAGCGCCCTTCATCCAAGATCTCAGGTCACTTCCCAGCCAGTATGCAGAAGAAAGGTTGAAAAACCAGCCTAAACTAAAAACCTTAAGATAATACATGCTGACACTCTGCTGGATGCTTCATGCCTCAGTATCACTATGCATTAATTCAGTAACATCCCCAAAATCACCATGTTTACTTATTCAGTCACTTGTCCAGCAAAGTATTGAGCACCTTCTCTTTGCTAGGCACAGAGTGGCAGTGAGACAACATTAGCCACATTTATATACTTATGTGGACATGTCAAGCCAAGCACAAAGTGGCAGAGAGCAAAGATTTTCAAGTCTGTCTTAAGGCTGAAATGGTAATAATGGGATAATGCTCTCAAAACATCTCCAATAACTTATTGGCTTCATACCCAACAATACAGAAAGTGCTTTCACATACATTATTTCATTTAACTCATCAAGTCTACTATCTATTTTTAAAGAAAATACTGTCCTTATATTTCCAAAATGCTGGGCAGTACAATCAAGTAAATTTTATCAAGAGTAGCTCGGAGTGTGTTGTGCTGAGTCACTCAGTCCTGTCTGACTTTCTGTGACCCTTTGGACTGTAGTCCATAAGTCTCCTCTGTTCATGTGATTTTTAAGACAAGAATACTGGAGTGGGTGGGTTATCATTTCCTCCTCCAGAGAATCTTCCCCACCCAAGGTTTGAATTGATGTCTCCTGTGTCTCTAGCACTGTAGGAGGATTCTTTAACCACTGAGCCACATTACCTCTTAAAACTTTTGAATATCCACAGACCTTCAAGAAGAAGGACAGAGTCCTTCCTATCTGCCCATCTGAGCGAAAAGTACCAAGAGCATAGTCTCCTCACAAACAGCAAATGTTCTTTATCCAAACTAGGGCCATTTGTTAAGCCACCCACTTTAATTCAATTCAACATACATTTACTCAATTTCATCTTTATGCCAGAATTTACTCTTTTTTTTTTTATCCTACATAAAGTATATACTCCTAGGGATCTCAGTCTGGTCATTAGATGGGGGATAGAGAAGCCCGTAGACAGAGGAGCCTGGTGGGCTGCTGCCCATGGGGTCGCACAGAGTCAGACACGACTGAAGCGACTTAGCATGTATGCATGCAGGCATGGGAGAAGGAAATGGCAACCCACTCCAGTATTCTTGCCTGGAGAATCCCAGGGATGGAGGAGCCTGGTGGGCTGCCGTCTGTCGGGTCGCACAGAGTCGGACACGACTGAAGTGACTTAGCAGCAGTAGCAGCAGAGAAAGGCCACAAGGAGGAAAAAAAATGAAGATTATTTCCAGGTTAAAGAGAGTAACTTGATGCTGATGTGTGGATAACCAGACCCCATATTGCCAGTTTTACATGAGAAATAATAAATCTATATTTTGTTTAGTCACCTTAGGGCTTCCCTGAGGTGGTAGAGAATTCTCAGTGGTAGAGAATCCCCTGCCAATGCAGGAGACACAATTTCAATCCCTGGGTTGGAAAGATCCCCAGGAGGAGGAAATGGCAACCCACTCCAGTATTCTTGCCTGGGAAATCCCATGGACAGAGGAGCCGGGCAGGCTACAGTCCACAGACACAACTTAGCGACTAAACAACAACAACAGTGACCTTAAGTTTTAGTTGTTGTCATCTAATTCAAATGTGTGTTTGTGTCTAATATAATCAGGGCCAAACACAATAGGTCTCCAAGCAAAATTCAGGCTGCAGACAGCTGCCATATACCACCTGGATTAGAATAACAAATGTAATAGGAGCTGGAAAAGCTTCACAAGAGGCACTGAGTGCCTCTTTTCCTATTTCCAAATCAGTAAGAGAAAAGCAAAATAGGGATTTTGAAGGGAAAAAAAAAAATCAACTGTGAGAGAGCGGCAGTGACAGGTGTTAACAAGAAAAGTTAACGTCTTTAGTAGAAGTACTAGTAATAATACAGAAAAAGCTTGAACTGGTCTTCCACACAAGCTGTGTAACCTCTGCCAAACTACTTAATCTCTGTGCCTCACTTTCCCCTTCTATAAAATGTGCTAGCAAAGACCAAGCTGCAAAAAAATGTCATCTATTCTTATTGTTATAGAGGTGATGGGAGGCCCTTCCCAAGGTAAAAATGTGCTACATGAGAAAAGGAAAGCTCCAAAAACAGCAAACATAAGGCAAAAATTTCAGCAAATTACTTTCCAATGGCTTAATCTGATTGTAGGCATATTACTTAACCAGCTGAGCCACCAAGGAAGCATTATTTAACCCATCTACACCTTAATTCCTGGATTGGCAGGAGGGGAAAAAACAAAACCACTTACCTCACAAGATTTGGGGATAGAAGCACTTTGTACACTGTCAAGTATTCACCCAAATATTAAATACAAAATTTCTATTTCACAAAACTCATGCATAAGACCACCCAGAAGCACATGAGAAAGGGGTGGTTCCCTGTTGCTCAGACAACCCCCTGCTCATCCCATGTACTGTCCATCATGAGCTTCCAAAGTACCTTCACACCCAACAAGCTCCCTGGTCCTCACATCCCCCAGGGGATAGGAGTTCAGAGACTTTGTCCCCATCTCACAGATGAAGATTTAGAAACTGGGTCTCTGAACTCCTAACCCAAACACATCCTCATGGTCCACCCTGCCTGCCTATAGTAGCGTATCTAATCCTAGGGAGAAAGGCCTGCAAAATCTTAATTTAGGAGTCTGCCAAATTCTTTTAATTTTCAGTCTTTGCTTATTAATATGGCCAGTACAGGCAGACTTGGGGCTAATATTACAGCAACTGAAATGCAAAAAGTAACTATAATTACCCTAATGCTTCTAATAGAGCTACACAAAGGACGCAGAATTATATACAGAGGAGGGAAAATTGTATTAGACACCTCTGAACCTTTGAAATTGTGTTACTTAGAACCTTGGCAAATGAACAGAAAGCATTTAAAGAAGATTAAGATGAATTTCCCATTTGGCATGCTACTTAATTTGCAGGAAAATATTTGGCCGTCACCTTCAGTATAAACGGCCTTCGAAGGGCCTTCCACAGTGAAGTCTGCTCAGGACAAAGCCCTGAGCTTGTGCACCACTGACAGCAGCAGGGGCCAGGCGACCAAACTCCCCTGGAATCTCTGAGTCACTCTTCTGAGAGCCACAGGAGGCGATCTGAGCTTCCCCGTGTGTCTTGAGACGTAATACCAGGACTCCCTCAAATGAGAACAGAAACCACTCTCCAGACACTCCCTCGAAAACTAAATAACTGCCCCCAAACCAGCCACCGCAGCAGTTCTCCATGTCCATCCCAGAAACTTTAAACATAGAGCTGTTTGACAGAAATTTTGGTATCAGTTAAGAGAAGGATGATTCCCCTTAAGGAATGCTAGCATCATATACTAGAGCATCCCAATTTCTTCATTCGACAGCTGGAGAAAGTTGGGGCTACAGAGAGGAAGTGACTTGCTGAAGATGAAGACATGCAGTGAGTAACGGAAGGAGCCAGCCAGTGTCCGTGATACAAAACGATATTCCTTTTCCTGGAACACCTGAGGAACGTCCTCAACAATTCTGAGCCTTCTTGAGTCAGGCTTTGCTGGCCATCTCTCAGAGCCAGCCCAGGCATCTCCCACACCCAGGCTCTACTTCCCTCAGTTGGTTTTGGAGTCCAGCATATTGTCACCCAGCTTTTTGATCAGCCTTCTACCTGGTTCCCCTGAAGACAAATAACAGGGCCTTTTCTGTCTTGGAGATCTCAACCTCTCATCACAAGCTGCTGGAATCTTTTAAGAAGCTCCCCAAGAGGCACAGTGATAAAGAATCCGCCTGCGAATACAGGAGACGATGCAAGACGCAGGAGATGTGGGTTAGACTCCTGGATCGGGAAGATCCCCTGGAGTATGAAATGGCAACCCACTCCAGTATTCTTGCCTGAGAAATTCCATGGACAGAGAAACCTCATGGGCTACAGTCCATGGGGTCACAGAGAGTTGGATACAACTGAGCCGGTGAGCACAGACACGCACACAGGAATCTTATAAACTTGCTGCCCGTGATCCATACGTACAGACTAATTTTTTTCCTGAGACAAATTTCTCAAACAGGAGATGAAGCTCCATCCCTGCATTCACACTCCTTCCTCCCACACTCCAGCCCTCCACCTCCCACCTGAGCAGCAGGAACAAGCCTTCTGACTAGAGATGCCCCCATGTCATCTCTCAAGGGGAAGGCTCCTTTAGGCTTCTTCTTGTCTAATCACAAGACAAAAGGTAAGATTAAGAAAGATAAAGGCTGGGGGAAAAAAAAAAAAAAAGCCCCTCTTTGCCATCTTGGAGCATATTCTCAAGCCCTTTTCAGTCTCTTCAATATTCTTTTTGGCATCCAATTCATCATCAACTCCAAGTTCATCAGTCCTCTCCACACAACCAGCCAGTCACAGGGATTTCCTACAGAGGCAAGAAATGAAGAGAAGTGGAAGGAGTGGGAGGACCTGCTAGGAAATCTCTCCCTGGTCCCTGCATCTCAAGGGACGTGTAGAAGTCAAAGTCTTTTCCTAATACTTTTACTTCCAGTTCAGTGCCCACCTTCTTCATTTCACCAGCAGGTGCCCCATATCCAGTACCACTCTGAATTCTCAAAAGGATTAGTGCAACCTTAAACTCCATATGCATACTCTTGGTAGAAACTTCCATATTTTTCTGTATCTGAATGCATACCCCAACCATCTCCCAGTCAAGTCTCCCTAAAACTATTTCCCGAAGTGAAAACTATTAGTATAAGCATCAGATTTAAAACTTCAGCTTTATATTAGTTACTTTAATCCAGCCAAGCAAGAAGTTTCTGATCCCTGTAGCCCATCATTATTGGGAAGGTTGCTCTGTTCCCCTTCTGAAGGCCACTTGGGCTGGGTTCACAGACTGATGAATTAAGAATCATGCTAATTGGTCCTACACTTTTGGAAATTTCTGAGAAACTAATGAAGGCAGAAGAAACTTCTTTTAGTTTCCTGGAAAATCTAGCCTTTTATTTATAAAGCTTAAAAAAAAGTCAATAGGAGCCCCACTGTACCTACTCAAGAGAATGTTCAACTAAAATGTTTGTCGAAAGAATCACACTAGACCTGCAATTTATGTCAATTTCAGACAATTTATGTTATGATTCTGTGTTCACAGGCTGACCTGTTAATCCCATTTAGAGGAAATAAAAAAAGGATTTTCAGCCAAAAGCTACAAGAAAAGGGCAGTTTTATGTACTGTGTTCCTCATTTAACATATTAAACATGCACTAATTTGATCCTTAAAACAACCCTTAAACATGCACTAATTTGGGCATTCTGTTCAAAATCTTTAAAAATTAAAAGACTATAAAATTAAAAGATGAAATATTCTTTTATCCATGCTTTATGAACAAAGGATCAGAAAGGATAGTTGGCTCCAAGTCACACAAGACAGTCAAGGTCACATGACCATCCAGTAACTGATTCAGACCTGCCTGACTCCAAAGTCTACATTTTTGTTCTTCAGTGTCCACCTTGGTGCTTATAATCTCAGAGATTGACCTCCTGTTTATTCCCTCTTCTGTGGCATTGATGCCTACCCCTCCCTTCCAGATTCAGAATGACAAAAATAACTGGTACGGTTCCTCTCAAACAATAAAATTTGTTTGATCCACAAGTCTGGACACAAAGATATTGCTGCTAAAAACCAAATCCTCCATGCTAGTCTGGTATCCTGTTAGCATTTCATAGATGTGAGCAATGCTATGGCTGGCTAGTTACTGAGCGCCTCCACAGCCAATCAGGCAGCTCCAGTCGTCTGATATTAGGAGTTCAACTTCGGGGCTTCTTGGGTGTCACTGCAGGAGCTTGTCTATGGCCAGAGGACCTCCAACAGGAGCAGAGGACATGAGATGAAAGAGTTAAAGCTGCCTCCAGACATGACGTGGGTAAGAAAGGTCCAGGAGAGAAATCAATAGCTCCCTTCTCATATTTCTACAGTGAACATCAAGGTATAACAATAAATAATAGATCCTCCATAACAGAGAAAGAGAAACAAGACAAGGAAAAGGAAGACAGAGGAGTTAATAACACACATGTTCCATTAGACTAAATAATCTTCCTTCGGGAGATCCAACAACTCTGTGAGACTTAGGAGGTATTTACTCTAAAAATGACAAATGACAAAACTGAAGTTTAGAGAAGTTATCCAGTTTGTTCAAGGTCACTAAGCTAGTCAGTTAACGGTGAGGAGCCAAGGATACAGGTTTCCTGACTCTGGACCCAGGGCTCTTTCTGCTCATAAGCCTCTATAGAGCTGGAGGTGGCTTCACTCACATATTGTTAAAATCACTGGGTTTCTAGTTTGCATTCTACTGGGAACTTGCTATATGGCAACAGAGAGTGAGAACTGTGACAAACTGGAAAAAGTGGGGCACTTCTAAAGGACACAGCTGCTGTTCAGTACCAGGTGACTATGAACATACAGGAAATAAGGTATAGTCCTTCTCATTTTTCAAATTGGAAATCTAGTTTTGTGAAAAATCTGCCAACTTTTAAATGTTTGTTCTATTTAAAAATACCATGTTGGTCAAATCAAATACATATAGGAGAAACCAAGCCCACAGGAAACCAGTTCTAAATCTGAGGCAAATGTGCATAGTAAAGGGCCAGACCATGTGGTTGGTTCCTGACTAAAGGGCCACAAAGCCATGGGGTTATTGGTGCTATAAATCCCTGTGCTCACCAAGTACTCTCTCTCAAGCATACATACTACTGTTTTTCAATATACATAGATGCTATTATGGAAAAAATCTCAAAGTAATTTACATGGTGAGCTAAACTCATAGGAGCTTTCTATAACTGCTCATTTTTCTCCAATAAACTGACAGTAAAAATATAACCACCACCATTTGAATCCTCATCAGTTTTTAATTAAAGAAAAGACCCTCATGTTTAGAAAAGGTTGGAAAATATCGAAGCTTTAGATATTGGATATTAAAATAATATACTTTGGATATTAGAATAATAACATCTTTGATATCTAAAACATACACGTTTTAATTCCATGGCTGTAAGCTGCAGAGAGGTGGGAGTCTAAGAAGATAAGTCCCTTGAACACACAAAGGTATATACCCTTAACACTTAGCACACACAAGGTCATCTCAATGGCTATTGTGACCTATATTCTATCTAACTGCTCAAGTTCAAGAACAAAAAAGTGAAGTAGCCATTCATATTAATAATGTTTATTGAACAATTACATTTCAGGCAAGTAGAAAAATAATAGGTTCAAAACAAGCTATCATTGAGCTTTAGCGACAATAGGAAATGTCAGACACCAATAATACAAACTCATAATGGATCAGTGCAATTAAGACACCCAGGAGAACGTGACCTGTCCTGGGCTAGCCTGAAAGGCCTCCTGGAGAAGTAATATTTGGATTAAACTGAGATCATCTAGGAAGTGACAGCGTTGGTTGCATGGGCGAGTGGAGGAGGCATGGGGCATTTCAGGGAGGGCCTCAGTGGTGGGGATGTGGTATTTCTAAAGAACTGAAAGGCCGGAATGCCTGAAACCAAGAGTGCACGGGCATCTGAGGCCTGAGGTGGGCCTTAAAAAGGCCGAAGGAGACAGACACAGAGGCCTTCTACTCCTGTTCAGAATGCTTAGGTTTTTACTTTAAGAGAGACTGCGTGTCAGTACCTTACACGGCACCCCTCAAAGCAGGAGTACAGGAAATACACAGTGAAACTGAAGGGGTGGCAGGAGGGGACACCAGAGATGTAAACAGGAGCTGGGTCCCCAACCTGCCGTAAAATACGCTAAGGAGTCTGAACTTTATGTGAAGAATGATGGGTTGTCCCCAAGGGTTCAGGCCTATTTAAAAGGTGACTTAGCGTGGAGAATGGATTTAAGGGATGTGAGACTCAAAGCAGAAAACCCAGGGGGATTCCTACAGTAACCCAGGAAACAGACAGTAATGGCCTGAACTAAGGTGGTGACCGTGGGAATGGAAAGAAGAAAACAGAGTCTAAAGGAGGAGGCAGAATGGACAGACCTCAGTTCCTTTTCAGCTTTGGGGTAGGAGCATGAGAGAGGGGCTCAGGATGACTTTCAAGTTCGTTTTATGACTCGGGTGAGAGGCGGCGTGGTTGATTGAGAAGAAGCACAGATTCACATTGGACACTCAGTTCATGGCTCCTTTGGGTTAACTGAGTGGAACTGTCCAAAAGTCAGTCAAATCCAGGCTAGGGCACAGATTCCAGAGGCAGCAAGAGAGATGAGAAATGACTCAACAAGAGGATCAGAGAAAGTATGAGCAGAGAAGGGGCAAAGCATCATCAAGGGCTGGACAAAGAAATACAAGTCCATCCCTCATATGGAGAAGAAGGAAAAAGGAGAAAACCAGCAAGAGTACGTTGCCATGGAAGCCAAGGGAGGAGAGTTTAGGAGAGACTGATTGACAAGGTCAAGCTGGAGAAGGAAAGACAAACCACAGCAAAATGTTGTTCCCTTTTGGCTGGTATTTCCTTCAGGGCATTAATCTACCTATTTTTTTCACTGTCCATCTCCTAAGACTTGTAACCCAATAACATGAAGATTTGTTCTTCACTGTATTCCTGCTGCCCACAGAGGACTTGTTGCACAGAAATTCTCTAAGATCTCTTTTGAAGGAATGTATGGAGAACGTATGGGTGCATGTTTAGGAAGGAACTGGTAACGAAGGAGAAACTGCAGATGAAAGGAGCAGAAATCATCCCCCAGGAAGAGGGCTGGGCTGGCAGAGAGGATGGGACTCAGGAGACAGAAATAGAAGTAGGCTGGAAATGATACTCAGAAAGATCATCTCCCATCCATCCTCTTTCCCGAGAACCATAGATTATAAAATTCTCTCCCATGAGTTTCTACATGGCCATTCCCCTGAGATTTTATTCCAGGAAAATCATGAGTAACTAGTTAGGGGATGAGGCTTCCAGTTCTAATCTTGTGCATCGTGAGCATGAGATTTTCAAGAAGTGACCTCATCCCAGTGACTGATTTTTTTACAGCATGATGCCAGTGTGCTTCAGTGGTTTAAGTCGAGACAGTGTACAAACATCTACCCTGACAGAGAAGGGAAACAGTACAGGGTTTTTATTAAAGAATCATTCACTTTTCAAAAGTAGTCACTTATCGAACTAAAGAGAAAGGTCCTTCAGTTCACTTAAAACCAAGTTCAGTTTATAAATTTTGCTTTCTTAGTAAATGTCCTAAGAGTACTTTTGACATCTGCCTTTCACTGGAAAAAAAGATCAGCTCCCCATTCTCCCCTCCCAGTGATACACTACCTTAAACTATGTCCTAATTAAACGTTCTAAATCTGGAATGACATGGGGGGAAAGGGGGGGTGCAGAGCCTATGCCTTCATAAGACTTGCCCTAATTTACTTAGCATCAAGGGCCCAGTTGACCTTTATACAGCCTTAAATCAATCAATTAGCTGAGACACACCTTCTTTCTTTCAAAATGAGACCACATGGATAAGATGATATTTCACACAAATCACTTTCAATAAACATAAACCACAAACATTAGAAGAATGTTTGCCCTGAGGCTGCCAAGAAAGGCCAAATGACAGAATAAAAAGGCTCTGGACCAGAAGCCGGAAGAATCATATTAGCACTGGAAAATCACACCAACCTCTTCTCTACTCTGCCTACCATTCCCTGCCTTCCATCCTCTCCATCAACAATTAATACCACCTCATGTTTTATGCCAGAGCTTCCTAGCTGATGCAGTGGTAAATAATCCATCTGCCAATGCAGGAGATGCAGGTTTGATCCCTGGGTCAGGAAAATCCCCTGGAGAAGGGAATGGCAACCCACTCCAGTAATCTTGCCTGTAAAATCCCATGGACAGAGGTGCCTGGCCGGCTACAATCCATGGAGTCGCAAAGAGTCAGATACGACTGAGGAACTGAGCACAACCACACAACATGTTTTACACCAGTAACCAGCACAGAACCTAGCGTGGTGATGGCACTCATGTTACGGAAAGGTATAAGGGGTTAAAAGCCCGACTGCTTAGGTTTGAATCTAGCCTCTCACCAGCTTAACAGGTAAGCTAAACTACTTAAGCAGGTAACTACTGTAATTTCTTTATCAGGAAAGTGAGGATGGTAGCAGCACCCCCACTACAGAGTTGTCAGGATTAAATGTGTTAATGATTACAAAGCACTTGGAACAATGCTTAACAAACAGCAGGGAAGAGTTTCCCAATATAATCATTATCACTACCATGACCAGTTTGACCTTGAGAAAGTCACTGACCACCACAGGGTTAAATTTCCCCACCAGCAGCACGATGGCGTGGATGAATTAATCTCAGGAAGATCCCCACTAGCTTAACTCTTCTGTAATTCTCTGAATCCTATTACAACTCTCTAAATCCTCCTAAGGTTCTGAGCTCTCAGACTAGCAGCAGAGAAGAAAGATCACCAGGAGTCTCACCAGCCCATGGAGCTTCAACTCCACCCAACCACAGGCTGGACCCAGAATCTCACAGTCTATTCAGCCAGCCCCCTTCCTTACCATAGATAACAGACCGTTTATAGATGAAAATATGCACTGCGATATTCAAACTGTATAGACAGCAGAGATGTGGGAAAAGGACATACATCCCGGGGGGGGGGGGGTGGCGGGAAGCAGGTGGGGGGCACAGACTAGGAACAAAGACAAAAAGCAAACATGACACACCAGAAATACACTGTACCCACCAGGTTATTTATTTAGCATTCTTCATCTGACAGCAATTAAAAACCTTCAAACTACAAGGTAGCTGTGTAGCAGGGAAACATACCCAACCTAAAAGTACAGATTCTCAAAGAGACTCCCCCCTTCACTTTAATCCCAGGCAGACCCTCCCCAGGGAGCAGAAGCTGCTGAGGTGACAGTCCTAGGTGCAAACACCTTTCTCAGGAAGCAGTCACTTGCTGGACATTTAACCTCACCTGCACTCTACCCAAAAGGAAAAATCAGAGTCAAGAAGACCAAGGTCCCTTTCCATTCTGGGTCTCAGTTTCCATTTCTGTAAAATGGAGGAGGGAGGGACTCAGGCCACCTAACTTCCAAGTTTCCTAACAGCACTGAAATTGTATTCCATCAATGATTTCCACTTTACAGAAGTTTTTCTTAATGAGGTTAAAAAAGAAGATCCATAGTTATTTGCTAATTTTCTGCCTGAAGCTAGATTTCCTGGGTTCACATTCCCAGTCTACCACTAGCTCTGTGACTTTGGACAAATTACTTAACCTTTCTGTGTTTTGGATAACTCATCAGTAAAGAAGAAATAACACCTTCCTCACAGGGTTGTTGTTAGCATTAATTTAGGTAACAGACATAAAGTATAAAGCACTTTAAACTGTTCATATTGGAGTGTGGCTATTATTTTCAATTATAGTTTTCTGATTCAAAGGGAAAATTTACTTGGAAACGGTATCTTACACACACACACACACACACACACACACACACACACACACACACAGAGAGCAGGTAGACGAGAATCCTGGGTTCCAACCATGATTCTGCCCCAAGACTAGCTGTATGTAATGAATGAGAAAGCTGGCCCTTCTCTAGGCCACAGATTACAAATCAGAGGTGATAAACTGGCAGCCATGGTGTTCTGTCTGACCTACAAGGGAGGTGAGAGGTGATCTTCTTCACCAGTGCAGCCCCCTACTCCCCAGCATCCCTGACTCATATCAAGAACCATGTGGCACTCACCACACTGCCCACCACACTCACTTTCCTTACCGCCCAGTCCCTGATGGGCCTTTGGCTCCCCGACTAGGATCCAGAGAGACAACCCCTTCTCCAGAGGCTAGGAGCCCCTGGATGACCATATGCCAGCGGGACTGTGTTGTTCCAGATCAGAAACACAGCCTGCATGAAAGCAGGCTGCACACACCAAGGGCACAGTTGAAAGAACAAACTGTTGATTTTCTTTATTAATCACATCACCATTCGCATAAGCAGCTGTTATTATGAACAGCTGCAGCTGCTAAAAGGCTGATCTTGAAGCAGGCCAGAAAAGTGCTTCCAAGTTGCATACCAACAATGGGCAAGTACAGACCTGCAGTCTATTGGCTTGGTTCTTCCTACTGGTCCTCAGTGCCTCTCTCTGGACCAGAAATCCTTCTTCTTCCATATCCTGGCATGGTGTGGGATAAGGGAGGTTTCTAGAATCAGCTTAATACAAAGAATTTGAGGTGAACATCAAAGGACTTCAATTTGATTTCCACCTCAACTATTTGGTGACCCTGAGTGAGTAACTTCTCTTGATTATTGGTCTCTTCCTATGTTAAAATACAGACAATAATAATACCTACCTTTTTTGGCTTGTTGTAAGAAGTCAAAACTAGATTATGCCTATGAAAGTATTTTGTAGACTGCGGAAGTCCAGATGAAAAAGAAAAGCTTACCATTGTCCCATGAAAACCACAGTTTGACCCATAAATCGTCTAATACAGAATTCACTGTTGCTGACTTAGGGCTATCAGAGGTGAAATCAGAGAATGGCTAGAAAGGGCCTTTTGAGGACTTGTAACGCAAATTTTCTACACTGTCTCCCCTCTCAAGTCCCGAATGCTATCAATAAGAGCCTAGACAAAGGATGGCCCCCTTTGGGAAACCTCCACTTGCAGGAAACTTACTCCATTCCAAGGCAGGCAGTCCATTCCTTCTAATCTGAACACAGACCACTTTACCTTGTAGAGGCCAAGTCAGACTTGCTGTATTTTAAGCACCCTTGAAAGCTGTCAAATGTACCCACCCCAGGGCCTTTGCACATGTTGTTCCACCTACCTGAATACTCTTTCATCTGTCTTCCGATGACCAGGTCCTCCTTATCCTTCCAGTTCAAATGTGTCTACTCCAGAGAAACCTTCTCTACGACTCTTCACACCATCCCACCAAGTTACCGTCCATCATAATAGTCTGTGGTTTTTGTTTTTGCACACATCCCTACTTGTGTACTTACATCTTGCTGAATTCCCCAGAGAACCTAAGTCCCGTGAAGACTTATGAGAGGCTTGCTTCTCTTATTCACCACTTGGTGCTCCTATGATACAACAGTTGTACCATAGTAATCACATTAGTTCATGACAGGCACTCAAACATATGTTGAGTGAATTTATGAATTAATGAATGAATGCTTAATTCTATGCACATTACAAATATTTAAATACTCAGAACAGAAACCTAAATAAGATTTATACCAACTCTCACTACTGACAGCTCACAAGTAGTAATCATGTCTTCTTGTGTTGAGAAAAAATATATAAAAAATAAACAAATTGAATAACAGCTCCCCAAGCCAGCTTTATTCATAGAAGCACTGTCCCTAGTAATGTCTCTTTATCTCATGTAAAGGGAATTCAAGAAAAGGCACTTAAGTGCACGAAAAATAGATAGCTGTTTCCTGGAGACAGGGCCTGTCATAATGGCATAATTATGAACTGTCCTTAAAGAGATCACTCAGCTGGCAAGTAGTCACCCAGGTCCATTGTAAACGCTGTCACAGACCCTCAGGACCAGATGAGCAAGGCTAACAAACAGACATGGAGAATGCACATCTACAGGGTATGTACTGAGCCATGGCACCCTCGCCCACTATGTACCCCTGAGCCAGTAGAGAGCAGAAAAGCCTGGAGAGGTATCAAAGTTGCTACCCTTGCCTGGTCTGGGGACACAGACTCACTTCAGCAACCATGAAAGATGTCTGGGGAGAAAAGTCACAGGTTCTTGGCAAGCTGTGTGCTGGAGCAGAAGACACCGGAGATCTGGGTGGAGTCCTATTCTATAATCTCCAACTGAGTCATATCACCTTCCAGCATCTCAGTATTCCCATCTGTAAATGAGAGTTACTAGTTAGTTCCTACACAATCTTTCTCAGAGGCTGGTCCAACGTATAAACCCGCACCACAACAGATGCTAATGCATGCTGTAATCCACAAAAATGTACTGTAATCTACAAAGCACTGCACAAAGATAAATCATTGACGGCAAATTATAGTAGTTTATAATCATAAATAATTGCTGCAATTACAATTCCAGAATAGGCATCCAAACACCTGGAGGTTGACTGGTAAGCACAAGGAACACCTTCCTGGGAAAGATGACTTATGCTTTCTGTGCACCTTTAAAGGCCCAAGCATGGGCATGCAGGAGGTTCACAAGTACCCCAGATGCCCAGGGAAGAAAAATCTGGATCTGTAAGAAAGGGCATGTTCCCACTGGTCACCATCTGCTGCTCTCAGACAACAAGCTACAGCAATTACTTGAGACAGCTCTTAAAGCGCCCTATAAGTCTTAAGGATGAATTCTTAAAATCTAGGAAGAAACTTCCCTATCATAAATAGAGACCAGATCAAGATTTTCATCCTTAACTCCAGGGAAGATGTCACAATATTGCTTAATGAGAGGCGGCAATTATAAAGAGACAATGTCAGAAAGCTGTTAAGTCGTGTCTGACTCTTTTGTGACCCCATGGACTGCAGCCTGCCAGGCTCCTCTATCCATGAGATTTTCCAGGCAAGAATCCTGGAGTGGATTGCCTGAAATAAGCTTTGCACAGAAGGGCTCTTTTAAAATGCATCAAGTCACTAAACTCTCTGTTAGTACCTACTGTTTACATTCTCCACTCAGTGCTGCAAAGATAAGTGAGCAGGTATTATTCAGCCTATAGCATGAGGAATAGCGCACCGAGGGCTATTAAAGGGGACCAGGTGTTAGCAGAACACAGAGGAAAGGGAAATTTTTTTTCCTCCTGGGAGAAATATAGGAAAGCTTCATGAGTCAAGTGGCATTTGAGTTGGGAGAAGGAAACAAAGCAGAGATAAGATTTCTTTTTTTTTTTTTTTTTAGAGATAAGATTTCTTTAGAAGCTGAGATTCTTAATTGCATCTGTGAACAGGCTTTTAGGAAGCCCTGCAAAAAAAAAAACCAAGTATATTTAAATGAACGATAAAATTACACAGGACGTCAAATAATTGGTATTAAAATACAAAATTCATTTTAAAAAAGACAAACGTGATAGAGTACCATATGTGATTCTTTATTAATGCAGTCAATAAAACCTAGCAGCAAGTCTAACATCTACCATAATTTCAAAGCAGCGATGAACGGTTTTTTGAGATGTCTGTAACGTCTGTAATATGAAATGACGTTTGTGATTTCTATTGGCAATAAAAGCAAAATGCATAGATACTGCCAATACTACTATGGTCTGTTACCTACTTTTATAATGAAAGGAAATGCAATACTGCAATTGTCATTCAGTTGCTCAGTTCTGTCCAACTCTTTGCAACCCCATAGACTGTAGCACACCAGGCTTCCCTGTCCTTCACCATCTCCCGGAACTTGCTCAAATTCATGTCCACTGAGTCGGTGATGCCATCCAATCATCTCCTCTGTCATCCCTTCTCCTCCTGCCTTCAATCTTTCCCAGCATCAGGGTCTCTTCTAATGAGTCAGTTCTTTCCATCAGGTGGCCAAAGTATTGGAGCTTTAGCAGCAGTCCTTCCAATGAATATTCAGGTTTGATTTCCTTTGGGATTGACTGGTTTGATCTCCTTGCTGTCCAAGGGACTCTCAAGAGTCTTCTCCAATACCACAGTTCAAAAGCATCAATTCTTCAGCACTCAGCCTTCTTTATGGTCCAACTCTTATATCCAGCCACGACTACTGGAAAAACCATAGTTTTGACTATATGGACCGCTGTTGGAAAAGTGATGTCTCTGCTTTTTAATATGCTGTCTAGGTTTGGCACAGCTTTTCTTCCAAGGAGCAAGGATCTTTTAGCAGTCAATAAAAATAAAGATGCAATTTTTCCCTTTTCAAGTCAGAGATTCAAAGTTATTGTTTACAAGGACCCAAGTTAACAAATCCGGATAGAGAAAACAGCCCAAACAAAAGAGATATTCAGGTAAGGCAGGCCAAACCCTCAGATCTCACCAACAAGAAGGTTCTTCATCCCTCAATCGTTATATTACAAAGTGTCCTGTAATTTCCAAAACAGTATCTTTTTTAAATAAAAAATTGAGTGAAGGAGGCTAGAAAACATCTTTCTAAAAGTGGAGTAGATGATAGCATATTGGTAAGTTTACTAAAATATATACATATATGCAACAGGATTATGTATGTAAAACTGTATGCAAGTATGAGTGACTGTAAGCATGTTTTATAAACATAGATGCCCAGAAAAAATTGTGAATCAAATATTAATAATAATTAGAATTCAAAAGTGATTTTACTTTTATCTTTGTATTTTCTGTAATTGGAAAATGGGCCAAAAAATACCCCAAAATATTAGGTGATTTAGGGTAGCACATATTTCACACAGTATAAAACAGAGCTGGTACTAGAACTCAGAAACATCCTTCTTTTGTATCTTCAGCTTTAGCATTGAATGCACCTGAACACAGGAAGTAGGCATAATTATTTGCCCCAACTTGAACTATTCAGAAACTGAGACTCAGAGTCTGTTATGTGACTTGCCCAAAGTCACACACAAAGTAACTGGAGAAGCTGAGACTACAGTCCAGTTCTCCTGTCCCTTGAGAAGGCAGAATAGTATCACTGTTGAAAGCAAGGGCTTTTGCAGCAGCCTGACCTTGGTTAAGTCCCAGCTATGTCACTTACTTGCTGGTAAACTTGGACAAATCCTGAATTTTTCCAATTCTAGAGTTCGCCATACTTCTTTACTTCAAAGGGTTATGCTGTTGATGGAAATTATCCAATAACGTGAAACCCTATGACAACCTCTGACATGGAGGAAACATTCTCGTCTCAATCACTATGCCTCCCTTTCTCTGTCCTGGGGGAAGGATTCCAGCATTATCTTCCAGAAGCCAGCAGACGTAACTGCTTGGTCGGCTCAGCAGCCCAGTTCTAGTCTCAAAAGTCAACTAGGATCAGCTCATTGTGCGTATGCAGCTCTACTGAACCAGAAATGTACAGCATCAGGCTGAACTGAACATGGGACAGGATGCTGGAGTGCTGAGCAGCCAGTCTGGGGATCTCTAGGGATTCAGATTCAATAGGTCTGAAAGGGGACCAGAGATTCCAAACTGTTAAAGAGCTCCAGGAGAGTCTAAAGAGCAAACGTTCAATGACAAGTTCCTGGTTTGACATAAGGGACTCCACTATTTCCGTGAATACAAAAGGGGCCCAGTCTAATCACAAGCGAAGCATCATCTGATGGCTGACACAACAAGGCCTCATGGAAAGACCAGGGCTCTTCTGTCATGAAGGGCAGTGACTGCCTAGAACAATGGAGAGAGAATGGAAACCAACTCAAACTAGAAGCAAAAATAAATGTAGAGGGACTTCCCTGCCCCAGATGCATAATGTTTTCAGAGCTGGAACAGACTTCAAAGATGCCTTTGTCTGGTATACAGATACCACAGCATATCAGTAACTAGAAGGCAAAGGAACTTACCATACTTGAAGGCCCACAAAGTAATGATTCACAGTAAATTCCCTCAGTAAAGATGGCTGGGTGAATTCACTAAGGAAAAGTAACACTCAAACACTCGAAAGACAAGGCTTCAAAATGCCCTACTCCGTAGATACAAAAAGTGCCTAAAAATATGGTAGGTCTGACAGCACTCAGAAACACCATGGGTCTGAAAGGAGACAAAAGTGAGCAAACCATTCTCTTCTTGGAGTTGATGGGCAAGCAGAAGAGGAAGGGGTCTCCCACAAGAATTAAAGTTTTTTGCTATTTTATTCTTACGACCCTACATACTACTTGTTATCATATAACATTCAAAAATTATTTGTTGAACGCATGAATGTAAGAAAGACCTGTACATGTATGGCTGAGTCCCTTTGCTGTTCACCTGAAACTACCACAGCATTGTTAATCGGCTATACCCCAATACAAAGCAGAAAGCTTTAAAAAAAGAAAAGAGGGACAGGACAAAGGAGACCATCTCTGCTCATGCAGGCTAAGCAGGGTACTGAGTAGTACAGCATTCCCCAGGGAGTGGAGCCTCCTTGGTTGTCTGGTCCAGAAGCAGACTGCCCATAGAGTGGAAGGAACATGAGCTTTTGAGTCAGACATCCTTTTATGGGTTCAAATGCAAACCCTTTATGGTCTTATGGCATAAGTACTTGACTTCTCTGAGCCTCAATGTTTCACCTTTAAAAAGGGATAATACCATTTACTTCACCTCTGAAACACGCATGATGATATTTATCCTTATAAAGTCTCTGTAAAAAAATTACATGAATAGATTTATGCAAAGTAGCTAGCACAAGGGCCAGCATACAGTGTGAACTTAACAAATGGTAATGTGAGTTAGAATTAATCATGCCCTCTACAGCCAGAGCCTTTCTTCTCCTAGGTCACCTCTAAATATTCTTTCCAATAGGAAGCTGCAGAAATAATTCTAGTGTAAGTTCACTAGATTTTCTAAAAATGCCCATTGTTTAAAAAATAAATAATAAAATCCTGTATACCTTCCTTTTTGGTTTACAAAGTAACTTCATATGCACCATAACAATTCTGGAACCATGCATTACTATTATCCATGTTTAATAGATGAAAATACTACTATCCATGTTTAATAGACAAAAATATTATTATTTGTGTTTAATAAATGAAAAAACTAAGCCCACTTAGCCAGCAAGAGGTGAACTAAAACAGAAACTATAGGTTTTAACATTTATTATAAGGACCATCATTTTCTCAACCTGAAATTCAAAACAAATGATCCTTTTATGGAATAAAATATTCAAATTCAGATTGCTCCAGGACTCACCTCAGATGCTGCCTGGATTACCCTAATACTTACAACTGAAATCTGAAAGAAGAGGGAATACTTTGTTTTTAAACAAAGTCCTTCCTTTGGATTTAATGCATCAACTCTTAATTAAAAAAAAAGAAAAACCCACCTAGAATCAGGCCAATGTGAGTTTTAGCAACCTGTTCCACTTATTAGCCATGGAACCCTGGATGATCCTTAATCCTAGTAAATTTCAATATCTTTATCTGGGTAATGGAAAAGCAATACCTACTCCTAAAGTTACATGAAATTCCAGGCACCGAGAAGGCAGGCAGTAAGTGATGACTCCTCTAATGACGACACCACCGTACTGACCATTTGGACTGAAGGGGAAGTATATGGACTGCTTGTTTCTTCCTGGTTCTTCTAGCTTCTGGGTAATCCCTGTTCTGCATCTGTTCAATGAGGATATAACCAGTCTTCATCTGACTTCAGCAGGGGAATGAAGATAACAAAAGAGCTGGCAGAGATATTATGCAAATACCAAATATTATTAAAACATTAATGAACTCTGGCAATTTCCCTGAATTTTGATAAATGGCGTTTATTATGCACTGCCTCTCCCACAATCTGGGCTTTCAAATATTAACTAGACAATAACAGCAATCATTCTCCAAAAAGACCAAGGTATAGAGAAATAAAAAGCGGGTCTAGATGACTTCCACAAACACCTGCTTCCCAAGGAATTAGAATCTCCGGACAGAGAACATTAGGACAGACCACAAAGAGCTGTGCAAACAGTAGTGGGCTCAGACCTACTCCACAACGTAAGCAGACCTCCGCTTTGGTAGGACAGTGGAGTTTCCTGGTGCTGACAGGTCACTGTTTACGACAACAGTCTTACCACCACTTTGCTCTTCTGCATAAAGTTACCTCCAATCTAGATAAAACAAAAAGGATCTTGGAAGCTGGGGGTGCTTATTCTGGGCTAAAATCTCAAGCAGAGAGTGGCTGCTCCTGCCAATAACCTAAAAAGAGAGGTAGTGTTATCCACAGTTCCATTAGAGAGATTTGCACCAAATTCCCCTGCCATTTCATTCTGTGTGAGGGGATAATGTTTTTAAGCTGCTGACAATCCTCAGGTGCTGCTCAGAGGCAGAAGGAAGGCAGGAGAACTCAACCCCCTGACATCTCCCCTCACCCCAACTCACAGAAATAAGGGCCTGGTGGCACCCCCTGTAACACCTTAACAAGCTGAGGGTCATTAAGCCACCTCATTCGCATATTCAATAAAGACTCTGAGCCGCAGCAAGTGAAACAAAGTGCCCAAAAAAGAGATTTTGTTTTTTTAAGCCCGGAGAAAATCCGCTTTAGAAAAAGTAAATCCACACAGGGACCCTTGCTGTCGCCAAACCTTCACTGGTCTAGAGCAGCCAGCACCTCATTAAAGGGAAGCAAGCAACGCACAACTGAGTGCGGCACCACACACAGGCAGGCTCATTTCACCATCTGCCTTCTTGTGTCCAGAGGGTAAGAGGCTTAAGTGACATTCTCCTGAATTTTTCTCTTCTGCAGGTGGAAACATCAGATTCCCAGGGGGCGAAAAAGACCACTCTGGCAAGATCAAGTGGGTAAAAAGAAATAAAAGGGAATTTCGTTCACCTGTCAACACACTCATGACATTCAACACAAAATGAATTAAGCAATAATTCATTCACCATTCACATCTGGGTAAAAGCTTTGTGAAATCAGTGTATCAGCTGTGGGATTAACACAGAAGTTCCCAATGAGCTGGGCGTTTAAACTTATCCCTTCCCACAGCCTCTCCTTTTCTGCTCCTTGACTATCCCTGACTGATGGTGACCAAGCACCTTTTTCTAGTGAACAACCTAGAGCAGGAGACATCGGAATTGATTTGGGGGCTGTGAAAACACAACGGGCAATTTTCATTTTACACGAAAGGCAATGATTAAACAACTTAAATAACTGCCCTGAGCATTCTCTGTCTATTCCCACCCTTCCGACAAGCACAGTGCTGGTTTTCAGATCTGAAAGCTTTGTAAGCTTGTAAAGTTTCCCTCTGGAAGCCCAATCCACCACAAGATTAGGGAGTAATTTAAACGCACCCCCACACATATACACACCCCACATTTATCTAAATACTAGCTGAATCGTCGAATATCTCAACAGACTGCTTTCCAACCTCATACACCGTCTAGGATACACTTGGGGAGAATGGAGCAAAAGGTAAGATCCAGTCCCAAGTTTTATTGTGCTTCATACAACTTCCCAAAACGTTACTACCCTCCGCGGCCACACGTTCATCTTGTATTACCCCCTTCTCGGGCTGTGGGGAGGACGCAAACCGAGACGGAAGGTACACTCGGATAGAACCAGGAACGAGAGGAAACAGCCGGATGAAATCCAAGAGACGGCAGGACGACGGAAAAAACTCAAGTCTTCCTCTGCAGTCAAAGACCTTTTCAATGAAATTTCCCACTACCTGGTAAACTGCCCAAGAATGGACTCGTCGAGCGCACAGAGACACGCGGCAGGCAGCGCTCGCGGGAGTCCCGGTTCGGTGGGGCGTTCACCCCCAGGCCACGTACTGCGCTGCAGCCAGTTGCCTCGGCGGAGCCGCAAGCTGCGTGGGAGGCTCCCGCCCGCGGACTCTCACCGCAGTACCCCGAACTACAGGATACTAGGGGATTCGATCGCCCCGCTCGGCTCAATTATTTTCCTATACACAACATTCAACAATCTGTTAAGGACCTGTAGGTGCCAGGCTGGGGGATGGGAGAGGTGGCGTTATTCTAATCCAAACGTCGCCGAGGTTGGAAACCCAGGACACCTCTCTCGGCCAGCGAACAGACAGCGCACAAAGAGGAAGGGGCTGGCGCTCCTCGGGGTCAGAGGTCTGAGCGTGGTCCTTTTGGAGCTGGGAATCAGGCACTCCGAGCTCAGCAAGAACCCCGCAGAAGCACCGGAAATGCTTCCAACCGCCTCAATGGGAAAATCTATTTGCAAATCAAAGTTGCAGGAACTCCGGGCGCCCAGCCTACTCGAGCAGGTTACTAAGGAACACCCAACAAGTTTGGCCACCGGGGGCTCGGCGTGACAGCGCCGCGCCGCAAGACTGCTAGCAACTTGTCGCTCGGGAGCCGAGCCAGAGCCCCAAGCTGTCTCCGCTCCCCGAGCTCCAGAGAGGACCTGAGACTCGGCGCAGGGAAGGAGCACGTCCGTGCCTCCGGAGACAAATCCCTCATCTGGACCGCGCGGCTTCCAGGGGCTTCCCCTCGACAAGGGAGCCGTTTCACCACCGACGCTTCACCTGCCTACCACCCCCAAGCCAGCGAGAAATTAACAAAAGAGTCAGCGATCCGGGGCGGGGACGGGGAGGTGCGGAAAAGGGACCCGGCGCAAAGTATAGTTAGGAGGGAAGGGAAGGCAGCTCAGGTTGCGGCGGAGAAAGAATGGAAAAGGCGGAACAGAGATGGGTTATACCCCAGGCACCTGGTTCCGGGAAGAAAATCAAGAAGGAAAGAGCGCGCGAGAAGGGGGAATGGGTCCTTTACCCCATTTCCCATCACTCTCTCTCACACACACACACACCCCTCTCTTTTTCCTCCTTACCCAGCATGGAAAAGATGAAATCCTTAGCTGTGTGGATCTCCAGTGCTCTCTGGTCGTCATACTCCCGCTGGTCGTGCTTCGTAAATTCTTGGATGAGTTTGTTCAATTCCTCCACCCGAGCTCCCGACCTGAAATCCAGCTCCGGGAACGCAGGCTTGTTGTTGCAGCCCAGGGAGGCTGCCTTGCTGGCGGTGGGAGCCGCCATCTTCATGCAAAACGCGCCGAGCAGCAGCTCCGCGGCGGCGGCGGCGCCCACCCCACCCGCCCGCCCAGCCCCCCGGGCCTCCTGCCCTCGGCGGCTCCTCGGCGGCGACCCCGGCCCGTGGGCGGGCCGGCGGGCCGGCGTCTAGGCGGGCGGTCCCGGCTGGGTGCGCTCCGGGCGTCCGGGCTTCGGCAGGATCTGGACTGCAGCGAGAGTGCGTGTGTGGCCCCGAGCCGGCCCAGAGGCAGGAGGTCCCTGCCCTCCCCTGGCCCTCGCGGGCCCCGACTACACCGGTGGTAGAGCCGACCTCGGCCTCCCCCGGGCGAGGAAAGTGAAGTGGAAACAATGTGAAATTCACCAGCTCTGAAATCAACAAGCTGCCGGCTCCGGTGTTACGGAGCCAGCACCAGCGTCCCCCATTTAAAGGGACAGCGCACCCAGTGGAAAGAAAAATAAATAAATGACCGAGGTCTGCGCTCCATACCACTTGCCAATCTGCACTCGGGCAGACGTGAGAGATGTAGATGTATTCCTTCTCTGTCTCCACTCCCTTAGGGGGCAGGGATTGCCAAGCGCCTTCAAGGAGAAAGAAGGCTTCCTCCGTCTGATTTTAAGGGCGGTGTCCTGGGCGAGGGCATCCCTACGCGAGCGAGCGTTTCCCTCTCGAGAATTCCAGCGCCTTTAGACGGAGAAGGGGCCTGCCTTAAGGAATGTAAAACCAACCTTCTGCCCTTTTCTGCACAGACTGCCAAAAATGTTAGGATTAAACGTGTAAAAAAGAGTGTCCTCCCAGTCCCGTACAGACATTCCCGTTAGCCACTATAGTATTCCTACTTTTGCCCTAGGTAATTAAATTTTCCTGGATAACAGCTTATTAAACTTAATATATAGTGTCTTAATGATGTTCAGCCCCTTCCAATATTAAGACAGGAAAACCAACTTGTAGGCGTGAGGAAGGGGAACAGAATTAATTGCCCCACGTTCCTGTCAATGTTCAGTGACGTGGTGAAAGTTCTCATTCAACAGATAAAATTTGAGCACCTACTATTTGCCGGGCGTGCTAGAATCTCTGTGGACAGTGATAAGACAAAAGACAAGATTCCTGAGATGGAGTCATACTCAACAAGGCAGATTCTACCTGAGTCCAAGGTCCTTCAGACGTTTTTACTGTTTATGAGGTTTTTGAATCAGACACTTAGGAGGCCTCCTGCTCTTTGTTGTTGTTCAGTTGCTAAGTGGTGTCCTACTCTGTGATCTTAGAAAAGGTTTATCTTCCTCTCTAATTCTCCAAAATCCAACTTGTCTCTATCCCACAGGCTGGATATAACAGCTTTTTCTTACCTGGGTTCTCACAGCCAAGAATACAAACTCTTCTGTTAGTTCAGGCTCTTTCTGCCTTATAGAGGTGATAATTCCTATCTCATAGGTTGTTTGAAGATTACATGAAATGAAGTGGGCCAAGCACTTAGTGAAATACCTGGCATAATAAGTGTTTAATTAAATGTTAGCTACTACAATCCCTGGGTCCAGAAGATCCCCTGGAGAAGGAAATGACAACCCACTCCAGTATTTTTGTCTGGGAAATCCCATGGACAGAGGAGCATGGCCAGGGCTACAGTCCATGGGGTTCTTAGTGACTAAAACAAAACAAGGGCAACAAACCATGGAAGAGAAGGGTAAAAAAGTTTTTGTTAAGTGAATTGGCAATTTCTTTTTTCTTTGCAAATTAAATGACTGAGTCAATTCCTTCTCTGCCTTGTTCCGCAAGCTTTCCCTAATTCCCTCCCCTAAGCTGGTGGCAACATCTTTCTCCTTAGAACCTCCACTGCACCCTTTCAGAAACTTTCATATGCCTCTTTCTTTATCATTGTTAATGCAAGTTTCAAACTATGAACTTCCCTAGGATGACTGCATCTTAGTCATCTTCAGATTGGTCCCTGCACAAAGGTCCTCAATGTTTATTGCATCAGGTATTGAATGAAGAACTTTGGCAATCCAGTTAATTTCTTTTTGGGTTTCCTTCTCTTTGAAACAAGCTTTCTCACCCAGTTAATATTAAAGAGGGAATATACATGCCCATGGAGAAGGCAATGGCAACCCACTCCAGTACTCTTGCCTGGAAAATCCCATGGACAGAGGAGCCTGGTGGGCTGCAGTCCATGGGGTCGCCAAGAGTCAGACACGGCTGAGCGACTTCCCTTTCACTTTTCACTTTCATGCATTGGAGAAGGAAATGGCAGCCCACTCCAGTGTTCTTGCCTGGAGAATCCTAGGGATGGCGGAGCCTGGTGGGCTGTGGTCTATGGAGTCACACAGAGTCGGACACGACTGAAGCGACTTAGCAGCAGCAGCAGCATACATGCCCGTATGAATGCTGGTTTGCTGATGAAGGAATTAATTAAAACTCTGGCTTTTGCAGGTCCGCTGTGCTACCCTGATTTCTCACCTGTGAGAATATTACCATTACTTGGGCAGTGGAATAAACTATGTAATTGGTTGGAACCACAATACGAATCGATCCACTCCCATCTGTCAGTTTTCTCTCATGATCAATGATAGGAATCAGTAAGATAGCTGGTTGAGTCACAGTCATTTCATGGATCAGAATGATACTAGTTCAACCATTCAAGCAACAACCTCCAACCTAATAGAGTTTGAAAGAATTCAGGCAAAAATTCAAGACATTCTTTAATTGTTAATTTCCCAAAGTGTGAATGATCCAGTAGTGCTCCTCCTTGTGATACTTATAATCATAGAGATAAAACAGGTAGTAGGAATTATGCCTTGTCGTGCCTCAGCCATGAGTCTTGGATGTTTTGAATAAGGAAGTCAACAAATGGTCTTTCTGTTCTTCTACACTATCTGCTAACTTTACACCAGCCAGATCAGAATTCTATGAGTTGTTGACCTTCAGTGAGTCTGTGTATTTGAATAATGTCCTGAATAGTAAACTTAAATACCTTTTCAATGCTCTTAAACAATTACAATAAGATGATACAAATATCCTTTGTTCAACTGGCAAAACAAGGAAAGAGGATCAGATCATAATTTATTGAACTAGTCTTTAGGGAGACTTAAACCTCTGAGTTCTAGTAGACTGAGCTCCTGAAGGGTAAGTGCTGTCTCTTTACGTTCCTAAACACCACATTTAATACATTTCTTGGCTCACATTATGACCTTAATTAATGTGTTTAATGAATGAACAAATTAATACTATCTCTCAAAGTCCAGGACATCAACATTTAGGTGATTTCTGCTACAATAAAATATCTCAGTGTAAACTATCCCACTGGTGCAGTTTTAAAGAATCCATCTGCCAATGCAGGAGATACAAGAGACACAGGTTCTATCCCTGGGTCAGGAAGATCCCTTGGAGTAGGAAATGGTGACCCACTACAGTATGCTTGCCAGGAAAATTCCATGGACAGAGGAGCTCGGCAAGCTACAGTCCCAGTGTCACAAACAGTCAGACATGACTGAGCACATACAACAATAATAACAAAAGCTATCTACAGTTTCCCAACAATCTCTTGAGTTGTTATAAATGTAGGTATTTTTGCTTCTATTTGTGTAGCCTTTTATTTTTCCCTGTCTGTTATATGGCCTAAGAGAAGGAACGGAAATGGAGAGGAAGGCGAAGAGAAACAGAATAATTATTAGAATATATTTAAGAGTGTCTTGGGGGTTCCCCTGGTGACTTAGACAGTAAAGAATCTGCCTGCAATGAAGGAGACTCGGAGTTGATAGCTAGGTCAGGAAGATCCCCTGGAGAAGGAAATGGCAGCCCACTCCAGTATTCTTGCCTGGGAAATCCCATGGACAGAGGAGCCTGGCAGGTAACAGTTCATGGAGTTGAAAAGAATCAGACAGGACTGAGTGGCCAACAACAATAACAAGAGTGTCTTAGACTTGTAATAAAAGCACAGGTTTCTAGAGTGTTTCAGGCGAATCAGGAAAGATCAGTAGAGACTACCATCTAAATACGCACTAAGGCAGATCATTCCTTTGGTCCTCCCAGATGGCTCAATGGTTAAAGAATCCCTCTGTTGGGAAGATCCCCTGGAGAAGGAAATGGCAACTCACTCTAGTATTCTTGCCTAGGAAATCCCACGTCAGAGGTGCCTGGAGGGCTACATTTCATGGGGTGGCAGAGAGTCAGACATGATTTAGGGACTAAAACAAAATGAAAAAAATGGGTCATTCCTTTACTTCCTTGTGCAGCATCAAACAGATACAAGAAACTCCCGGTCTTTCCAAACTGCTGTCCCACTTAGAGGCAGAAGCTAGCCCGTTAGTTTCCTACTACAAAAGTACATGAGTTTGTGAAAGACCTTTCTGCTTACTCGTCTGGGGCTTGTTTGTTCTTAAATACAGCTCTCAAGTTCTGTGGCAACTCTTAGCCATGAATAACTGGGCTGTATTAAAAACAGAAAGTTCCACATCTATGTGATGAATTAAGAAGACAAAATTTTAAACAAAGATTCTCTGATCTAGCAGAGCTAAAAGAGCAGCCCAAGCCCCATGATCTGGGCTTCTTAGGCAGTTGAAGATTTAATAAAAGTCTAACCAAGGAAGGTAGCCAGAGCTTCTTATGATTTGTAAACGTGGGCAGGAAAAAGAGGCAAACACCATAGACATGTGGAATGTTGATGGCAGAAGGGACTTGAGAGATAAATTCCATCCACCACCTTCACTTTGAAATAGGAGAACTGGGACACAGTAAAGGAAAGGACACTTGCCTACACAGCAGAGACAGTGCTGTTCTATTTCTCATACTAACTTCAAATTTTAGTTAATATTTCTTGTGTTTCCAGACCACCAGAGAAGATGTGGAAAATGCTAGGAAATTGGATTAGAATCATAATAAAAACAAGAGTTGAGTGGCCCTTGGGCAAAGTGGATTCATTGATCCTGAAAGTTTAAATCTTGATAAACCAGGGATTGCTGACATTTTGAGTTACTTAGCTACAGTTTGTATTTTTTTGTCCTGCCAATAGGTAGCAGTCAGGGCTAGAGCTGAATATCCAGGTGCACGAGACTTCATCTGGGGCAAGTTGGTAATTTTACCTCTGGCAAGATTAGGCCACTGAATTGTTAGTGAGGTCCCCAGAGCAGGGTGGATAAGTCATGGCAGTCTATGCGTTTCTAACAAGGTGACCCCAGGGTGAAGCCCCACCCCTCTGACACTCACAGTTTCACGGGGGCTCCTTTCAGTCTCTCCTTGAATCCTATGCCCTGAGAGCCCCTGGGGACCTGGATGGTCTATCTTGCTTTGCAGAAACTGCAGCGATACAAATCACCCAACTCTGTCCTTTTATTCTCTGCTCCTGCTAAGCTCCAGAAAGCCAAATCTGTACCTGTGGAAAGAAGAAAATGGACTCTAGGGTGGGGAATAACAATATCTAATAACAATTATTAATCACTGTCTTCCTTACAATGATGGAACACTTTCTGGTTCGAACAACTTTGCACATAAAGCTGTTTATCGGATCCTCACAACCTCCTACAGAATAAAGCAGACTGGTCAGGATTGTTATTATTATTCCAATAATAAGTGCTGCTCAGAGAGATGGCCATGTTTGTGAGGTCACCTGACTAACAGTCATCCATCATTTCTCTATTTACATATCATCTCCTGCAAAGGGCTTTTCCTGAAGCTCCTCTGCTGCCCTCCACCCACCTAAAACCCATATAGGTCCTGGAGACTCCTTATAGACTCATGACTTTGAGCCCTACCACTGCTGTTTCTCACACTTTGCTGTAGCTGCCTCATAACTTGTCTGTCTCCCTCACAAAAATGTATGTTCTATGTGGGCAGAGACCTTGTCTCTCTTGACTACCAACATATCTGGCACATAGTAAGTGTTCAATACAAGTCTGAGAAATTAAAAAGTAAATGAATGAACCAGGTGGCTGGCTCAGGCCCCAAACTCCGGTCTTTGATTTTTGGCCCAGGTTCTTTCCATCAAACCTCCCTAACTGTTGTTAGCAACTACTGAGTCTTCAGAAAAAACACTGACTATCTCTGGTTTTTGAGAGCTTTTCACCTTACCTAGCATTTCATACACAAAATCTGCTCCCAAAGCTCGAGTTGAGTTCCAGCATGAGAAACAAAACCTTTTCTTTCTCTTCTCTGTCTTTTAAAACCCAAGTGCAATTGAATAAGTTTTATGACAAAACTACAAAACATTAAGTCTAAATATTCAATATGTCCTTTTTAAAAACATTTTTGTTATTTATTCATTGGTTGCACTGTGTCTTCGTTGCTGCACTTGGGCTTTCTCTAGTTGTGGGATGCAGGCTTCCTGTTGCAGTGGCCTCTCTTATTGTGGAGCACAAACTCTAGGGCACACAGGCTTAGTTGCCCTGTGGATATGGAATCTTCCCAGACCAGGGATTGAAGCAGTGTCCCCAACATTTCAAGGCAGATGCTCAACCACTGGACCACCAGGCAAGGCCAGTATGTCCTTTTTTGGGGAAAACTCAGTTTATTTCACCTCTATACATCAGGCAGAAAAAACAAATTTCTACCCTAGAAATGTTTTTATTTACGAATGCCTTAACCTGACTGACTGTTCTGGGGAAACCATGGGGCTCCTCTTACCAATCCCTGGACACGGCAGCATCCCCATCTAGCCCTTGAACTTATCACAAGACCAGGCTGTGGGTCCTCTGCACTAATCCACATCCTGTCTCATATGTACTTTGGGTGCTGGGTCAAGTAGTGAGGAGGTGTTTCTGTGTAGCGGGGGTGGGGGGGTGCACAATACCTTATCAGTCAAGACTGGAGATGTTCGGTTTGGTTTGCTGTGAGCAATTAAATGAATTGCATCACACGGAAAATAATATTGTTTCTGGGTGGCTACAGAGGATGGTGCTGGGAGAGATGAGTGGCAGGAAGGGTACAGCCTTCCGCTCAGGGTACAGAAGCATTTTCTATCCACAAGAGCCTCTCTGCACAGAATATGCTGCCTTCTGAGGTAGTAAACGCTCCCCATCACAGTGGTGTTCACAGCCCTGTTACCCTCTGTCAGAGGTACACCAGAAGAGGTTCCTCAGAAGTTGGTAGGGAGCCGAGGCTTTGACCCCTGAGGTGCCTTTCAGTCCTTAAGAAGCTAAGTCTGTGATTCTTTTTCAGTTACTATAATAACTGAGAACTAGTTTCTTGTAAGAGACTTCCTCAAAACTGAACTGTATTTGCACTCTGAACACAAGGTGTTTTATATCCATTTTCACATAAGTTCCCAGGCTCAAGGACTGTGTCTTTCTTTCTCGCAACTTAAACCACCTGTGGATTTCATTGTTTCTGGCTTGCCTACTGTCCAATCTAGCAGCCAATCTCATTCTGCTGCCTACAAAGAAATTCTGTTGGTATAGACACCTGCCACACACATCACACACGAATTCTATATCCAAATTCACATTCAGAGACACTCTCAGGAGCAAGAAAAGGAAGGAATTTCCTCAAACATATTTACTTATACACTTATTTTATAATGATAGAAGCCTGCTCTCTGAGCAGGCCTATACAACTGAACAGGGAATGGTAGTGACGCCTGTTTTGTTTTCTAAAGCTTGTCAAAAAATGATTCTCTCAGCCCTGTACTGTAACAAGTTTATTTGAAAACCTAGGCATTTTCCTCCACAACTTTGCCCAGTACAGTACATGAATAGATGGAGTTGTTTTCCCTGATCCAAAACCTGGTGTGTTGCATTGTGATACGAAGCTCATTTTAAATTCCAAGTTGTGAAACCTGCAGAGAGGACATTTGAGAAAAATGCTGACACTCCTTCAGTTTTGACAACATTATCACTCACAACCATAAATACACTCCTCCATGTCTGCTCAGTCTACTTTTCCTGTTAGTAGTTTCTAAGTAGGAAAAAAAGACCCCCAAACCTCTTAAATAATTCTCTGTGCTTCTACATTGTCTAGTGGAAAAGCAAAAGAAAAAAGAGAAAAAAGGAAGGAAATACAGTAAAGAAAGGAGGAAAGAATAAACTTCCACAGCCCACTTACTCTAATTTCCAATGATTCACGTCTATTTAAACTACTGAGTTGCATCTCAGAATTTTTGTTAGGGAGAGGTAGGGGCATATAGATACACATTATGGATAAATAAATTCAGTTCAAAGCAAAGGACCAGAGCAGGAGATGGACTTGAATCTGGATTTTGCCATTGTTTAGTTCCATTTGCATGCACGCTCAGTCATGTCCGACTCTTTACAACCACAAGAGCTGTAGACCGCCAGGCTCCTCTGCCCATGAAATCTTCCAAGTAAGAATACTGGAGTGGGTTGCCATTTCCTACTTGAGGGGATCCTCCAAACCCAAGGACTGAAGCCACATACCCTGTGTCTCTTGCAATGGCAGGCGGATTCTTTTACTGCTGAGCCACCTGGGAAGCCCAAAGGAAAATCCTCCTCTTCTCTGAAACTCCTTTTCTATAAATGTAAATGAACAGAGTTAAAATGCCATCCAGGTGTGACGTTCTGAGTCTGTGAGTCTGACAGGAAAAGACAAAGCAATCTTGAACTGGGTACAGTTTCTATCACATTGCGTTTATTAGTTTATTTTCCCCCAGTCTTTCCCTGCACAGTTGAATACTCCATAGTAGAACATGCTAAGAAATTTTTTTAGGTTCTTAGCTTTAAAAGAATTAGCCTGAAATCAGGAGAGGAGAATCTCTAAGTGCATTAAGACCCCCTCCTTTGTGCATCTTGGCTAATAGCCTTTTAGTCTCTGCTGGCAGGGGATGGAGAAAAGCTGCTGTGGAAACTCACTCAGCAGCTTGCCCTGGGGCATGGGTGGATGGCCTCTGTGCTCTTAGGGAACAGCCAGGGCTCAGCAGGTATATTCAGAATCCAGAAATTTTCCCCTCAGGAAGAGAGGAAACAAAGGTACCCAAGGAAATTACCCCAGCAAGTATTTACAAGAGGCTGCAAAACAGTGATAAAATAATTTTCTGGCCCTAAAATTAGAAGCAAAGGTTTGATGTTCTGAAAGCCCAGGTGCAGAATGAATGTATATATGGACCTTTACAGCCGATTTATAAAACACAAGGAATTGTGGTTTTGACCAAAAAGCCTTAAGGAGTCTTTTTATTTCTTTATAACCAAGGTGTAAAAGGAGTCTGGTCCCAGAAATCTGGGGCTGAAGTTTTCTTTAAGTACTCTGGAGAAGAGCAAATTTCAAAATCTCAGGTAGTTACTGATGATAACATGAAGAACCATGAAAGGAATAACAATCACCACACAATAAAAAATATTCGAATGTATAGGATGACAAAACTGGATGCAAAATTAAGGATATTATGGCCAGACAGACAAATCACAGATATTAAGAAAGGGTAGGAGGGTGTTTACAATTCTGCCAGATCAAAAACTAATCATCTGGATAAAAAAGATGAAGTGCAAATAATATATGTGACTTGCCGATGGGAACATAATGATGGCAGGTCTGGGATTTTTTTCTGCTATCTGTTAGTACAAAAGCCAAAGTACATAAGGGCAAGTTAAAAACCTACTACATAGCCAAAAGTGGTATTTTCTCTAAAACTGTATTTTTTATTCGTTCATTCTTTCAGCAAATATTTCTCGAACTTTTATTATGTGTCAGGCACTGTTCTAGGCACCAGGAATACAGCAGTGAAGAAAGCCAAAATTTGTGTCCCTTTGGAGCTTATGGTTCATGTAAGTCTCTTTCATTTTTTTTCCAGGTTGAGTAGAAAATTTTATTTGGACAATAATGGTCTATACAGATATTGATGAGATTCTTGTTCTAAGTCATTTAATTTAAATGATAAACTGTATATATTGTGCTACAAGAAACCTCTCCATCTATATCAGCCAGGGCTTTCTGAGAAACAGAACCAATTTGTACATAAGAGATTTATTTCAAAGAATTGGCTTATATGATTGTGAGGGCTAACAATCCCAAATCTGTAAAGGAGACAAGTCCTAAGTCTATAGGGCAGGCTGGAAGCTCAAGCAAAAGTTGATCCTGCAGTCTTGAGGCAAAATTTCTTCTAGAAAATTTCATTTTTGTTCTTTAGACCTTTCAACTAATTCAAGAAAGCCCATCCATATTATTGAGTGTAATCTCCTTTATTTAAATTCAGTTGATTCTAACTATTAACTACTTTTACAAAATACTTTCTGAGCAATAGCTAGATTAGTGTTTGATGAAAGAACTAGGTACTATGGCCCAGCCACTTGACACATAACACTAACCATCACAAACCTTCTCTATAAATTTATTAAGTTCTTATCACATGCCAAGTTCTGAGGTAAATCATGCACAACCCCTGCTCTCTGAAAGAAAGGTGTAAGTCATTTACTTCAAAAAATACATAAAAATATGAAGCTCTGTAAATCCATAATAGAGATGTAAAGAGCAAGAGATGCAACCAACAAGTAAAGATCAACTCTAACTTTCCCAAAGGAAAAAGAAATAGTGCTTTTAAGTAAAGAAATCAGGAAAAGCTGAAAACACAAATGACAGTTGACCTTGTCCTTAGAGAATGGGTAAAATTAGAACAAGGAAAATGGGAGGGTTACTTCCTACTGGAAGAAATGCCAAAAGTGTAGAGTCAGTAAAATGTGTGATGTATATAGAAACATAGAGTGGCTCAGGCAGGCTGGAAATATAGAGCATTCATCAAAACCTCTTTTATTTTGCTAGTGATTACACAGTGCTTGTTCAAGTACTCATCCCAAAGATATTAAAACATTTGCAGATGAAACAGAGAGGTCAAAAGACTTCTCCAAAGTCACACAGAAAAACATTCATATACAAGTCAATGCCATTTTCTTTCAGAAGCTACTGTTGACTCTTTAAAAATGAATTTTACCATCCCTGAGAAAGGACACTATGTTTTATCTTTGTTATTTCAATTTAACTATCTTTGGAAAAGTCATGTCATTCTTTAACAAAAAAATTTACTAGGTCCTAGTTTTGAGTTGGCAACCCACTCCAGTATTCTTGCCTGAAGAATTCCATGGATAGAGAATGCCATGGTCCATGGGGTCCCAAAGAGTTGGACACAACTGAGCGACTGAGCACACCCACATAGCTTTCAATGAACATATAGGTATTGATGCCCCAAACAAGATGTTTAGGGATTTATATATCATAAAATTAAAACCTATTACTTTTGCCGCTCAACTGAGAACATTTCTTGGTATTGTGCTATAAATAAATTGCTGTGGTCAGGGGAATGATATGAAGAAAGAAGGTATATATAGGAGCTACAGTGTTCACAAGAAAGTCAAGTTCACCCAGGACTCATGTTATTTCACAGTTGTGTGCTTTGTGTGTTCCACTTACTATAGTTCCTCTTAGCCATCATGTTTTCATCCCCCAAGTCCCTCTCTCATTTCAAGGAATAGGTGTTGTTCTATCGAGTCACTATGAAACAAACATGACCTGTGCCTTACTCTACTGACAGCCTCCCCTATCCCTGTATTAAAGTCAATCATCCTTTTGCTTACCTAGGGACTCATGTTTTCTACTAATGACCTAACCAGCCATGGGTTTGTTCCCCAAACTGATGATTTTATGGCACTCAAAACAATGCACCTGGTTTTGGGGCTAATGTAACATTTTTAAAAAATTAAGATAATTATTGGAATTAGAGGATTCTAGACACTTTCTGAGCAAGTCTTTGCTCAACTCATACCACAGGTAATTGAGCAGAAACAAAGTAGACCTGTCTTCTACCTCTGCCTCTCCAACTTTCCACTTTATGAAAGGGAAGCTGAGGACCCCAACCAGGAAGTAATGTCATCAAGTGTCTGGTTTCATATCTCCATAAAGTACATTACTTTAATTAAATCTATCAAAGAGGCTAGTAAAAGGGAGTCTGGGGAGAAATGAGGTTATTGATCAAAGGAATTAAATAAATGGACATCACCAAGAAGTGGATATTCACAGATAGACCACTCAAGGGGGATCAAAGTTCAGCTTTCTCAGTGGATAGCTGGACATTTGCCCCATGATAATGTTCTATTATTTCCAAAGCTGGGGAGAATTACAATTGTCTAAAGGTTTAGAATCATATTATTTTAAATTTGCATAATACTTAAGACTTATTGTGTAAAACCTCATCTTATTGCCAATAGCCACAACAATCCTATAGAACAGGCAAACTGTAGATTCATAGACTGTTGGGTTACATTTTGGAGGGCAGAGTTCAACCCTTCATAGCAGGTGAATAACTTGGGTAGCTGTGTGTCTAGGAAGCTGCGTTTATTTCAGAAGGGCAAGTGTGAAGTGATGGACATGGAGCATCTTGGTGAAGATAAATGGTAATCACATTGACTAATGATCTTTATTAAATAAAATTTCTCCTTTAAGAGTGGGTATTTATCTACTGTAATATGGTTTAGCGTATTGTTTTTCATTCTAGCCTCACATTCCTTCAAATAAGGTCTGAATGTGGTAAGGTCACATTCCTTCAGATAGAGAGCAGTCTCCCCCCAAAACGACTGGAATCCTCTGGACTCCCCTGGTGGTCCAGTGGTTAAGACTCTGTGCTTCCACTGGGCAGCATGGGTTCAATCCTTGATTGTGGAATGGAGATCTAGCATGCTGCTTGGCACTGAAAAAAAAAAGAAAGTGAACATCCTCAAAAACAATCATCAGGGTAGAGACAGGACTCAGAAAAGCACAAATGGCAGGTCTGAGGCAGGGAGAAAGAAGCCTCACTTGCTTGCAATTCGAACTAGAAGAGCTTGAAAAGTCAAAAGTCACGTCCAGGTGGGTCAGGCTCCCATCTGCGGGGTGGGTAGAGGGTATAGCAGTAGCGGAGAATCATCTGTTTCTTTCAGGGCTTGAGCGCACCCAAAGCTGGGTGGGGAAAGCTGACGACGTAGCTGATCATTAAATGAGAGAGTGCTGTTTTGTGCGGGGCGTGCACAAGTGTGTGAGCAAGAAATTCCCTCCGGAATAGGAAGTTTCAGGTGGCATGGCCTTGATGGGGACCCAGCCACTTCACTGTGGATTCTAATCCTGTCATTGTCCTCCTTGAGGGACTTTACTCTGAGTTTGTTCAGACGGGTTCCTTTGCATATTCATGGAGGACTAATATTTCAATGATAAATTCATGGAAAGAAGAGATGAATACCAGAAATTTCTTCCTGATGGTCTCCAAAGAGGGAGCATTTCCCACAGTAGCCGTCCCTCTCAGTGTATTACACAGTCGCAGTATCTAGTCTGTTTCATCTAGTGTTAGTCACTCAGTGGTGCCCGACTCTTCGCGACGCCATAGACTGTAGCCCACCAAGCTCCTCTGTCCAAGGAATTCTCTAGGAAAGAATACTGGTGTGGGTAGCCATTCCCTTCCTCGGGGGATCTTCCTGACCCAGGAATCAAACCTGGGTCTCCCACATTGCAGGCAGATTCTTTACCATCTGTCACATCTGATTCATTACATCTAAATGGAGATCAAATTAGTTTTCAGGCCTGTGGTAACCATTCTCTATACCTGCTTAACTCTTCATTGCCCCAACAACTTTTGGTAGCTAGAGATTTCCAAGCTCACATCAAGTCTGAGACAGCATGTCATTTAAGCCTCAGTTCCATTCAGTCGCTCAGTTGTGTTTGACTTTGTGACTCCATGGACTGCAGCACTCCAGGCTTCCCTGTCCATGACCAGCTCCTGGAGCTTGCTCAGACTTATGTCCATTGAGTCAGTGATGCCTTCAATCTTGCCTTCACTCTTTCCCAGCACCAGAGTCTTTTCCAATGAGTCAGTTCTTTGCATCAGGTGGCCAAAGTTTTGGAGTTTCAGCTTCAAAGCTGAATTCAAGCCTCACAATCTTCACAAAAGGTTGTGGGATTATTCCCAACTTTCAAAGTAGAAAACTGAGGTTTGAACTTGTCCACATGGAATCAGAAGCATACCTAGACTTTTACCTGTATCTACTTCAGTCTAGCTCTAGGGTTTTGACCACCACACTGGCTACCTTCCTGGTTGCCTCCCAAAACACATGGCAACTCAGTGGGTAGGGTACTGGGTGGGAATTGATATAGCTGCCACAGTAGGCCTGATACCTTGGGTCTGTTGATTGACAGCTGTATGACCTTTAGGACCTCTGAGCCTCATTTTCCTCCTGTAAAATAGGTATTATTCTTCCTTCCTAGTTACAATGTTTTTATTGAGGACATGTATAAAGATGGAATGTGAATAAAACCTCTAAAAATACTTAAAGATGTGAGAACTGTGATACCTTAACTTTACACTTTTCTAGTATTTTTCAAGAATTAATGTGGTTTGTGTTTGTGGGGGGAGGAGAACCCAATGGAAGGAGGATATCATTTATTCATTCAACAAATACTGTACACTTTGATGCATTAGGAATAATGAAGAACAGGTGTTTAACAGCTTCAGGATAGCTGATCTGTGAAGAACTTGATTTCTTTTTCATACTTATATCAGTTACTGGGAAACCTTCTCTGAATTGCTGCCTGAACTATAACTCTGTTAAAAATGAAACAAAGAAAAAGGTCATCCTAATGCTAACCTCCAAGAAAGCTTTGGTCAATTTACCACCTTTTTCAAGCTGCACATTTCCTCCCCAAATTGTCTACTTAGAAAGTTATCTCCCTCTCAGAAGGAAAAACAGTGTAGACTGTTGAAAATTTTAAATTCTGCTTACCAAATAAATATCACTATTGAAAAGTAGATCAGCAAATATTTGCTGAGTGTTTTATGGGTTCTGTACCACATTAAGAATTGAAAGTGCTGCAAGTGGTAGGGGTATGGATGGTGACGCTGACTACCATTGTCTGTGAGACACGGTCCCTGATGTCAAAGCAATAATAATTTCCATGGGAGCTGTGCTAACAAGTGGAACTTTAGGGGTTGACACGGATTAAGACTTGTGACTAAAACCAGATGTCAATAAGAGAGAGATGCTTAGGCATTCTAAGGTTTATGTTTCTTGCATTTGGAAGGTGAACCCTTTTTGTGCAAGATTCTGAAAATGAAGCAGAGGAGACTTAATTTGGCCTTGTGGGCAATTAATGAGCCCATTAAAGGTTTTAGAATAGTAACATGATGAAAAGATATGAAAAATCCAAACCCAGTGTCATAGTTAGGACACTTTTAATTTTGAAGGTTTTATTATCAGAAATAAATCAACTAAGACAAGTGAAAAAACGTGTAAGTGGAGAAATGTATGTCACATAACGAGAGCATTCAAGTAGTGGACTGCAGTCATGGCTGTCCAGGCATTCAAATAATGTCATCAGCTCTATTGATTGGCTTTATTCTTAATCTCCATGTAATATTAAAATGGCTCTCTATGATGACCTAGAGGGGCAGGATGGGGGTGGGGGAGAGAGGCTCACCAGGGAGGGGATAGGAATCAACACAATGTTGTAAAGCATTTGTCCTTCAATTAAAAAAATATTCTATAATAAACCATAATGGAAAAGAAAATTAAAAAAAGAATGTGTGTATATATATATGTATGTATGTATGTTTGTGTGGAGAGGGTGTGTGTTAAAAGGATTGGCTCTCAGGCTTATATAGTTTTAGAGGTCATGGCCCAGAGAAAGAGCCTCTGGAGAAGAAGCACCAGAGTGCACTCTGACTGGTCCCCCTTAGGTCATGGGCTCATTTTTTGAAAACTCACTGTGACCAGAGGAACGAAGTTGCTTAATTGGCTGGGACTGGGTAGCACTCAAGCTCTGAGGTAGGGGGAGTGACTCTGGTCTGGCCTTCTCCCCACTGCTTTAAGTGCAGTAAATGAGTAAGATATTTACAGAATGAGGGTGGAGTCACTTCTCAAAGGAAGAGATACTCACTCACACACACACACACACACACACACACACGTATCACCCAAGCTTGATGTTAGCACATTTGCAATCCGAAATAGAGCACCTCTCTTTTCTATAAACTGTAGTTTGTTTCTTTAAAAATTACTTTTATTCATTTTATAGGCACTTAGTGCTGTGAGTCATAGCTTTTGTTTTTGAGTACCTACTACAGACGTTTCCTATTTCTCCACATGCAGATAGGTTGAGTGTTAGTGGTAAATCTTTGTGCTCAAAACTGAATCAGAGGTGTAGCAAAGGTGAATAATTGACCCTCAAAGACTTCTTCGTAGTGAAGGGTTGTCATTAGGAAGGGATGCCCAGCCTGGAATTATATTTCCTGCTTTTTCTCCTGTGCATCTGGAGCGGGAGGCATGTGGTTAGTTCTTGTCAATGAGAAGTGTGAGAAAGAGATGTCTCTTCTGGGTGGGATGGTTAAGAGGTGGGCATGCCTTTTCTAGAACCTTTTCTTCCTCTCTCTGTTAGATGAATGGAGAAGCTTGTCTCTAGGTTCTAAAGGAGAGCTTTGTCATGAGACACAGAGTTCCTGGCTTTCTGCCCATGAAATGTCATCTGACAAGCATTACCTACATTGAATATGTACATGAATGCAAAATACATCTTTATGTGTTAAGGCATCTGACCTTAACAAGTGCAGAAGTGTTTAATTTTATCACCCACAACCTCATTTCTGCCACATACAATCATGAGAGTGATATTCAAAGTTTAAAAACAAGTATTCACTTCTTCTTACAGATACACTTTTCCTCCAGCATTGTTCCCCAAAATATGCAATTTATTTCATATGCTGGAAATCTGCGGAGTCAGGCCAGTCAGTCAGTCAGTTCAGTCACTCAGCTGTGTCTGGCTCTTTGCGACCCCATGAACTGCAGCACACCAGGCCTCCCTGTCCATCACCAACTCCCGGAGCTGGTTCAGACTCATGTTCATTGAGTCAGTGATGCCATCCAACCATCTCATCCTCTGTTATCCCTTCTCCTCCCACCTTCATCTTTCCCAGCATCAGGGTCTTTTCAAATGAGTCAGTTCTTTGCACCAGGTGGCCAAAATATTGGAGTTTAAGCTTCAGCATCAGTCCTTCCAATGAATATTCAGGACCGATTTCCTTTAGGATGGACAGGTTGGATCTCCTTGCTGTCCAAGGAACTCTCAAGAGTCTTCTCTAACACCACACTTCAAAAGCATCAATTCTTCAGCTCTCAGCTTTCTTTGTAGTCCACCTCTCCCATCCATACATGACTATTAGCAAAACCATAGCCTTGACTAGATGGACCTTTGTTGACAAAGTAATGTCTCTGCTTTTTAACATGCTGTCTAGGGTGGACATAACTTTTCTTCCAAGGAGTAAGTGTCTTTTAATTTCATGGCTGCAGTTGCCATCAGCAGTGATTTTGGAGCCCAGAAATCTAAAGTCAGCCACTGTTTCTCCACCTATTTGCCATGAAGTGATGGGACCAGATGCCATGATCTTAGGTTTCTGAATGTTGCGCTTTAAGCCAACTGTTTCACTCTCCTCTTTCACTGACATCAAGAGGCTCTTTAGTTTTTCTCCACTTTCTGCCATAAAGGTGGTGTCATCTGCATATCTGAGGTTATTGATATTTCTCCCGGCAATCTTGATTTCAGCTTGTGCTTCTTCCAGCCCAGCATTTCTCATGAGGTACTCTGCATATAAGTAAAATAAGCAGAGTGACAATATACAGCCTTGTTGTACTCCTTTCCTGATTTGGAACCAGTCTGTTGTTCCATGTCCAGTTCTAACTGTTGCTTCTTGACCTGCATACAGATTTCTCAAGAGGCAGGTCAGGTGGTCTGGTATTCCCATCTCTTGAAGAATTTTCCACAGTTTGTTGTGATCCACACAGTCAAAGGATTTGGCATAGTCAATAAAGCAGAAAATGTTTTTCTGAAATTCTCTTGCTTTTTCCATGATCCAATGGATGTTGGCAATTTGATCTCTGGTGCCTCTGCCTTTTCTAAAACCAGCTTGAACATCTGGAAGCTCACAGTTCACGTACTTTTGAAGCCTGGCTTGGAGAATTTTGAGCATTACTTTACTGCGTGTGAGATGAGTACAATTGTGTGGTAGTTGGAGCATTCTTTGGGATTGGAATGAAAACTGACCTTTTCCAGTCCTGTGGCCACTGCTGAGTTTTCCAAATTTGCTGACATATTGAATGCAGCACTTTCACAGCATCATCTTTTAGGATTTGAAATAGTTCAACTGGAATTCCATCACCTCCACTAGCTTTGTTCATAGTGATGCTTCCTTTCTAAGGCCCACTTGACTTCACATTCCAGGATATCTGGCTCTAGGTGAGTGATCACCCTATGGTGATTATCTGAGTTGTGAAGATCTTTTTTTGTATAGTTCTTCTGTGTATTCTTGCCACCTCTTCTTAACATCTTCTGCTTCTGTGGGGGTCCCTACCATTTCGGTCCTTTACTGAGCCCATCTTTGCATGAAATATTCCCTTGGTATCTCTAATTTTCTTGAAGAGATCTCTAGTCTTTCCCATTCTGTTATTTTCCTCTATTTCTTTGCACTGATCACTGAGGAAGGCTTTCTTATTTCTCCTTGCTATTCTTTGGAACTCTGCATTCAAACGGGTATATCTTTCCTTTTCTCCTTTGCCTTTTGCTTCTCTTCTTTTCATAGCTGTTTGTAAGGCCTCCTCAGACAACCATTTTGCATTTTGCATTTCTTTTTCTTGGGGATGGTCTTGATCACCGCCTCCTATAATGAACCTCTGTCCATAGTTCTTCAGGCACTCTGACTATCAGATCTGATCTGATAGACAGAGTCGGACCACCTCCCTCCTTATCAACTCCTCTAAGTATGGGGAATCTTTTAGTAGTGGCTGTGCCTACACTCCCTCTCTCTTCACTGAGATCCTTCCTCTTCATACACTATTCACAGCCTGTGACAGGTCTCACTGGCAGGGTTACCCTGCTTCCCCTTTAAATTCTTTAACCAACTCATGGACTTCTCTGTTCTGAATGAACACAAGCCACTAAAGCTAGAGTCATACACTCAGGTGGTATTTTGTTTCCACAGTCACTTTTTGTTGCTCTTGATGATTCTTGCTGATTGCCCAGGTTGAGACAAATCGTTGCACCTGCTTTGTGAATAGCTCTTTGTTTCGAGAAAATTTCCTGCAGTCTCATGAATTATGCCACTTAAAAATTTTAAATATACCATGCCTCATTTACATAATTATCATGTACCTCTTCTCATTAGCACTTGCAATACTTTCCTTGCTTTTGCATTTATTAAATATCATGTATTAATAATCTTTGTCAAACAACTTGAAACCTAAACACAGAAAGCAAATATGCAATAGAATATGAAAAAGAATGTGCTGACCCCACCCCAAAGACAGCAACTAATATCTTCTGTAAATGGAGAGCCCAACTGATGTATTTTGACATTGTTTTAGCCCTACTACCAGCTGTGAATGCTCTTAGGTTGTACAACCTTGGAGTGTCAAACCTAGAAGCTTATCTCATTTAGTCAAATACTTACATTTTACACATGGAAAAAAAGTAAGAGGTTGTAGGGAGTAATGGATTATGATCACGTGACTAAAACTTTAATGCTAATAACAAGCAGAATTTAATAGTATGTGAAGATTTTCTAGAGGCCCTCCAGTTTGCCCCACCAACTTCATAATGACATTTTATTTTTTCCAGCACAGCTTCTCCTCCAAGTCATCTAAGAAAATTCTATGTTTGCCTCATTCACAGGGGAAAGTGTAGAGAGTGAATCACCTGGAGACACACTGGATGTGATGTGCGTTTATGAATGTTTCATCAATTCTTAGGCTCTAGGTAATGGGGAAAAAAGAGAGAAGCCGAACAGGTCCATATGAACAAGATCTCTGAAAGGGAAAAGAGGAAAATGTTTGCATAGGGTTAGAGATGGAAGGACACTAAAGAAATTGATGCTTTTCAGAGAATTCAGAAAGTGAAAGCTATTATCAATACTTCCTGTTTACTCTCAGAATCCAATGCTGATTCATTTGACGGATAGCCATGTCTGAGTTAGCACCAATTTTTCTCACCATTACTGAATATTCCAAAAATTACTGAATAGATTACACTGTGAAAAATGCCACTTTTCAAACTTATTTGAAATAATCCTAATGTCAATGGAGAGAGAAGTATTTGTAGGGCATGAGGATAAAGCCCTACAGAAAAAAATTTGTTACTTTTAAAATGTGTGAGATTAAACCGTATGCAGTTGCTATTTTTATAGGCCTAAATGGTTGCATATTGGCAATTGCATAAAGTTAAACATAAAAATTTCACTTTCAATTCACAACATACATGTGTTTATTTCAATATAAGGATAGAATTTTAAATTTCCTACTATTGAGTAGAATTTGTGGACCAGGAAGGTAAACCAGATTTAGCCAATAATTTGAGTATCCTCTGGCAGTTTGAAGGTGGAAGAAAAGCAACAAACATCTCAGAGATGCTAAGCTAGGCAGGGTAAGACCCACGAGAGAGGGACTGGACTAGCTAGATTCAAAGTCACCTTGGTGATGGGGTTTGCAGAATGGTTAGAGATCTAGGTTTAAGAATGAGCAGAATAAAGTCCCTCCAGATAATCTAATCCCCAAGTTATTTTAGTCTTGTCACCTCCACAGTGCTGAGTATGCCCTGTGTCAACCATTTCTCGGAAGATTTAGAGACTCCCCATCTGGAGTTTTCAGAGACAGAAGGTATATTCATAACAGCCAGGAACATCTATTTTGTCTCGATTGCTTTGTGTGTGGGGGGGGGGGGGGGGGGATGTGTAGGTGTGGGTATGTGTGCACATGCTAGGGGAATTTCCTGGGGTGGAAATTGGATTGTGATTTACTGGAATAGTGAAAGCAGACGATAGAAAACAAAAGCTTAAAACCAACACTAACTCTGGAAAGTGGCTTTACGTATTTTGTAAGATACCAGAAACTTTCCATTTTTCCCATTTAATTTCTGTTCGCTAATATCTGTTCCCTGGTCTCCTTGGTTGTAAAACATTTAAAAGGAGAGCTCTGGTGTCTTATCCAAGGGATAGACTGGGAAGTGGTGGGAACTTTTAGACAGGGAAAAACAGTAGGTTAAGTTCTGTGAGGTCTAAGGCAATGAAGGTGAAAGAGGAGAGTGAAAAAGTTGGTTTAAAACTCAATATTCAGAAAACTAAGATCATGGCATCCAGTCCCATCACTTCTTGGCAAATAGATGGGGAAACAATGGAAACAGTGACAGAGTTTATTTTGGGGGGCTCCAAAATCACTGCAGATGGTGACTGCAGCCATGAATTAAAAGACACTTACTCCTTGGAAGGAAAATTATGTCCAATCTAGAAATCATATAAAAAAGCAAAGACATTACTTTGCTGACAAAGATCTGTCTAGTCAAAGCTGTGGTTTTTCCAGGAGTCATGTATGGATGTGAGAGTTGGACTATAAAGAAAGCTGAGTGCCAAAGAATTGATGCTTTTGAAGTGTGGTGTTGGAGAAGACTCTTGAGAGTCCCTTGGACAGCAAAAAGATCCAACCAGTCCATCCTAAAGGAAATTGGTCCTGAATATTCATTGGAAGGACTGATGCTGAAGCTGAAACTCCAATACTTTGGCCACTTGATGCAAAGAACTGACTCATTTGAAAAGACCCTGATGCTGGGAACGATGAGGGCAGGAGGAGGAGGGAATGACAGAGGATGAGATGATTGGATGGCATCACCAACTCGATGGACACGGGTTTGGGTGAACTGCAGGAGCTGGTGATGGACAGGGAAGCCTGGCGTGCTGTAGTCCATGGAGTCACAAAGAGTCAGACACAACTGAGTGACAGAACTGAACTGGAGGCAATGAAGATTAAAAAAAATCCTGTGTCTGAGGACTTACTGTTTAAAGATACATGTAGCAGGAGGAGGGTGCCTCAAAAGCCCTATAAGGAAAGGGATGCTTTGACCAGACACTCTGGTCATAAAAGTGAAAGCTCACCAATCTTTTCAGATTCCACATAAATGCATCACTATATAATAATTGTTTTCTCTTTCTGACTTACTTCACTCTGTATGACAGTCTCTAGGTCCATAGACATCTCTACAGAAAACCCAATTTCTTTCCTTTTTATGCCTAAATAATATCTCATTGTATATATGTACCACATCTTCTTTATCCATTCTTCTAGAGGCATAGACGTAGAGAATAAACATATGGATAGCAAGGCAGAATGAGGAGAGGTTATGATGAACTGGAAGATTCAGATTGACATATATACACTACTATGTATAAAATAATAACTAGTGAGAACCTATTGTATAGTGCAGGGAACTTTACTCAGTGCTCTGTGGTGACCTAATTGGGAAGGAAATACAAAAAAGAGGTGATACATATATACATATAGTAATAGGATTTACTCTGCTGTACAGTGGGAACTAATACAACACTATAAAGCAACTATATTCCAATAAAAATTAAAACAAACTAACAAAAAAGATCAAATGGGAAAGAAAAGTGAAAATACATAGGCATGTGAATATTGCCAGCTGTGTGGGTAAGAGCCTGGGGCCAATGAGTCAAATCTTTACAGAAAAGAGCAGAGCATGCTTACACAGACTCTTGGCTCCTTCAACCATGTGCGTTGATGCCAATAGAAGAGTAGAGAAGGGCAACCTCATGAAAGGAGAAAAAAATCATTTGAAACCCAGCTAGGAAGAGAAGAAATCAGTCTGGCTTCCTTTTAAGTTCCAAATTAATTCAGAATGTGGATTTTTCCATTTCTCAGAGTTATCTCTCAATTTTTCTCCATTCAAATCTTAAAGCAGGGGACCACATCAAGAAAATATTTGATCTACTCCATAATCAAACCAAACATGAAGCATTCAAGTCCTTATTTTATTTCAAAATGAGTGTTTCTTGGTATCTGGGCAAAATCTGATACTTTTCCTTAATACATTTTCTTGGTCACTACCAGGACTTTAGAAAGAGCTCTCATTTGATTTTTAAAAGATAATTAGCAAACTGGATATCTATACAAAAGTAATTTTGTACCTCAGCAAAATAGTGTAGTCAGCAGATAATTCACTCCTGTGGCTTTTCATTAGCAGCTCTCCCTCGGGGCAATTTAGAGGTTAAGGCCCTTCTCATCCACTCTCTCAGCAGCTGTTGGAATTACAGCTGCATTTCACCAGGCAAGGGGAAAAAAAGATAACTCTCACCAGAACTAACCTTTATAATTAAGGTAGATGTCATTTATTATGTGTGTCATATGTTATTCATTTTAGGTCTATTATTTAATCCTCTCAACAACCCTATGAGTTAGAGCTCATTTCTATGTTAAAGGGGGGGGGGGGACAGGTTTGGGGATATTAAGTAGTTTGCCCCAACTCCACAGTTAATAAATGGCAGACTGGTCGTGGTCTTTGTGACTCCAAAGTCTACTATCTTTCTGCTCTGGCCTTAGAGCATCCCTCCCCTTTAATCCCACACATAGGATTAAAAAATTCTCAGCCATCATCATGGCTCCTAGGATTAAGAGCATCTAAGAGGAAATGCAAATACCTCATCTCCCAAAGGCGGTACATAACCCCACTGCTATAGTGGTTTTCATAATTTTTTAAATGCAAAAATCTTACCCAGAACCTACTTGAAAAGTAGAAACACACTTTACAAATGTATATTTACATGGTAAGATCAAATGTGCTGCATTTGCTTAGTATAAAGAAGTAAGCTATTTTTATAAATATGAAAATCTGAAATTAGGAGTAAAATTAGCATTTTAATTTTTTACCAGCTTGACTATCAATGAAATACAGAATATCTGCACAACCTCTAAAGCAGCTTCTGAAAATTGTCACTGTAGAATCTTTCCTTCATCTCTTCAAAATGTACCATCTCCTAAGAACCAGAAACTGGGAGAATGAGGAAGAGTGCCTGCTCTTAAGAGCTCATGTTTTAATCAAAAGAGAAATAGCACGATGACAAATAACATAAGGATGAAGTACCAACTGAAGTACAAAAGAGTATGGAGGTTTGGAGCAGGATGCTGACTAGGTGTGAGGTGGGGATATTGGTTGAAAATGAAATAGCCTTTCAAGAGTGATGGGAATAATCCATCTTGAGATCAAGAAAACAACTTCAAGATGGAGAGGAAGGCATGATGATGAGGAAAAAGGTAGATGACAGGGCTAAAAGACAATCTGTGTTGTGTGTGGGGGAGAGTTGTGATGTTATGACTAGACAGGAGAGTTGGCATCAGATGGTAAAGTCTGTGAATGCCCTCCTGAGGAAGTACAGATCCTGAGCTATAGGTAAAGGAAACCATTAGAAAGATTTTGAGCGAGGAAATGAAGATAACTAAACTGTCCTTTCCATGAAGTTAGTCTGACAGCAAGCTCCAGTGAAACATGGAGAGAAGAAGGGACAGGCTATTGTGAAGGAGAATAATGAATATGATTATCATGACTCCAGTGAGCAGGGTCATTCCAAAGAAGGATTCTTCATATGAAGCAAGGAGACAAGTCCAAAACTATGGGATGGGAAGAGTAAGGATACAGAGATGTCCTGGGATGCTGGGTTGAATAGTGTTTCTCCAAAAGTCACATCCACATGGAAATCATAATTGTGACCTTATTTGGAATAAGGTCTTTGCAGATATAATCAAGTGATAATGAGGTCATATTGGATTAGGTGGGACCCTAAATCCAATGACTGCTGCCCTTGCAGGGACAAGAGAGGTTTGGAGACATGAAGAGACAGACCCACAGGGAAGAAGGCCATGTAACGATGGACACAGAAGTTAAGATGATGTTGCTGCATGCCAAAGAACACTGAGGCCTGCTAGCAACCATTAGTAGCTAGGAGGAGGCAAGGAAGGAGTCTTCCCTAAACATTTTAGAGAACAGTGCTCTGCAGACACCTTGATTTTGGACTTCTAGCCCCTAGAACCAAGAGAGGATAAATTTCTGTTGTTTTAAGCCAACAAGTGTGTGGCAATTTGTCACAGCTGATCCACCTGGTAAAACTTAGAATAATAGTGATCACCCTCAGGGTCAAGAAAAGATTTATAAAATTTCAATACAATAACAGGGCTTAGTAAAGAATCTACCTGTAATGCAGGAGACCCTGGTTCAGTTCCTGGGTCGGGAAGATCCCCTGGAGAAGGGAAAGTCTACCCACTCCAGTATTCTGGCCTGGAGAATTCCATGGACTGTTTAGTCCAATGGGTTGCAAAGAGTCAGATATGACTGAGTGACTTTCACTTTCACTTTCAATATACTAACAAGAAGAGAGCACCTTTCTATGAAAAGTTCCATGATGGGCCTTTGTTGGGGGCACAGAGGTAAACAAGGCATTGTATCTAACTCAAGAATCTTACATACTAATTCATAAAGATCATGCTAATAAATAAAGGGGACTGTAGCAGATGAAAGAGGTGACCCTCAGAAGAGAGAAGGGACATACTAAAATCCACAGGGTTATCAAATGGCAGAACTGGATTTGACTCCATCTTTCCTGCCTCCTAATTGAGTTCTAAAGAAAGATTTTCACAGGAGAGAAAAGTGAAGAGAAGAAGCATGGCAGGGTGGACGAAGAGGCCTAGAAAACGGAGGCTGGAGCTCTTCAAGAGTCAGTCCCTGTTTTCTTTTTTAAAAAGCTGTACCAAGATGGAAGTGTGATTGTTAGAGGAAGCACACTGATTGAAACTGCCCACCCTGGCCAGGCACCATACTAACCATTTGCATGAGTTGTTTTACAACAGGAGGTCCTGCTAAAGAACACAGAATTAATAAGCCACCACCAATCAGAAGAGTTCTGGAAAGGTCAAAGGAGACCCCCACATGTCCGACCACCTCCCAGAATCCTTCTCTCTGGCATCCATCTTGGCTGAACAAGGCATGCACCACCAGGAAGGACTCTGAGTCAGAATGATTGGCTAAGGACAACGCGGAAACTAATCTCATCACCATAAAACCCGAGACTGCAAGCTATGTGGCAGAGCTGTTCTCCTGGGTTCCCTTACCCTACTGCTCTTCACCCGGGTGCCCTTTCCCAGTAAAATCTCTTGCTTTGTCAGCACATGTGTCTCCTCGGACTATTCATTTCTGAGTGTTACACAAGAGCTCAGTTTCGGGCCCTGGAAGGGGTTCCCCTTCCTGCAACATAATCATCTGCTTACAGATTCCCAGTCCCCAGGTTCTGACTCCCCTAATGTCTGAGAGTACTGTCCTATTTCTTTTAAATCTTCAAAGAATGACACCAATGACTTCATTGCTTTGACCATTTTAATCTCAGCTGCTACAAGAATGAAACTTAGAATAGGTAGGTCACCACAAGTTCAGGACAAATGTGTCAAGTGTTTCAGAAGCTGTGGCCTTAGAGAAAAACTAGATGTGCCAGCCAATAGAGATAACCACTGCCTTGAGAAAGGCATTTGATGTGTGTTTTCATCCTACATTAATATTACAAATTGTTTGGATTTGAGGGGGAAAAAATCACCATGCTGGTTGTTTAAGTTATTCTCTTTCTTTTAGGAAGAACTAAAGTATGAACCAGCCAGAAAGAAGAGATTTGGTTGACCAAGACATGTCTTAGAGTTTGGTCAAGGGTCCTGCTCACAGGTTTCTACACTTGTACAATTGCTGAAGATGGAAAGGCCTTTCCTTATTTATTTGGAGAACTGAAATAGAACTTTGGTAGATACTGTCTCATTTAATTCTTAGAACAGCCTTAGAGATCTCAGTCGAACTTTTCATGTGAGAAATGTTAAGGCTGATCCCCCAGAGAAGGGAAATGACTTGCTAAAAGTAAATTAACACAAGAGGAAATGACATGACAAACCCTTCAAGAGCTGTCTGGCTTATTTAGTCACTGGAAAAATAGAAAACAAAGCAAACTCAGGACACTACTTTACATCCATTGAGTCAACAAAAATTCAATATTTTATATATAATTTTATCTCAATTGATGATCAGGCAAGGAAAGAGACACATTCATTCATCCATGGAAGATATAGTAAATGCATTAAGCTGATAAGTTTCTTTTTAAAGGCAATCTTCTAATTTAAACCACAGTCATAAAAACGGTCCTACCCTGTGACTCAGTAGTCTAATCCTTACATTCTAAGGATTTGTAGATCTGTTCAAAGATTTTTAGAAGGGTGTGATTCAGAATTTGAGACCTTTAAGATCATATCACCTGAGCTTTTTCAAAAGCACATGAACAAATGGAGAGCCACAGAGAAATGATTTTCCAAGTTTCTGAGCCAGGGTTGGAATCTAAGATTCCTACCCATGCATGAGATTCCTGCTCTGAAGTAGTTTAGTGAAAAGATAAATACAACCCAGATCTCCCCAAATTAAAGAGCTAGTTTAGCATATTGTTAAGAGCCTGGCTTCTGGGGATCAAACTATGGCTCTACCAGTTACTGGCTGAGTGGTTTAGGGCAAGTACTTAATTTTTGTGTTCTATCCGCCAAGCCAGCGTAATAAGAGAATCATTTGTGTATTTCCGCCATTGCTGCCACATCCAGTTTAGTGGGCTCTGACTGACTCTGCGACCTTGTGCAGGCAAACTGCAGGGTACTTCGCCTCTAGCCCTGACGCCTGCCTCTTGTCACCTACCCTGAGGCTTCCCTGCTGATACTCAGGTGTGATATGTGCCAGGTCCAAAGTGGATAAACAGTTCCTCTTTCTGCCCATATATAACTGATTGAGATGAGTTTTTGCAGCTTTCTTGCAGGCTGGTCTCCTGGGGGGATAGTCTCATGAGATGGAGCAATTGTTCACATTTGATGGTAACCAGCTTGATGATGCACCTTCAGATGGACTCTCCCCACTTCCTTGCCTCATTTTACTCTTCCCTGCTTCCTCGAGATTGAATCCTGAATAAAGCAATTCATGGTACTCTTGGCTTCAGACTCCACTTCTAAAAATGTTTTTTACTTACTTTTGGCTGAGCTGGCCTTCGTTGTTGTGCAAGGGCTTTTTCTAGTTGCAGGGAGTGGGGGCTACTCCAGTTGTGGTGCGTGGGCTTCTCATTGTAGTGGATTCTCTTGTTGCAGAACACAGGCTGCAGGGTGCGAGGGCTTCAGCAGTTTGGGCACATGGGCTCAGTAGTTGTGCCCCAGGCTCTAGACCACAGGCTCAGGGGTTGTGGTGCATGGGCTTCGTTGGCCTCAATGTATGTGATCTTAGTTCCTGGACCAGGGATTAAACCCATGTCTCCAGCATTGGTAGGTGGATCCTTAATCACTGGACAACCAGGGAGGTCCTTCCACTTTCTTTCCTCTGAAGCCAAACAAAGACAGATGGTACCTAGCTATATATGGTTACAGGGAAGAAACATTTAATGAGTAAAAATAGATAAAGTACTTAGAACTGTGTCTGACATATAGTAATTATTTTGTAAGCATGAGCTGTTTTTATCTACCATAACACTATGTATCACTGTATACTGAAAATGGAAAATATTTAGAGGCTACATGGAGAACTGTATGTGAAATAATGGTAACCAAAAACAGCACCAAGAAACAGGCATCACATAGATTATAACTCCATAAAAATTATATATACCCCCTGGTGGTAGAAGGCATGCTATGGAGCTGGAATTGTGACTCTATAATGGCGAAGAGGTGCTACTTTTATGTTCCCCCAAAGGTGGTTATTTATCCAAAGTGGAATTTAAATAAATGGATTGGATACAGTCTCTTGGAGACTCTGCACACAGTTCTGTTCAGAAATTCAATCCAGTGCTTATAGTAACTCCTTCTAGATGGAAAAGCCTTCCAAGTGGGACTTTAATCTTTTGTATTATAGTTGTAAGCCACTCTTCCATAATTTGCTGTTTATAAAGACTGGAAACCAACAGGCAGTAGCTATGATGAAACAATTTGCTTTACTTGTGCACAGGGATCTCTATTTCTACTTCTTATGGGGCTGTTACATGGCAGACACCTCTCCCCGACTTGGGGACCAATCTCCTTTTCAGTGAGTCCTCAGCATGTCACCAATTCAGTCAGGCAATGAGACTGGCTTCTCCCCTCTCCTCTAAGTCCTTTTGGAGTCCAGGCTAGGAAAAGGTGATATGCAAATTATGAGGACCCAAACCTGGAATGTAACTTCTTTAGAATCTCATGTACATCACTTTTGTCAGAGAATGGGTTAATGTGAACAGAAATTTCTTTCTTTGGAGATGGGATTGAGAAAACTCATTCTACCCTCTCTCTCCATTTAGTTGTCTGGGAGCCCTGGTCTGTCTTTGATTACATGACCCATCTTGGCTTAAACTCTTTAATGGCTTCCCTAGGCACGTAGAATTAAATTCAACTTCTCATCTCCATTACAAAATGCTTCTTCAACCTGCTCCTGTTATCTCACAGTCCTTATTTTATACTGTTCTCCTTGGCTCACTCTTTTCTAGCTGTATCAGTCTTTTTGTCATTATTGTTTCTTAAATGTGTCAAGCTTGGTTTCACCTAATGCTCTTCAGACTAACAGCCCAGAGCACTCATACCCTTGATGTTCACTCATCTCATTTCTTGTCATCACCCAGATCCCTTCAGAGAAGCATTCCCTGGCCATGTGGGCTAAGATCCCTGAGTCACTCTATTGCATATTACCCAGATGCAGTTCTCTGGAGGATAACCATCCAGTGTTGTTTCTATGTTTAGCTGTTATTTGTTTACCATGAGGCATAAACCTCACAGGAGAAAGAATCATGTTCTACTCTCCTGTTCGTCCTCAGAGCCTATAATGGGGCTCAACAAGCACACTCAGTAAGTATACAGGGGCTTCTCTGGTGGCTCAGTGGTAAAGAATCCACCTATCAAAGCAGAAGGCTCGTGTTTGATCCCTGATCTGGGAAGATCCCACATGCTGCAGAGCAACTAATCCTATGTACCACAGCTGATTGAGCCTGTGCTCTGGAGTCTGGGAACTGAAGCTACTGAGCCCACGTGCCCTAGAGCCCATGCTCCACAAGAGAAGCCACTGCAATGAGAAGCCTGTGTACCACAGCTGGAGAGTAGTGCCTGCTCCCTGCAACTAAAGTCTGTGTCCAGAAACAAAGACCCAGCACAGCCAAAATACATAAATAAAAAAATTAAAAAAAACTATACAGCATGAATTTATACTATATATCAATAATAAGTATGTGTAGCAGGAATTTCCAGTGGCTCAGGCAGAGAAAAAGCTGCAAATGATAGGCTTTCTTCTGTCTCTTGAGCTAGAAAGTAAGTCAGTTACATTGTTTTTCTACCCTTTTGTACACCAAAAAATATATTAATACCTTCCAAGCAGCGAAGGAAAAAGAGAGCATGGAGGCTGATCCACCTGTGCCTTGTAGCTTGTTGGCTCAGAATAGGAACTGGTTGAAGAATCGCACACAGCTCCAGATTTAAAGACTTATGTAGTCATCAAGACAGTGTGGTACATATCCGTGACAGGATAGGCACATTGATCAGTGGAATAGAACAGACAGCCCAGAAACACCCATACAAATATGGTCAATTGATTTTGGCAAAGTTCCTAAGGCAATTCAATGAAGAAAGAATGGTCTTTTCAACAAATGATGTTGAAATGATTGGATATCCATGAGCAAAAACATGAACTTTGACCTAAATACCTTCATGAAGCAAATCTCAAAATGAGTCATAGAGCTAAATGTAAAATGTAGAACAACAAAATCTTTAGGAGAAGTCATAGATAAATATATTTTTTTGACCTGGAGTTAGTAGTCTTCTTTTGTGTTGTTGAAAATAACACAAATTTGTTATCTTAATGTTTCTAAAGATCAGAAATCTGGGCTTTGTTGGGCTGAAACAAAGGTGTTAGCAGGGCTACAATCCTTTTGGAAGTTCTAGGGGAGAAAGTATTTCCAGGCCTTGTTCAGCTTGCAGAAGTTTCTTTGGCTCAGGACCCTTTACTCCATCCTCAAAGCCAATACTGATATCTTCTTGTCTCTCTTTCTCTCTTACCCTGTGCCTCAGTCAGAGAGCTCTTCAACATGACACCAAACACCTGATCCATAAGAAATTGCTACATTAAATAAACTGGACTTCATCAAAATTAAAAGTTCATACTTGGTGAAAGACATTATTAAGAGAATGAAAAACAAATGAATAAATGAAAATATTTGTAAGTCTCATTTGACTGAATAAAAATATTTGTAAATATTATTCCTGAAAAAATACTTTTATTTCTACTATGTAAACTCAACTTTAAGAAAATAAACAATTTAATTTTTAAAAATGGGCAAAAATATTGAACCAACACGTTGCTAGAGAAGAAATGCTGCTGCTGCTGCTAAGTTGTGTCAGTCGTGTCCGACTCTGTGTGACCCCATAGACAGCAGCCCACCAGGCTCCCCCGTCCCTGGGATTCTCCAGGCGAGAACACTGGAGTGGGTTGCCATTTCCTTCTCCAATGCATGAAAGTGAAAAGTGAAAGTGAAGTTGCTCTGTCGAGTCCGACTCTTAGCAGCCCCATGGACTGCAGCCCACCAGGCTTCTCTGTCCACAGGATTCTCCAGGCAAAAGTGCTGGAGTGGGTTGCCATTGCCTCAGAGAGAGGAAATGAGAGTGACAAATAAGCACATAAAGGGATACAATAGGAAAACGAAAGTTAAACCACCATGAGTTACCACTGTACACCTATGAGAATGGCTAAAATTTTAAAAATTTAGAAAAACAACAACTAACTTTACCAAGTCTTGATGAGTTTGTGGAAAAACCAAAACTCTCTTGTACTGTTGTAGAGAAGGCAAAAATTATATAGCCATTTTGGAAAATAGTTTGGCAGTTTCTTATAATATTAAGGAAACACTTGCCATATAATTCAACAACCCATTCCTAGGTGTTTACTCTGAGAAGATGAAAACTTATGTTCACATGAAAACCTGTACATAAATGTTTATAGCAACTCTATTCATAACCACCTCCAACTGAAAACAACCCAAATTTCTTACAACAGATGAATGGATAAACAAATGCAGTGTATCCATATGATGGAAAACGACTCAGTAGTAAAAAGGAACAGAAAGGGAAACATGGAGAGAAGTCAAAGGCATTATACTGAGAGATGCCTCTTTGAAAGGTTCTGTGTTGCTTGATTTTATTTATATCACATGCTCAAAAAGACAGGACTACAGTGACAGAGACCAGATCAGGAAGTGCAGAGGCTGGTGAGGGAGGCAGGTGTGGCTGCGAACATGAGGGAGTTTTTCAGGGCAATGGAACTGTTCTGTATACCAGTTATAGTAGTGGTGATATGAATGCGTTCATATGTTAGAATTCATGAAACTGTACACCAAGGTCAGTTTTGTTATATGTAATTTTAAAAAATAAAGTTAAGAAAAATATGACTGATACTGAGACCTTGAATCCAGATTCCATTGTTTTCTGGGCATGCCATATTGGACTAGGTACTTTCTTTACATACCAGTTTTCTCATAACCTCAAGTACATATGAGTATCTACATTTTAAAGGACTATTTGGTAAACTGAATGGGGCAATGTATGTAAAGTTGTATGTGCAGTGGTGTATAGTAAGCACACAATAAACATTAGCTGTCAATAACATAGGGTCTCAATTTTCAGAAAAAAAATTCTTTAGTGGAGGCTGTATAACATGGTAAAAAGAACATGAGCTTCGTGGACAGTCAGACTCAGCTTTGAAGTACTTACCATCTTGAACAAATTAATCACCCTCTCGGAACTTCAGTTTCCTAATCCTAAAAACATGTATAATAATAGTCACTTTGTAATATTGTGGTGAGCGTCGCAATTATATATGGAATACCTGGCACTTAGTTGGTGCTCAATAAATGATAGCTGTAATTATGATTTAGAGTGTTTCAATAAATAAAACATAATTTCTCCTGACAGTGAAAAATTATGCTTACAAATGGATAATCCCCAATGATTAATTACATAGCCAAAGAAAGGGCTGATGTTATGCAAATGTTTTAGTTTGTACTGGACTGGCCATTCACACATATTTTCCTATTCATAGCCAAAATATTAATTGGTTGAAATGAGTGCTGTTGCATTCTAATGAGCTCTTAAAAGGGCAAAAGGATTTTTCCAGCACAATGCAGAATAGATTTTCTATGCTAGTGTGTGTTTTTCCATTTTGCTGTTTTGTTTTGCAAATGTAGTCCACAGTTCCATAAGGTGACCTTCATTTTATAATACTTTCCATCTCTCATCTCAAGGGTATGTTTCAGAGTAAATTAACGTAGGCGCCAAAGGAACCTTGAGTCACCTAGAGAGGCCTAGTCGTCTCTAGGACTAGATGTGCAGAGAGTAGCTGAAACTCTTCTGAGCTGACGGTTTTCTGGGTCGCTCTCATAGTCATTATCACTGCTGGCATCACTGTCATGGCATCATCATCATCCACCAGGCTCGGGTTATTAAAAAAGTACTTTTTGCTTCTACAGCACCTCTGATCTTCCTGAATATCATGTCTTTTATTTTTTAACTTCCTTTGTTCATTGATCCATGAAAAAGGTAACAGCCGTGTTAAGATGATAATGCCTGCACATTTTAAAGAAATGATGTCGCTCTTTCAGCCAGGTGTATGAAAACACACCTTCAGCCAAAGACATTTCTTATAAGCTAGGTGATTCTTCAATGTTAGTAAAAAATGTTCTGAAATGGGTGATATGATTTTATTGTTGCTTATGATATTATAGAGATTATTGATTGGAAAGGAAGAACAGCGTACTTGAAGCACAAAGCTGGAAAATAATTTAGAAATTGTTCTAAGATTTTATATCTAGAAATTCTAAGGTTCTAGGAAATGTAGAGAAGAACATCCTGGACAAATGTGATGTGCAAGTGAGTGGCTGAGTTAGGATGTGAGCCCAGGTGTCCTGCCCACAGGATAAGCTTGTGCTTGTACTCAGTTGTGTCTGGCTCTTCGGAGCCCCATGGACAGTAGTCCACCAGATTCCTCTGTCCATTTGATTATCCCTGCAGGAATATTGGAGTGGGTTGCCATGCCCTCCTCCAGGGGATTTTCCTGACCCCAGGATCGAAACTGCATCTCAGGTGGATTCTTTACCACTGAATCACCTGGGAAGACTGACCACGGCCTAGTAGTCGAGTATTAGCTACATTTTACTTATCTATTCCCTTGGTGGCTAAAACGGTGAAGAATCTGCCAGCAATATGGGAGACCTGGGTCAGGAAGATCCCCTGGAGAAGCAAATGGCAACCCACTGCAGTATACTTGCCTGGAGAATCCCACAGACAGAGGAGCCGGGGGTCACAAAGAGCTGGACATGGCTGAGCGACTAACACTTCTGTGGATACTAGGCAACATATTTTGATGCTGCAAACAATGCAATAGTTAGCACCGTTTCATTTATCCCCTGATGAACTCATGGGAGAAATTCTCTGAGTCCATCCATTAGTGGGATTGTTGGGTCATGGGATACACCGATCTTAATTTGACTCAGCATTACCAGATTACTCTCCACAAGGCTGCATGTTTTACAATAAAACCAGCAGTGCCTGATTGTTTCCATCTCCTCAAATCTTTGTCAACGTTTGGTATTATCTTCCTCTCTTATTGTGCCATTTTGGTGCATGTAAAGTGGTAGTGCATTGCTATAGCTTGCATTCTTCTGATTATTAACATCTCTTCCTTTCATTCTTAAATGACCTACTTAAGGTCTTTCTTTTTTAGCAATTTCCTTTTCACACCCTTTGAATAGTTGTCTATTTGTTTTTCTGTTTCTTTTTTGTTGATTTTGTAGGAGTTCTTACATAGTCTAGATATTCATCTCTTGACTGTTACGGAGGTCACAAACACATTTTTCCATTCTGTCTTCTGCTATTGTGTCTTTTACTGAGCTGGAATCCTTAACTTTGATGGTGTCAAATCCATCAGCTTTTAGCTTTATGGTTTGTACTTTGGGATGTCCCTTTGGAAGACATTCTTTATCTTTCACAAATACAGACTCTTTTAATACTACATACTCTTTTAATAACTGTATAGTTATATTGATAGCATTTAGATCCTTAATCAATCTGGAGCCCACGTTTGAATATGGTATAAATTTGGGCTACAACTTTGTATTTCTTCAATCATACTAGTGTTGCACCTTCCCTAGTGCCATCTAGGCAATCTAACCTTTCACCTCGATTCCATTCCAGTCCCATTTGAAATGCTTTAGGATCTAAATATTTTCCACTAAATCCAGTAAGATTTCCTGGATCATGGATACATATGCTAAATCCTTAGAAGAATAGTGCTGGTTGGATAGCTTATTGGCAACTGAAGCCAAGACCAGGATGCATGAGTTAGGATGCAGGGTTTAAAATCTCTAGAGTCTATTCACAGCACTGTAAGACTCAGCTTACTGCAATAATGAAGCCTGCAGTTCAACAGGAAAACACAATCTTTCCTGTTGTGTCAAGATAAGAAGACTAGACCTAATGAACTCCATGATCTGGTTTGGACTTGCAGGCTAGTTTAATCCTCTCTGGACATCAACTGTTTCATTTAGGAAATGACTTTCATTTGATGTAGTGGACTACCAATTAAATTTTTATGTGAGGAGTTTTTTGAAGCTAAAGAAAATTTTAGAAAAACCACTGGTGTAGGTGGTCTCCCAATTTTCTTAAATTTTCCTGTTAGGGTTCCACTTTTTTCATTGAATTTTAGTTATCATCTATTATTAATATGAATTTATCTTTAATTTTTATCTCTAAGTTGGCTATTCAGAACAATGGGCAAGAACTACTATAGTATCTTTGCTCTGCACAGTGAGGGTCAATAAATATTTGATGATTAAAAGGAGGTTCGTGATACCAGGTGAATGGAAAGGGTCATTTTCATTTTTTACCGTCAATAAACCACGGAGGAGAAGGCAAAAACATTTTTAAGTGAATTGGTAATTTGTCTTTTTTCTTTACAAATTAAATAAGACTGAGATACTTTCTGAGAATGTTTCATTAAATGAAGTCAATTTTATAAATGTTTATGATAGAAATGTTTTCCATGGTTATCCAAAGATGCATGTGGTACCAACCTTCTTCAATTTACTTACAAGTATCACTTGAGTTAGAACTGGATGCAGCTTTGTTTTGTTTTGTTTTTTTTTTTTGGAACAGAGGATGGTGTGTGTATGTATGTGTGTGTTCTCTGGAGGAAAGGAGCTCTATTTGACAGTCATACGATCATGGGAAGGTGAAAAGAAATGTAACTTCAACCGGGTCAGGGGCAGCCAAAATCTCCCAGAGGGAAATGAGGGAGGTTATTGAGAAAACATAGTTTCATTTCAGTTCATGAAAAATCTGGTGCAAACCCTCCAATTCCTGGCAACAAGCCAAGCTTCATTCTTTAGCAAAATACCTTGGGATCTTGAGAATACTCAGTAGCTATCTGTCAGAGGCCAGATTTGAATCCAGATCTGTCTGGCTCCCAAACCCTTGTTCACTTCTCTGTACGACTCTTCACTTGAACAAACCTGTAATTTGTTCAGGTAAATATCTGTAAGATTAAAATTTCATTAATCTGTTTCAAAAAAAATACCTTGGGATCTTGAATCTTCATCAAATTCTTAATGAAATCTTAAGCTAACAGGGTAGCTCAGTAGAAGAGCCCAGTTCTGTCCTTTGACATCTGTGGTGAGAAGCCATCATAGGCAGGAAAAAGTGTTTAATTCTTGGAATAAAATTGTTGCAAAATGAAAGCCTGTGGAGGAAGGGCTTCTTTAGAGACTTTCTCAAGTCCAGTTCTTGGACATACTGTGTCTCCAGTCGCTAAGGACTATTTCCCTGGAAAGAGTTTTGCAGATGTTTGGCATCTCAGTTACTATGGCAGATGGAGAAGTGGAACCCACCAGAAGGCACTGAATGGGCCAAGGACAGTTCAGAGCATGTAGTGAAGGCTCCTTACAGAGATCTGAAACCAATGCAGAGGAGGGCAGGTTAAATATTTCCTATCTGATGACTTGTGTGAAATGTTTTTCTGAAGGTATGGAAAGAAGGGCTTCAGTTTCACCATCTCAGAGCTGGATCTAGAAGAGTTAAGACTTCTTCTGAAGTGATCTTAACCAGATATAGGAGCCAAGTCAGGCATGATTCCTCTGCTTACTGTTCCTTACTCAAATCCAACAAATATTTTCTACCTAAAGCACCGCCTCATTGTGCTTAATTGTTCATTCATTTATTCAATGTGTATTGAATACTTGCTATGTGTCAGGTGCTGTGACAGGAGCTGGACAATTATTGGGGATACAGGCTATATCCTCAAGAGACTCACATGGGTTAGAGAGGCAGATAAGAAAACTTGTCATTCACAGGCATAGAGAACAAAATAAGGACTCAGTGACTGGGGTGGGGGAAAGGAGTGTGTGGGACGAATGGAGAGAGTAGCATGAAAACACATATACTACCATATATAAAATAGATAGCCAGTGGGAATTTGCTGTATGGCTCAGGGAACTCAAATCAGAGCTATGAGACAACCTAGAGGGGTAGGATGGGGTAGGAAGTGGGAGGCAGGTTCAAGAGGGGACGTATATATACCTATGGCTGATTTATGTTGACGTATGACAGAAACCAACACAATATTGTAAAGAAATTATTGGTTGATTAAAAATAAATATATTAAGAAAAAAAGAAAATGTCATTGAACAATTTCTATGTAACAGGGGACTAAGTGACAAAGCAGTTGGGAGGCAGTTTCATATACTGTTCACATTCATGAAACTGGCAGCCTCAGTTCAAATCTTAGCTCTGCCACTTTTTGCTGTGTAATTTGGAGCAAGTTAATTCGACCTATTGCATCAGTCTCCTCATCTGTCAAATGAGGGTAACGCCAACCTCATAGATTTGTGTATGAATTTAATTAGTTGCACATGTGAAGTATTTAGAACCCAGCACCTAGCATGTAGTATGTGCTCAACCAAGGTTAGTAATATTGTGATTTAGGTATTAAGGGGGCACAGAAAAAGAGCAGTAAGTCATCTTGGGAGCAGGTGGTACCCTACGTTTCTTAACAAATTCGAGACATATAGAAACATCTTCTCTTGCAGTTGATGTCTTTCTTGCAGACACTCCGAGCTCTTTACCAGACCACAGTATGTTCTTTCCGGAGAATGATCAGGAGCAGCCCTCAGAGAACTGAAAAGCCAAGGATTATTTTTGCTTTTTTCAGATGAACCTCAGACCATTGCTCTCTGTCTTCAGTTCTCAGATGAGTCCAGCAGTTTCTGGGCAGAATGAGGAAGAAACAGACTGTCATTTCCCCACCAAACCAAAGGGAAATGAATGATTCACCTCAGCATCATGGAATCTGAAAGGGGATTTCTCTTTTCATCTGAAAAAAATTTTGTTAGGAAAATAGGCTAAAAGTATTTCCCAATCTAGGCAGTTCTTGTAAAATAATTTATACATTTCATATTTCTACATACTTTATTAAACACTGCATGCAGGAAACTGTGGGTTATGGGATAAGGGCTTATATTTATTAATTGCCCCTCTATGTGCCAAGCACTATAGTTAAGTACCTTATAAATAAAGTAGGTTTATTTTCATTTACAGGAAGAAACTGAAATCTAAGGAGGTTAACTAATAACATACCCACGTTTATAAAGCAAGACAAGAAAGGAGGGAGCAGAGATTTGAATTTGGGCAGAATGAGCTGAGCACCCAAATGCCTAACTGTTAACATTTCTCTGCCTTAACAAGATGTAATCACAGTCCATGAGGAGCTCTCACTTTTGTGAAGGAGACAGAAAAGCGAACAGATAATTAATACACAGTGTAATCTCTGCTCCATAAAGGTGTGAACAGAGAGCTGTAAGAACTCAGAAGGAGTGAATTACTCTGCCTGCAAGAATCAGTTTCAGCTGTAATTATAAAGTACTTAAGACTGTACAGAACTTCCAAAATATGTGCAAACCTGGAATGATGAAAATCTGTCACAGTGAAAGAAAAGCTCAAATTCTAAGATGACTTAAGATTAAAAGCAGACTAGATACTCAGCCTCTAAATGAGCAAGAGTCAAACTTAAATTTTTGTCTATTATATCAGGTATTGTATGCTTACTACTGCTTTGCTAACAACACTTTACCTTGCCAACTGTAAAAATCATGCACTGTAAGTCCCAGCTTAAACTCTGTCTTTTGGAGGATACTGACCACAATTTATCTTTATAATTTAGCATTCCCTGTCCCATCCACTCCAGGGGTCTAGGTCACTGATTGGCCTTATATAGGAGCTCAAAAATGTTCATGTTGAGTCTTTTAGACGTTGATTCTTCTACTTGTGGTTAGACCAAAGCTTATTGCTTTTTCTTTCACTTTTCTCCTTTTTCATTTCACACCTCATTTATATTTCTCAGATGTTGCAAAGAAAGAAAACTCTAAAATTCATCCCTTTTAACATTTGGGAAAGAGTGCATCAAAATGAGGGCCTCAGATAAATTCTAGTGGTAAATTTTGGGTTTTCTGTTTGAGGAGGTTGGTTTTTTTTATTTGTTAGCATAGATATAACATCATCAATTATCAAAGACAACTAAAAATTATCTTATACTTGGTGGGAAAAAAACTGGTTCTATATCGTTTAAGACCTGTCCTGACTCCCTACTTGAGTTCTGATTTTGTGAACAGTGGGTACAGACTGGGATATATCCTTCTTCCATCCTTGGCATCAAAACTTTGTTTATAGTCTTCACTGGTGGTCCAGTGACTAAGACTCTGTTCCCAGTGCAGGGGATCTGGGTTCAATCCCTGGTCAGGGATCCAGCAGGCCACAAGTAAAAAAGAAGGAGAAGAAGAAGAAAAAGATTTCATCTGTGCAACTAATGAACCAGCACTCCTCAACAAAGATCTGAGATCCCACGAGCCACAACAAAGACCTAGCATGAATGAGTGAATGAAAGAATATTTTTAAAGTCTGTTGAACTAGAGAGAGAAAAAGGAAAGAGGAAGAAGAAAGTGGAAAGTAATGAAGATAATGAAAAAGATTCTCTTGGTCTAAGCTCAAAAATAAAGGGGCGGTTAGGAGGTTCTGCAGAATGCTGCTGATCATGTTATATCACCACTTCTGATGCAGCCAAGTACACTGCATCCTCACAAAGAGTCAGTGAGGAATTGAGGAAAAATATCAATCTTCAGTGAATTTCACTCTGTTGAGTTTAAGTCAATGGGTATCATTATGTCTGATCAATCACCAGCCTAGGTGTGAGGTCAGGTCAGTCACTCAGTCGTGTCCAACTCTTTGCAACCCCATGAATCACACCACGCCAGGCCTCTCTGTCCATCACCAACTCTCAGAGTCTACCCAAACCCATGTCCATTGAGTCGGTGTTGCCACCAGCCATCTCATCCTCTGTTGTCTCCTTCTCCTCCTGCCCCCAATCCTTCCAAGCATTAGGCTCTTTTCCAATGAGTCAGTTCTTCGCATGAGGTGGCCAAAGTATTGGAGTTTCAGCTTCAACATCAGTCCTTCCAATGAACACCCAGGACTGGTCTCCTTTAGGATGGACTTGTTGGATCTCCTTGCAGTCCAAGGGACTCTCAAGAGTCTTCTCCAACACCACAGGTCAAAAGCAGCAATTCTTTGGCACTCAGCTTTCTTCACCATCCAACTCTCACATCCATACATGACTACTGGAAAAACCATAGCCTTGACTAGACGGACGTTTGTTGGCAAAGTAATGTCTCTGCTTTTTAATATGCTATCTAGGTTAGTCATAACTATCCTTCCAAGGAGTAAGCGTCTTTTAATTTCATGGCTGCAGTCATCATCTGCAGTGATTTTGGTGCCCCCCAAAATAAAGCCTGATGCTGTTTCCCCATCTATTAGCCATGAAATGATGGGACCAGATGCCATGATCTTAGTTTTCTGAATGTTGAGCTTTAAGTCAACTTTTTCACACTCCTCTTTCACTTTCATTTAGAGGCTTTTTAGTTCCTCTTCACTTTCTGCCATAAGGGTGATGTCATCTGCGTATCTGATCTAAATCAAATCTCTTATGATTATACAGTGGAAATGAGAAATAGATTTAAGGGACTAGATCTGACAGCCAGAGTGCCTGATGAACTATGGATGGAGGTTTTTAACAATGTCCAGGAGACAGGGATTAAGACCATCCCCATGAAAAAGAAATGCAAAAAAGCAAAACGGCTGCTTGAAGAGGCCTTACAAATAGCTGTGAAAAGACAGGAAGTGAAAAGCAAAGGAGAAAAGGAAAGATATATCCATTTGAATGCAGAGTTCCAAAGAATAGCAAGGAGAGATAAAAAAAGCCTTCCTCAGTGATCAATGCAAAGAAATAGAGGAAAACAATAGAATGGGAAAGACTACAGATCTCTTCAAGAAAATTAGAGATACCAAGGGAATATTTCATGCAAAGATGGGCTCGATAAAGGACAGAAATTGTATGGACCTAGGAGAAGCAGAAGATATTAAGAAGAGGTGGCAAGAATACACAGAAGATCACAGAAGACACAGAATATACAAAAGATCTCATGACCCAGATAACCACGATGGTGTGATCCTTCACCTAGAGCCAGACATCCTGGATTTGATTTAGACCATACCTGAATGGTCTAGTGGTTTTCTCCACTTTCTTCAATTTAAGTCTGAATTTGGCAATAAGGGGTTCATGATCTGAGCCACAGTCAGCTCCCAGTCTTATTTTTGTTGACCGTAGAGAGCTTCTCCAGCCTTGGCTGCAAAGGATATAATCAATCTGATTTCAGTTTTGGCCATCTGGTGATGTCCATGTGTAGAGTCTTCTCTAGTGTTGTTGGAAGAGGGTGTTTGCTATGACCAGTGTGTTCTCATGGCAAAACTGTATTAGCCTTTGCCCTGCTTCATTCTGTACTCCAAGGCCAAATTTGTCTGTTACTCCAGGTGTTTCCTGACTTCCTACTTTTGCATTCCAGTCTCCTATAATGAAATGGACATCTTTTAGGGGTGTTAGTTCTAGAAGGTCTTGTTGGTCTTCATAGGACTGTTCAACTTCAGCTTCTTCAGTGTTACTGGTTGGGACATAGACTTGGATTACCATGATATTGGATGGTTTGGCTTGGAAACGAACAGAGATCATTCTGTCGTTTTTGAGACTGCATCCAAGTACTGCATTTCGGACTCTTTTGTTGACCATGATGGCTACTCCATTTCTTCTAAGGGATTCCTGCCCACAGTAGTAGATATAATGGTCATCTGAGTTAAATTCACCCATTCCAGTCCATCTCAGTTTGCTGATTCCTAGAATGTCAATGTTCACTCTTGCCATCTCCTGTTTGACCACTTCCAATTTGCCTGATTCATGGACCTAACATTCCAAGTTCCTATGCAATATTGCTTTTTATAGCATCAGACCTTGCTTCTACCACCACTCACATCCACAACTGGGTATTGTTTTTGCTTTGGCTCCATCCCTTCTTTCTTTCTGGAGTTATTTCTCCACTCATCTCCAGTAGCATATTGGGCACCTGCTGACATGGGGAGTTCATCTTTCAGTGTCCTATCTTTTTGCCTTTTCATAGTGTTGAGGGGGTTCTCAAGGGAAGAATACTGAAGTGGTTTGCCATTCCCTTCTCCAGTGGACCACAATCTGTCAGACCTCTCCACCATGACCTGACTGTCTTGAGTGGCCCCACTTGGCATGGCTTAGTTTCACTGAGTTAGACGAGGCTGTGGTCCATGTAATCAGATTGGTTAGTTTCTGTTTTTATGGTTTCAGTGTGTCGGCCCTCTGATGCCCTCTTGCAACACCTAACCGTCTTTTTGGGTTTCTTTCTTCACGGCTGCCCCAGCAAAGTGCAGCCGCTGCTCCTTACCTTGGATGAGGGGTATCTCCTCATGGCCCTCCCTCCTGACCTTGAACTTGAAGTAGCTCCTCTCTGCCCTTCTGCGGCTGCGAAGCTGATGACTGCACAGCCTAGGCGTAGCTGAGGACTGGCTACTGCCTGTCACCCTGTAAGCAACAGGTATATTGGTTACTCTACTCAGGGGCCTAGTCATTGCAGAGCTGCTCCCAGTAACACAGACTTTGACTTGGATATATTTCAGACACATTTCCAGGACATCCAAAAGGCCTCTATTAATTTAGATTTCTCATCATGCTCATAGCAGTTCTCTGCTACCCAAACGTGGCCCTGCACCATCTGTTGTCATAGATTTTTCTGAGTTTTTCATTGTTTTGTAATAATTTATGTCTTCCAGTTAAAATAAGGTCTCAGTTTATCTCAGTATTTCATAATAAATTGTTGGCTTATTTTTAAACATTTTCACAGCATTTATTAAGAAGAAAGGAAACTGTTTAACCTGCAATTTAAAAAATCCAAATTAACATGCTTTTATTTTTGTTTGAAAATATTTCTTACAGTTCTATAATGCTGGAACTCTTATTTCCAACAGCTCAGATCATAGCATCAAATAACAAGGAATTTTGTTTAAGAAGAAGCATTCTTTTTTGTTTTGAATGTTAATTTTTTTAAACCAGTGATTAAATAGGGACTCCTGAAAATGTAATTGAGATTTGAGAGTGAGGGCCCCAGATATTTTTCAATTGAGATGAAATTCATATAATATAAAATTAACTTTATCTTATTTATATTAAAATAATTTAATATAAATAACTTTATGTTAATTATGTTAAAATTATTTTAAAGGGAAATGAAATTATTTTAAAGGGAACAGTTTATTGGCATTTAGTACATTCATACTGTTGTCCAACCATCACCCCACAATGAAACTGTGTCCACATTAAGAACTTACTCCCCATTCTCTCCTCATTCCAGTTTCTGGCAACCACCAATACGTTTCTTGTCTCTATGGATTTACCTACTCCGTATATTTCATATAAATAGAATCACACAACATGTAATGTTTTGGGTCTGGCTTCTTTCACTTCGTGTAATGTTTTTTAGGTTCATTCATATTGTGCATGTACCAGTGTGTTTCTTTTCTTTTTATGACTGAATAATATTCCACTGTGCTTATATACCACAATCTGTTTATCCATTTGTCTGTTGATAGACGTTTGGGTTGTTTATACCTTTTGGCTATTGTAAATAGGGGGTCTTCCCTGGTGGCTTAACAGTAAAGAGTCTGCCTGCAATGCAGGAGCTGCAGAAGATGTCAGCTCAGCCTCTAAGTCGAGAAGGTTCCCTGGAGGAGGACATGGCAAGTCACTCCAGTATTTTGGCCTGGAGAATCCCACAGACAGAGAAGACAGTCCATAGTGTTGCAAAGAGTTGGACACAACTGAAGTGACTTAGCATCCACCCGCATTGTAAATAGTAATGCTATGAATGTGCATGTACATGTATTTGTTTGAGCATCTGTTTCCAGCTCTTTTGGATGTATACCTAGGAGTGAAGTTGCTATATCATCAAGACAATTCTACGTTTACTTTTTGAGGCACTACCAAACTGCTGTTGCTCCTGAACCATTTTATACTCTCACCAGCAGTGTGCGAGGGTTCCGATTTCTTTACATCTTTGCCAATACTTGTTATTTTCTGTTGTTGTTGTTTTTGTACATTATAGTCCTGCTAGTGGGTATGAAGTGGTATCTCATTGTGGCTTTGACTTACAATTTGTTTGACTAGCAACGTTACAATTTTTTTCATGAGCCTGTTGGCTATTTGTGTATCTTCTTTTGAGAAATGTCTTCTTAAATCCTTTTCTTTTTTTTTGCTGGGTTGTCTTATATGGTTGAGTTGTGAGAGTTCCTTATATATTCTGAATACTAGACCCATATCAGATATATGATTTGTGAATATCTTTAATGTCCTTTGATGCCAAAAAGTTTTTAATTTAAGAACTAAAATTTATAAATCTTTTTTCTTTAGCTGTTTTTTATGTCATATCTAAGAATTCATTGCCAAATCCAAGATTGTAAAGATCTACTATGTTTTCTCCTAAGAGTTTTATGGGTTTAGTTCTTCTATGTAGGTTGTCGAACCATCTTTAGTTAATTTTTGTAGGTGGTGCGAGTTAGGGGTCCGACTTTATTCTTTTGCATGTGGATATCTCACCACAGGGATTTGGTTTTGTGTACACATAACAGTTTGGGAGAATTTTAAATGAGGGATTAATGAGCTTTATGGGGATAGATGGAGACTGAGCAGATCAGAACCACAGTCTGGTTCTCACTGATAAGTAATAGGACTTCCCTTGCTCTCCTCCCCACTCCCTACCATCTGCTGATTGAACACCTAAGAAGGAACAAGTCTGTTCTGAGAGGATGGTTACACCAGCTTGATAAGAGGAAAACAGTTAAAAGTAAGATCAGTGGGTTATAGAGATGATCTTCAACCTGCTGCTTTGAGCATGTATCCCAGAACTTTGGAAACTACTAAACAAAACAATAAACAATGCATTAAATCCTGGGCATAGAGTGATCACATCCTTGGGGAACTTACCGCCTAGTGGAGGAGTATTACATAAATCAGCACAGATACAGCAGACTATAAGGTATGAGGAAGAGGAAGGGAAGGGAAACATGAGATCAAATAATAAGGAACTTCATCTAGCTTGAGGTGGGGGGATTGCAAAGCTCAGAAAAGCCTTCTCTAAGGAAGTGTCATTTGAGGTAAGATTTGAATGTTTGTAAAGATAAAAACTTTATTTTATTTTTAATTTTTAAGGAGGGGAGTATGTTCTAAGCAGAGAAAATGCCTGAAGATATCAAGAAACTGGAAGAAGGCCAGTCTATCTAAGACAGGGAAGTGAGGGAAAGAATGATAAGGAATGAAATCAGAGAGGTGGAGGGGAGCCAGATCACGCCTGGGATGGTAAGCCACACAAGGATTCTGACTTCCATTCCAAGAATGGTGTGAAATTATTTGACTGTCAGAGGAGGAGAAACAGAGTTAGAAATAATTTTGCTCCTTTCTCTCCATTTTTCTGTTTGGTCTTTTGTATTTTATGCATTTTGCTAATGTTCTTCTTTTGTCATTTGTTTCTGACCTTCTTAATACCATTTTTTTCCATACCCAGAAAATTTGATTTTTATGTACTTAAATTTGTCACTCTTTTATGATTCTGGGGTTTGTTTTCTGCTTAAAAAGAATGTTTGCATCTCAAAATTATGTTTTCTCTAAGTTCATCTTGTTTTTTACCAGTACCTATATAAGGATATGGAGCTTGAAACACAATGAAATATAAATTTTCACCTCTAGAAAAGGCAAAGATGGGGCTTCCTGGTGGCCCAATGGTAAAGACTCCACCTACCAATGCAGGAGACCCAGTTTGATCCAGGAAGATCCCACATGCCTCAGAGCAACTAGGTCCATGCACCACAGCTATTGAGCCTGGGAACTGCAACTACTGAGCCATGTATACACCTACTGAAGCCTGCATTTCTTAGAGCTCATGCTCAGCTACAAGAGAAGCCACTGCAATGAGAAGCCCATGCATTACCACTGGAGAGTGGCCCCACTCACTGTAACTAGAAAAAAGCTCACACAGAAAGGAAGACCCAGCACAGTCATAAATAAATAAATTTTTTAAAAAAGAAAAAGGCAAACATCAAAAAAATATGGTAATACATTGCATTAGTGGATGGTGGAAGGGAGCAGACATTCCCATCTTTTTGGTGGGTTCATAAATTGAATTGTTACCATTTGGTAGATTGGTTCCAGAGGTGAGGGCAGAGCTTTATGGTGGCCCGATTGGCCTCCTCTTGGCCTGCATCTGATCTTTAGGTACACCCATGGGTAATTTCTTTTTATTTTATTTTACTTTTTCATTGAAGTATAGTTGACTTATAATGTTGTGTAAATTTCTGCTGTACAGCAAAGTGACCCAGTTATACACACACACACATACATATTCTTTTTAATATTCTTTTCCATTACAGTTTATCCCAGGATATTGGATATAGTTCCCTGTGCTATACAGTAGACCTTGTTGTTTATCCATCCTATATATTATAATTTGCATCTACTAACACCCGACTTCCAGTCCATCCCTCTTCCTCCCTCCCTCCCCCTTGGCAACCACAAGTCTGTTCTCTACATCTGTGAGTTTCTTTCTGTTTTATAGATTCATTCATTTGTGCTGTAACTTCTTCAATCCATTCACACCAGAGCCATTTCACTCAGGGGGACTGACTGTTGACCAAATACACAAGAAATTCCATTCAGATCCTTCTTTTGTTAATGATTCCATATGATAATTTATTAATGAAGTCATAAGTTCTATTAATTTATTAATAACATTGGAGGTTCTCTCCATTGTTCGGGATACTAATAGGCAGTGGCAAAAAGAAGAAAGGCTCTCCTTCCCAACCTCATTTCTTCTTAACTGGGGTGCAGGGCCCCCGCCACCCAGCCAGGAGCATGCCCTGCCCTGTGGACCAGCACCTCACATTTCAAGCTCAGCACATGTTGGGCTTTCAGAGCAGATGTGAACCTCAGTAGCTGATCCTGCATAGGCCCTGTGATGGGAGTTATATAGAGCATTTTACAAGATGCTTCCATGAATTTTCCCAAAACTAACATCTCACTCTCTTAGTTTGCTTCTTCCAAATCAGAAGACATTTGTGACATTTGTGACTTGGCATCCATCCTCAATCTTTTCTGGTTTGTGGGAATGGGACCGTGAGAAGTTGTACCATTCTCTGACAGAAACTGGCTCTTTCCTTGGTTGTCATTTCCTGAATTAATGGCCTGAAGTTAGTTTCCCTCCCTTGTTTCACGGCTGATTATGAACACTTTTCTGATAATAATAATTGAAAAAACTATTAAAAAGTGGTTGTGTAAGAGAACATTTGCTAGTTGGCTTCATTCAGCCACCTTTACAGGCAAGTTTGTTCCTCATTTGTAAGATAAAGATGTACCACATACATCAGAGACTAAATAAATACTCTTTTTTCTCATCTCTTTCTTTCCTTTTAATCTTCTTATATTTCATATATTAGATATGCTTTAGGATAAAATTAGCTGTTTTATATTATGGCTTCCCTGGTGGCTTAGCCAGTAAAGAGTCTGCAATAAAGGAGTACTGGGTTCAGTTCCTGGGTGGGGAAGAGCCTCTGGAGAAGGAAATGGCAACCTACTCCAGTATTTTTGCCTGGGAAGTCTCATGGACTAAGGAGCCTGGTGGGCTGCAAAGAGTCAGACATGACTGAAGTAACAAAACACACATATATTAGAAAACAGCCTACATTTAAAATATTAAATGCATTTTATATGGTTATCTATTGTATATGTGGAGGATTATTTTTAAGAGTCCAATGAAGAAAGTGGGTTATTTATTAGATTGAGAGACATGGTTTATCAAATTTTATAATGAAGTTGTAATGCAACGTTGGAAACATATACACTGGCTACATCTGTAGTTTTATAAATAAAGGGTACAGAGAATCCAATAAAAATAAAAAGAAATGCCATTTGATGATAACTGAAAGACTGAAATGTAATAAAGTTGAAAAGAAAAACAGAAAAGGCAGAGAAATTCCATTAGAACATTAACTGCATCCCATTTTCTACCCCAGAGCAAAGGTCAGAGAGGCTCTATTAGGACTGGTAGGGGATCTCTCTGGGGAAACTAATTCTTCAGTTCTTCGCTCCATCTGATGCTGTTAGCCCCCTGATCTTCGTTTTCCTTCACACACTGCTGAGATGTATTTTAACAATCTTTAAATATATGTGAGAATAAAAGCCCTGTATGCAAGTTAAAGTGTTGGTACTGCCGTTAGCAATCCCACAACTTTATCTGGTCTATCCTGCTTCTTCCAGGGACTGAAAACTTCTATTCCTTTTCTGTTCCTGTCTACACCAATCCGGGCTCTGGTCTGGCCCTTGACCACTGGAGGAGGGAAAGAGTAATTCTCCCAGAGAATTACAGTCAGATGACTCTCCTTTTGCTATGTTGAGTTTCATGGTATCTATTCGTGCTTCCTTCCTTACACAGATTATGTGATAAGGGCATAAAAATCAAATTGTAACTATGTCTATGAAACTCCAGCCATATATGAGAAACTCAGTTAATCAACCTGGTTCATTTTCCTTTAAGGACTGTGGTTGAGAAAACATTTCTCAGTGAAAGTCAAGGAAGTTCATTCACAATAATATAAAATAAGATTTCTATAAAATTATTTGAGGGCATAGTTTATAATATACTGAGTGATTAGTTTTTTAAAATGTTAAAAAGTAGAGATTCTTAAGTTCTTTAATCTTGTTACATTAATAGGCAAGATGTAGTATTCAAAATATTCTAATAGATGAAGTATAAAATATACCTTACAGTTCTTGGTAAAACTTAACTTTATACTTCCCTGAAGGCTTAAATCTAAGCAATTTAATTGGAAAAAAGAGTCAGTTGAATTTAATGAGTATTATTGCCTGAATAATATCCTGCTGACTGCTGTAATCATAGGTCTTTTACCTTTTAATTTTTTTTTTAGTAGGGAGAAGAGAGTTATGCTACTTGCAAAACAAAGTAGAAGTCTGTAAACCCATAAAAATGTGACCTGTTAAAACAATAAGCATGGTAAGTATTGTGATGCATCATAATTGGAAAGAAGAAGGACATGGACCTTCTGGAAAAAGCTCTGGCTTTTGATTTGTAAGAACCAAGTTATAGGACAGATCCTAACAATGTAATGGCTATGTGAACTTGTATGAATAGTTTTCACATCTTTAAAATAATGCCCATAAGACCTTCTAAATGGTAAGAAGTTAGATTAAGAATTATAGGTAATAAAATATTTGAAAGTATTTTGCACACTATAAAGTACTACATGAGGCTTCCCAAGTGACTTAGTGGTTAAGAACCAGCCTGCCAATGCCGGAGATGAGGGTTTGATCCCTGGGTCAGGAAGATCCCCTGGAGAAGGAAATGGCAACCCACTCCAATATTCTTGGCTGGCCATGGACAGAGAAGCCGGGCAGGCTACAGTTCATGGGGTCGCATAAGAGGCAGACACGACTTAGCAACTTAACAATAGCAACAATGTTGGAGGATTTGAATCAATTTTTAATTTACAGAAAATAAATGTTTTCTCAACTTTAATTCAATTAAGATAAGACATAAAATCAGAGTTCTAACTTGTTGTACAAGGTGGAAAGATGATTGGTTGATACAATGGTGATGAAAGTGTCTTGCAAACTACAACATCCCTTGAAAACTATAAGGATTTTCACATCTCTGAATTGTTTTAATTAAAAAAGATTTCTCAGTAAATAGAGTTATTCATACTAGCCTTCTCTGCAATGTCTCATTATTTGCAAAATGAGAAATTCAAGTAGAAAACCTGGCTGTAAAACTCCAAAATTCTTAGATACCTAATCCTTGGTGAGATATATGTCAACACACAGTTATAAAGGAATTTAGATATGCTGATTTGTAAATCAACTTTCTGAAAAACAACTTTTTAATAAATCAGTGTATTTTCCAGGGATAATATTTGCATTTACTTATTTTTTCCAAAGCATCTATGATTATAGAGGTAATTTACAAACATTGTATCCTCTACAACTCTCACTGACTGTGTGAAGCATTATCCTCATTCTTCCATAGGAGGAAACTGGGGCTCAGAAAAGTAGATTACTTTCCAAGTTCATATAGCTAGAGAGTGGCAGAGGCAAAACTCAACACTGGATCTGTTTCTAAACCAGTGCTTCCTCCCTGGCCCCACAGTGTCAGTACTGCCTCTACCCAGTATATCACCAAGCCTTGTCCTTAGTGTCCAAAGTCCCAGGAAAAATGTGAAGGTATCTAGCAGGAAGATGTACAGTGCCTGGTGTGGTTTGAATTGGTAAAGGAGGAAGGTGTATTTTTGAGAATCGAGAGATTCTCAATTTGTGTATATCACCTGACTCCCACAACAGAATGCAAGTTCCACCAACGATCTTTGCCTGCTCCATTCATAATGTATCCCAAGGACCTGGATGTTCTTGATTTCAAACATCTCCTGGAAGAGAACCAATAATCAGGGAGTACAGCCTTGGGTCAGTACCATGCAAGGTACTGTGCTGATCCTCACAACACCCCAGTTAGGTGGCAATTACTCTGCTCATTTTATAGATAAGAAACCATGACTTAAAAGTATGCTAATTGTTCAGAATAGGTGGTAGTTATCTAGTTGTTATTCAGTTACTCATTCAAAATACTTATTGAGCACTCCAGGTCCTTGGGATATATTGTAAATGGAGCAGACAAAGATCATTGGTGGAACTTGCATTCTGGTGTGGGAGTCAGGTGATATGCACAAACCTTAATAAAAATTCACGTGGTAAGTTAAAAAGTCCTATGCCCTCTGGGGAAAAGAAATAGAGTAGTATAAAGGAGGATAGGAAGCAAAAGGGGAGAACTTGAAAATTGAATTTGTTATTTATTTCTGGCTGTGCTAGGTCTTTGTTGTGGCGCCCCTCAGCATGTGGGATCTTACTTCCCCAGTTCAGTTCAGTTCAGTTGCTCAGTCACGTCCGACTCTTTGTGATCCCATGGACTGCAGCACGCCAGACCTCCCTGTTCATCACCAACTCCCTGAGTTTACTCAAATGCATGTCCATTGAGTCAGTGATGCCATCCAACTATCTTATCCTCTGTTGTCCCCTTATCCTCCAGCCTTCAATCTTTCCCAGCATCAGGGTCTTTTCAAATGAGTCAGTTCCTTGCATCAGATGGCCAAAGAAGTGGAGTTTCAGCTTTAGCATCAGTCCTTCCAATGAACACCCAGGACTGATTTCCTTTAGGATGGACTGGTTGGATCCTTGCAGTCCAAGGGACTCTCAAGAGTCTTCTCCAAAAACACAGCTCAAAAGCATCAATTCTTTGGCACTCAGCTTTCTTTATAATTCAACTCTTACATCCATACATGACTACTGGAAAAAACATAGCTTTGACTAGATGGACCTTTATTGGCAAAGTAACGTCTCTGTAAATAAGCTGTCTAGGTTGGTCATAACTTTTCTTCCAAGGAGCAAGCGTCTTTTAATTTCATGGCTGTAGTCACCATCTGCAGTAACTTTGGAGCCCCCCAGAATAAAGTCTCTCACTGTTTCCACTGTTTCCCCATCTCTTTGCCATGAAGTGATGGGACTGGACGCCATGATCTTAGTTTTCTGAATGTTGAGTTATAAGTCAATTTTTTCACTCTCTTCTTTCACTTTCATCAGGAGGCTCTTTAGTTCTTCTTTGCTTTCTGCCATAAGTGTGGTGTCATCTGCATATCTGAGGTAATCGATATAGTTTCCCAACCAGGGATTGAACCCCTGTTCCCTGCATTGGAAAGGCGGATTCTTAGTAAGTGGTCCACCTGGGAAGTCCTTGGATTTTTAAATAGGATGGCTTTATGACAATATCCAGAGGTATAGAAATTGACTCATCAAGGAATAATCTAAATCACGTTACAAGAACAGCAAAGTTAAAGTCTTCCTCAACTTTGTAGTAACAGCTAGTGATGTGTGCTCAGTCATGTTTGACTCTTGATGACCCTTTGGACTGTAGCATGCCAGGCTCCTCTGTCCATGAGATTTTTCAAGCAAGAATATGGGAGGGGGTAGTAACAGACAGTTGACTGGCAGGATTGGTGAGTCTTTCTCATAAGCAGGCATAAATTCCCTTACAGGCATGGGAATTTTGAGGAACTAGAGACCCCACTCTCATACCTACCTTCATCATTACTAACGACCACACTGATCTTGAAGATTGCCTGGAATTCCTTCTTTGATTCAACAAACAATAATGTGAGAGGCCATCTGATGAACTACTGGAATAAGCATTTGCCTTGAAGCTGGGAAACCTGGGGTCTAATCCCAAGGGACTCATTAATGAAAATTTGACCTTGAAAATTTTCTTTCTTCACTCGATTGATTTTCCTATCTGACAAATGAAAGTGTTGGCATCTAAGGGCAACTCTGGATTTAAGACTTGTGGCTATAAATTACTGCTGAAAAATTTCTTGATGCCTTAGTTTAAAATCTTAATTTTGTTTTAGTAGAGAGATTGAGGCTCAGTGAGACACATCTTTTCATATTTCCTGATGAAATATCAGCATCAAACTTTTCTTTTAAAACCACCCAGGAATGTTGATCTGCACACATGAATATCCTACCTTGTTTTGGGTGAATATTGGGAGCACATGCTCTGCTGTGGATTGGGCAGCCTAATCGCACTGCCTGTTCATTTTCAAGGGTAGCTCAAGGTGTTGGAATGATTCTGCAAAGCCCCATATGGCTTGGGACCTGGTTACCTTAGTAATCACTTCTCTCCCCATGCAGAGTCAATTAATAGGCAATTAAAACTCTCAACTGCTCCAGCTAATGCATCCCAGATCGGAGCACCAGAAAATGAGAAGCAGGAGTTTTTCATTACTTTTATCCCCTATCTTTCTTTGGCTATATTTTAAAATTTCTAACATACCCTTGCCTCTGGAAACAGTCTAATTTAAGTCTTCTAGGATAGATATATACTTGGTTACTTTTACTAGTTATTTGGTTTGTATATTACTTATTGACTCCCCCCGACAAAAAGTCTTTAATGGCATCCAATCATTCAAGGAAACAAATACGAAATTTTCTGCCTAGCTTCCTCTAAACCCTCCTTAATATAGTTCAACTCTTATCCAAACACATTTTCCACACATCCTTTCAAACACTCATTATTTGCTTTCCTTCTACCCCTTTTTCCCCTCAATCAAAATCTTCCCACTCTGTAAATTTCAGCTTAAAGCCAGTATCATGATCACTCCAGTTCTCAATTATTCTGAATGCTAGGTCTAACTAGACTTAGAATAATTTTATTTTCCATTTATTCATGCTAGTTATCCTTCTCAGTTTTTCTCTCTACGCATAGATCACAACACCTGGAGGGCAGGACCCATGTTTTATATTTCTCTTCATATCTTCAGACCCTATCTAGTGCAGTGATAGTCATCACTGAGGGCCCTTTAGGAGGGAGTTTAGAAATTTTTGCTATTATACACAGTTCGACAAAACTGGACATTTGGATATTCTGGATAATATGCTTAGTCATGCAATCATAGAACTTTAAAGCATTAGAGACATTAAGGATTAATATACCACAATTTTAATTTTACAGATGAAAAATATCAAGATTTATATGGAAGCACTGAGCTGCCCAAAGTTAAACTGTAAATACATGTAAAATTTGAGTCTAATCTCAAGTGTTCTGTCTTGAAGCCCATGCTCCTTCCCCTGACCCAGTAGTTTGAAACCTTTTCCCCACTATGACATGTTTGCTAGATGATGCTCATCTGAATGAGGCTCTCCCGTGGGCATAGCCAGGGCTGTCTATAGGGCTAGAGAGAGCAATACAGCAACATCTGTCTCTGTGGCTCCACAATGATGTCATAATGCGAGTGAGAGTCACATTCATTTATCATCTTGCCTCCTCTTTGATTTTTGAAAAGTTACAAATGTCAGTACTTTAAATATTGCTAGTATCAAGCCACCAGGGAAGATTGCTTTCCTGGTGACTCAGCTGGTAAAGAATCTGCCTACAATGAAGGAGACTTGGGTTCGATTCCTGGGTGGGGCAAGTCCCCTGGTGAAAGGAGTGGCAACCTATTTCAGTATTCTTGCCTGGGAAATAGCATGCATTGAGGAGCCTGGTGGGCTACAGTCCACGGGGTTACAAAGAGTCAGACCTGACTGAAGCGACTAACACACACACACAGTATCAAGAGACTCGTATAAAACTGTCACTCTGCACACGCTGATGTCTGTAACTGCTGTCTTTTGACCACCATTCAATAGTACATTTACGAATCCACATTGATAAAATGCTACTCAATGCTGTCCGGTAAGTTGGAAAGGTTTAGATCAGGTCAAACCTGGTGCTCACAGTTCTTTCATGTAACACTTTCAAAGCACAGAAGCAATGTAGAGAGGTAGAATGGCTGGGACAGGGAGGTGGAGAGAGGAAATTTGTGGTAGCAGGAAAGAGGAGCCCTGGGGATCAGATTACAGAGCTGTGGTGGCACATCCAGCGGCGGTGGGGTGATCACAGCCTCAGTAGATAAATGGACTCTGAAGGTAGTTGGGGGTGGGGAAAGGTGGAAAGGAGAGTAGAATCACGTGATACAGGTACATAGGCAGCTTGGGAGGCAGGCGGAACAAGCAATCGCTTTTGTGTAGGAAGTGGTTAGAAAGGCAGGAGAGAACATCACGCAAAAGTGGTGGGACTGAGGACTTCCCTGGTGGCACAGTGGATAGGACATCTGCATGCTAATGCAGGGGGCATGGGTTTGATTCCTGGTCTGTGAAGATTCCACATGCCATGGGGCAACTAAACCCCATGCGCCACAACTACTGAGCCGAGGAGACTAGTGCTCATGCTCTGCAAGAAGAGAAGCCACTGCAATGAGAAGCCGGCTCACCACAACCAAGAGTAGCCTCCGTTCTCCAGAACTAGAGAAAGCCTGGTGCAGGGAGGAAGACCCAGTGCAACCACCCCCAAAAAGTGGTGGGGTTGAAAGGCTGAGTATGAGAGGAAGGAAAGATGAAGGGAGGAGAGAAGGAGGGAGGAAAGGAAAGAGGAAAGGGGATTATTTTTTAGCGTAAAATGAGCTGGTTTCTGGTAGGCACTTTCACAGACTTTCTTTCATTCCAGAGAGGGAGAAAATGCAGTTACCGAGGGACAGAAAGGACAAGAAGAGGCTCCCCACTGGCTGCTCCAGTGTGTTTGTGACTGCGAAACAGGGTTCTCATTGCCCTTCCACCTCTGCTGGATGACTACAGTTGTTGGACAAGTAGAAAACATAACTGACAACCTAATTGTACCTGGAATGAAATTTCAAAGACTGTTCATAAATCACTCAGCAAAGCAAAAGTAAAAAATTCCAAGCGTTTTGAGGATAGAATAGATCTTAAATATTTTAAAGTGACTCTGTACCTCAGTTTCACCATCTGTAAAAGGGGATAATAATATCCCTTTTATTTTAATATAAGGTTAATACACTTATATGATTGGGGATGATATTAGAGGATAATAGTAGTATCTGCATAATATTGTTACGAGGAATAAGTATGTTACTATTTGCAAAGTGCCTGGCATATCGTCCTAAATAATGTTTGCTGAATGAATAAAAAGGAAACAGCAGTAGACTCACAAATTGTTAGCATTGGAAGGGAACATAGGACCAGGGGCCAAAGCATTCCTCTTAAAAAGTTTTTTTTTAATTGGTGAATACTTGCTTTACAATGTTGTGTTTGTTTCTGCCACGCAACAACGCGCATCAGCTATAAGTATACCTCTGTCTTCTGCCTCGTGAACCTCCCTCCCAACCCCTCACTCCTTCCCACACCGCTAGGTTGTCACAGAGCACTGGGTTGAGCTCCCTGCATCATACAGCAACTTCCCACTAGCTTTCTGTTTTACATATGGTAATGTATATGTTTCAATACTATTCTTTCAATCCGTCCCACCCTCTCCTTACCCTGCTGTGTCCACAGGTCTGTTCTCTATGCCTGGCTTTCTACTCCTGCCCTGAAAATAGCTTCATCGATACCATTTTTCTAGTTTCCATATATATGTGTTAATAAATAATGTTTATTTTTCTCTTTCTGACTTACTTCATTCTGTATAACAGGCTCTAGGTTCATCCACCTCACTAGAACTGACTCAAATTTGTTCTTTTTTATGGTTGAGTAATATTTCACTGTACATAGGCACCATAACTTCTTTATTCACTCATCTGTTGATGAACATTGAGGTTGATTCTATTGTCTGGCTATTGTAAACAGTGCAAAGTATTCCTTTTAAAAGATGCAGTTGGGTTTCTAAAAGGGGAAGTGACTTACCTGTAGTTTTCATAGTTAAATCAATGGCAGAGAGAATAGAAATGAAGCCTTCTGATTTCCATTCAAGTGTCCTTTTTAGTAAAAACTGCATAAGCAGCAATATAGTGCAGGTTTAACAAATAGTGACTATAATATTTAACCAGACTATTAGCTCTTGCAGGGCTCTGTCTTGCCTACCTCTGCATTCACAGCGATAGTCTGGACATCCCGTATGCAGTAGAATTCTATAAATGTTCACTAAACTTAGCTATTCCAAGGAATTATTTCACATTTGAGTCACCACTCATCAAGTCTTAGAACTGATAAAGTAGAAAGAATTCAAATGAAGCAGAAACTTTTCAGGTATGGCAATTTTTCTAACCCTTTTCAAATGTTGTGTGTGAAATCCATAGCCCAGCACAACACAGCAACTCAACAAATGCTAGTTATTATTTTTAGGCACTTGGTTACGAGGCCAAGATATGATGGTACAACTTGGCCACCAGAACAGATGCCCTGCCAAGTCTGATTCTCCTTCCTTTACAGGTGTTGGCAGAGAGCAGTTGCCGGTGGGGGGAGAGGGGGAGGTCTAACATGGCAGAAAGTGGTGCAAGGAGGTGATAAACTGTTGACCAAATGCCGGTCACTGTTCCATTTAACAGTAATTGATTACTTTGACAGCAATGAAAGGTAATCAGTCCTCTAGATTTCTCAATTCAGATCGTCCTCTACCGCCTTAAAGATTTTAAGATGTTTGCTTCCTGTCAGCACTATTTTTATTTAATGGGATCCTGTCGGGGATTTTCATGTAGTTTTCCTGTTTGCTTTTCTTCCTGTTTCTCAAAAACAGGAATTAAAAGATAAAGATGAACAATCATAAAGCTATTTGTAATGACCTTTACAAATTCTTATTCAATCTTTCAAGGTTTCCAACCTTGCCAAGCCCTCATCACACAATACTGAGTGGACAAATGAGAGGAAACCAGAAGGGGCTGCTACAAAAATTTGCTCCTGTGTGGTTTGAATCCTTCAGCACTATTATTTCCTCCACAGGAGACATTTTCGTCTTGATTCTGGCATTCAACTCCTTGGCATCTGTCTTATCTTACCTCTTGGGTAAAAAACGATTCCATTTTCTGGCTGTTTTTTGATCTTAGACAATGTCTCTTAACCTCGCTGAGCCTCAGCTTCCTGTGATAAATGTAGGCTGTGTTCTGTGATGGGAAGGAAACTAGGAGACAAGGGTTAATGGGAGGGAAAATGAAGGCCAGAAGGCAGAGAAGATATTAGCATTGATGGCTCCACCAGGAGGTTTTGAGGATCGCCAAGTCCTTGCAATTGGACTGGCTCCTCCACTCACCAGATCTAAGGTAAATTACTTCACTTATACCTATTCCTAATCATAATTCTTGATTTCAATATCTCATATACATTTCACTCTCTGATTTAACCTACCCTGGGGACTACCCTGAAACTCCTCTGCCCTCATTTCTTCTCTGTTGATATTCACGTTCAAGGTGATATCATTCAGTTTCAGGGCTTTAAGCACCATCTATGAACTGACAATTCCAAAATCTCTATCTCCAGCAGAGTCTACCACATGAACTTAATATTCATTTAGCTAACTGCCCCCTCAGTGTCCACTTTGATGTCTAAACAGCATCTCAGGCTTAACATGTCCTCAACTGGACTCTAGGTTCCCTTCATCTCGCTGACCTGCTTCTCCTCTAGTCTTGCCCATTGTATGTAGTACATGCCAACTCTGCCTTTCTAGTTGCTCATCATTAAGTCCCCTCTCTTTCTCATCCCTCATATCCAATCAATTGGCACAACTTGTTAGTTCTTTCTTCAAAATAAATCCAAAATTTGACTGCCTGCTCACTACCACTCTGCTTTCCTAGCACCTTCTCAACACAATAGACAGGCATGAGATTATGTTACTTCTAGTCTTTAAGCCTTTGAATGGATTTCCATTTGACTCAGGTGTGTTACTCGCTCAGTTGTGTCCGACTCTTCACAACCCCACAGACTGCAGTCTGCCAGGCTCCTCTGTCCATGGGATTTTCCAGGCAAGAATACTGGAGTGGGTTGCCACTTCCTTCTCCAGGGGATCTTCCTGACCCAGGGATCAAATCTGGGTCTCCCGCATTGCAGGAAGATCCTTTAACATCTGAGTCACCAAGGAAGCCCATTTCACTCAGAGCAAAAGCCAAAGTCCTCAAAGTGCCCAAGGCCGTGCATCATTTGACTTCTCTTGCCTCAGGCACATTATCTCTTGACACTCTTTTCTTATTCTCTGATAGAGGCATTTCAGCCTCTTGGCTATTTCTCGAACACTCAAGGCACAACTCAGCCTGAGAGATTTTTTTCCTTCAGTGTTTTTTTGCACTTGCTGTATTTCTGCCAGGGATGCTCTTACCTCATAGCCTCATGACTTGCTCTATTTCTCCAAAATTCAACTCAGATATTCTCTTCTAAATGAAGCCTTCCCCATCCATACTTCTTAAAATTGTATGTATGTGCACATATACTCACCCCCATCCTTATTCCTAACTCTGTTTTATTTTTCCCATGGCACTTTCCCCTATCTGATGCACAGTATACTTCCTTGTTTATCCCTTTTTCTGTCTTTTTTGCTTATTTTGGTCACTGCTATATCCCTATTATCTGAGATAGGAGGTAGAAAGCATCAGTGTTCAATAAATATTTAATGAATAAATGAATGAATGGGGCTGCTATGAATGTTAAATTACCTCCTGTGTATGTTCTGGAATCAATAATATTTTATCTGAGTATTTCTCAGATTTTCTTGGAGTGCTCTCCACATCCCGATAGTTACTCTGGGAGCAGCAGTGTTGGACAGTGTGGTTCTGATCCCCTGGCTTCTGTTGATGGTCTAAGGATGGATATTCTGGGCTGATTGTTTCTTCCTTAGGAATTTGGTACTAGGACCAAGGGACCAGGGCCATTTACTGACTCTGTAACATAACTTTCCACAGCTGTTGCAGATCTTGTTTTCAGCTGAGAGGACCAGATGCAGAGGTATCTATTGAAAAGAATAAAACAATGATGAGCGAGAAGCAGAGGTGGCAGATGGCAAGAAAAGCTCTTCTGTGCTCTGGTCCCCATCACCAGGTGTTCCTCAGGCCCAAACAGATCCCTAAACTTCTTGCTATATTAAGGAAAACACCAGCTCAATGTCTGCCTGTGTAATAGGTGGTTAATAAATACAAACTGAATATGAATCTTAAGTGGGAGGAATCATAACTACATCTGTTTTACCTTTAAATCTTCACAAGTCAAATCAAGCTAAGGTGTAAAAATAAATATGGACTCCCCTGGTGGTTCACAGGTTAAGAATCATCCTGCCAATGCAGGGGACATGGGTTTGGTCCCTGGTCTGGGAAGATTCCACATGCTGTGGGGCCCGAAACCTGCAAGCTGCAGCTACTGAAGCCTGCACCTACGAGAGCCCGTGACCAGCAACAAGAGAAGCCCGCAGGCCACAACTAGAGCGAAGCCCCTCCGCCCTTGCTGCAACTAGAGAAAACCCATGTGCAGCAACAAAGACCCCGCACAGCCAAAAATAAATAAGTACACAAAAATGTTTTATGAACGTCTGTCATTGCATCTAACCTGACAGAGAAGGGACTCTGTTCTTTGCCGTGGAAGGCAGCCTGGTCCACTGGAAAGACAATTGGTCCCCAAATAGGAAACCTGAGTTCTGATCCAGCTGTGAACTTGGGCTGGTTATTGACCCACTCTACAGCCTTGCTTTCTCATCTGGAGAACAAAAGGGGCTGCGTGAGGTGGGCTGCAGTCTATTTTTCAGGCCTAGATTTTACGATTAGAAGTTGGAGTCCTAAATGATTTCAGGCACTCCATGGAGACATGTTCTTTTCCTACTGATACATACTTCAGATGTTTCAACTACTTTTTGTGTGTGTGTGTGACCGCAACGTATCTGAACCCCTGCAGCTGTGGGAGAGTTTTTCAGTTCACAAATCTTGATGAGAGAGGGAACTTGTCTTCGACTACAGACATTGAAAAATCCAAATATTTGCTTTCCCATTTCTCCTGGGCCTAGAACTAGGTTACTGATAGAACCAAAGACCATTTATCCCATCTGCAGAGACCAAACGGAGCTTGTGACTCCCTTGGTTCATGTCCAGCCATGGGTCCATTCCAGAGGCAGGTGATGGCAGCAGCTGCTGAAGCTTCCAGGGTTGACCAGTGTAATCTCCTGTGTCAGGGCTGAAGGGAACAGTGGTGCCTGCTTGGCAGCCAGTGTTCGCAGAGGCATTGTAGGGACCTCAGGACATCAGATGGGTAGCTTGATGGCTGTGGTTCTGGCTGGTCCCAGGCCCCATATTCCCTCTTGCTTCTTCAGGCTTCCTGTGATTCTGTGAGGTACTCACTAGCCTTTGCATGAACTCCTTTTTAACTTAAATCTGTCACAGGTGGTGCCCCACCCCCAATTCTGCCAATAAGAACCTTGATTGGAAAAACTAGACTAAACGAAATCAGGAGAGTCCTAAGTCCTAACTTCTCAGTGAGGTTACGGTGCTTAAACAAATGCAGCCAAAACCTCTCTCTGACTTCTGCTCTGTGATTTTCACAGGAAGAATTCAAGTTTCATAGGAACAGCAGAACCAGAGAGGAACTGAGAGATTATTTCATCCAAATTTCTCATTTTCCCCCCTGGAAGATCAAACCTAGTTTTAATGGGAAAGAACTTGTACAGAATCACACAGTGAGGTCCAGAGATGGGACCCATCCTTCTCTGACACTCTTCAAGATTTTTCTTATCACCCAAATTGCCTCTTGTTGGGACACACATTCTTTTGTTTACATTTTTTTTTTCCATTTGAGACCATCATTTGCACCAGGGTTCTTATTTATCTCCTTTCCCACCACCAATATTCCTATCTCTGTAGGTGGCACTTGTCTAGGTAAGGCATTTTGCCTTCAGGTTTCATGAAAAAGTCAGTTTTCTCCGGCAAAACTCAAGGATGCAAGGTGTGAGTGAAGCCCCCTATTCTCAGAAAAACTGAAGCTCCTCCTCATGGATTCGTGGTTAGTTCAGCCTCAGGACTGTCATTATTATAATTATTTTTTAATTTCAACATTTTAAAATTAAAATTTTTTTATTCTTTTATTAAAGTATCATTGGTTTACAAAGTTGTGTTAGTTTCAGGTGTAGGTGTATAGAAATAGATGCTTAGACATAGAAAACAAACCTATGGTTACCAAAGAGAAAAGGGAGAAGGAGGGATAAATTAGGAGTTTGGGATTAGCAGATACACACTACTGTATGTAAACTAGATAAGCAACAAGGACCTACTGTAGAGCACAGAGAACTCCACTGAATATCTTGTAATAATCTATAAGGGAAGAGAATATATACACACACCCACACATATATGTAACTGAATACTGTCATTATTTAAATGCAGAGGAGAAGATCCGAAAATTGGGAGCCCTTCGAGGAAAAAAAAACAAAGTCATCAAAATTCTCTAGCTGTGCCTAGAGTTATCCTCCTTGGCTGCTCCTTCAGAAATGCCAACCCCATGTGCTCTTCTGAGGGGAAGGGGAAGAATATCCTTAATAAGACAGCAGTGAAATTATTACCTGTGAAGCCACGAGGGGAAAGAGCTCAAAGTTAGATTCAGACATATGCAGGCAGGCAAGATAAAATTCCTTGCAGCAATTTAGATAGACTCTGCGGTTACTCGAGGAAAGCTGTCCTCATCCGTCTGGCCCAATTTCAGCTGTGTTCATCACCTAATCAGCATTGTACTCTGAGATGTATTGTACTGAAAATAATAAAAACATCAATACCTTTCTATTTTTCAGTCGGTAGTATTTCTGTGTCATTTTTTTTTTAAGAGTTCTGTAAAACAGGCAGGGTAGGAATCATCTTCCTTTTAATGTTCCATTCATCAATACAACAAATAGATTTTGAGTTCCTAGGACCTGCATGCACTCTTCTTGGCACAGGAGGAGTACAGAAAAATCTAATAAGGTTCCTGCCCTCAGAAAGTTTATATGCTGTTAAAAATGGTAACTTTTATACTGGGTGTATTTTACCATAAAAAAGTTTGATCTAATATTCATGTACCTTTTAAAAAGTTTATATGCTGTAGGAAGTAGACAGTAAGCATATCAGCAATAAAGGAAATAATCATTACAGATTAAGATGAACTTTTAGGAAAGGAAAAGTGAAGGTATGTAGTAGTATTTGGAGATGAAATAGGTTGAAATGGTAAGGTGACTTTATCTATGAGGATCTAGGGAGGCTTCTCTGAGGAGGTGACCTGAAATGAAAGAAGGGGTCAGTTCTGTGAGGTAAACTACCTAAGACAGAGGAAGCTATAGGTTCAAAAGCACTGAAGCAGGAATGAACTTGGTGCTTGTTATTTAGTTTCCAAATACTTGGAGAATTTCCAGAATTTTATGTTATTGATTTTTAGTTCAATTACAATATAGACAAAGAACACACTTTCTATGATTAAACTATGATTACAGGTGTGTCTATTTCTTTTTGTAGTTCTATCAGTTTTTTTTAGCTCTGATATAGGTTGGTCCCTTTATCATTGTGAAATGATCTTTTTTTATCCCTGGTAATATTGCTTGCTCTGAAATCTTTCTGGTCTCCTATTAGTCAATCCACTCCATCTTTCTTTTTCTCCACTTAATTTTGCCATGGTTTATCTTTTCCATGCTTTTACTTTCAATGTATTTATGTTTTCATTTTGTTCCTTGCATGCAGCGTATGTTTGGGTCTTGCTTTTTAAATCCAAGATGGCAATTTCTGACTTCTAGTTGGGCTGTTTAGATCATTTACATTTAATATGATATTGACATGTTTGGATTTAAATCTACCTTGCTATTTCACGTCTATTTTTCCTGTCTGTTCTTTGTTCCCATTTTCCTCTTTTTCTGTCTTCTTTTGGGTTACATGAATTTTTTTTTTAAGATTCCATTTTATTATATGATCTGTTGCCAAATTAGTTATCACTTGTCATTTTATTTAATGGCTTCTTTAGGATTTATATTATTTATCTTAAACTTTCTCTGGTTTGTCTTCAAATGATATACTCTTTCACAGCAAGTATCAAACCTTACAAAAGTATACCTCCATTTCTCCCCTCTGGCCTTTGTGCTACTTTTGTCATGCATTTAATTTCTGCATATGTTATAGGTCCCACAGTTTGTTATTATTTTTGTTTTAAAATGTGAATTATCTTTACTGAGATTTAAACAACAATACACATGTTTTTATATTTACTCCTGGTGTTATCATTTACCCTGTTCAGAACCCTCTCTTCTCACCAACTCCTTAAAGCAGTCTTAGAAGGAGTAGAATTTATAAACTATGGTTAGAACCTTCTCTTCTTGCTGTAGCCAAAATTGATAAGTCATCCCTTATCAGTTTGGCAGCTGACTATTCAAAGCACACTGGGGTTAAAAAAAGAAACAACAAAGCACACTGACAATTGTTAATAACTTGGTATTGTAGAAGCAATAAAAGGACATCATCCCTCCTGATAATTACTGAGCTCTTCATAATTTGCTGAATAATTTTGTATCCCTTCTTTGCTGAAATACATGTTTTATAAAATACAATGCACCTAGAAAAGCTGTCAGCTTTCCTTCAGCACCAGAGTGTTGGAAACTCCAAGAGGAGGTGATGAGATACTCTGGCCATTCATTACCCCCTCAGCTCTTGGCATTGTTACTATACCCTGGGAGTTCCAAGATCTTGGCAACCTCTGGATTTTGTTGTCTGAGCTGCAGGTGTTGTAGACAGCCCAACAGACGACCATTATGAACCTGGCAGCCACAGGCCAGCTTCTGGAGAGGAGAGAAGATATAGTCACTCCAACTCTCAGTATAGGTCTTGATACAAAATGTGAAGCTGGCACAGAAGGCTGATTTAAGTGGGGCATGCACCTGGTACCATCTTTTCTACATTTGCCAGCTGTTTTTTCTTGGCTGGCATCACCAGAAAAGCTTGCCCTGATCCCATCATACACATGGAGCTATACAACATGGTGGGGCTCTGGCACAAGGAACACACCTAGGCTGGCACAGGCATAGGTCAGGGTGCCCTTTCCCAGTCTTGTGTGAACAATGAAAGTCATCAGGATTCTGGCTGATGATTATAATACCATAGTTTCCAAGCGAAGTAAAGTCACTCAGTTGTGTCCAACTCTGTGATCCCATGGACTGTATAGCCTACCAGGCTCCTCTGTCCATAGGATTTTCCAGGCAAGAGTACTGGAATGGGTTGCCATTTCCTTCTCCAGGAGATATTCCCAACCCAGGGATCAAACCCAAGTCTCTCGCATTGTAGGCAGATACTTTACCATCTGAGCCACTAGGGAAGTCCAAAGAGGATGCCTATAGCCATGTAGACACTGGCTAATGAAGAGTGTAGTTGAAGCTGAAAGAGAAGCTACACCAAATCCAGCTAATATTGCAAGGTCTCATGCCAGGAGCTAAGAGTAGCTCAAAGAAACACGATCCATGTGCTCATCTTCAAGGTATTCAATCTGATTGGTGAGACAGGACATAAAGAGCAAAAGATGATCAAGAGATAAATGATAACATTGAAAGTAATGACTTAATGAGGCAATACAATCTTTGCCAGTGAAAATTATAGATGAGTGAATTTATGGAGATCAGAGCAAATACAGACTAGCTCTATCTTGGTGGTTTTTAGAAGGCAGAGAAAGGTTGATTTTTAAATGGGATTAAGTCTTCAGAAATGATCAGTGAGTTCAGAAACAGTGAACCAAATTGATGGAGATGAAATTATGTATATAAGATGGGAAAACAAGAGTCTGAGGCAGAGGAGGCCAAGAAGGAAGCTCAGGGTGGCTGTACTGGTTTTGGTACCTGAGACATTATTGGGGTACCACAGGGGTGAAAAGCTTGAGTTCTGAAGCTCTGTCCCTGACTGGCTGATATGACCTTGGCCAAGTTATTTCACTCTTTAAATCCAAGTTTCCATAAAATATCTGTAAAATGCAGTGAATAGTATTACTAAATTCTTTCAAAGGGTTAAGTGAATTTATCCACAGTGAATAAGTACAGAGTGTCTGACAAAGAATAAATATTTTGCAAATATTGGCTAATAATGGTGGCTGTGTCAATGGTAGTAAAGTTTGCTGGGACCATACCTTAAAATGAAGCTTGTGAACTGCAAGATCTTAGCAATATCTCTGTTTTTGTTTTTTAAATTGGGGTATAATTGTTTTACAACATTGTGTTAATTTCTGCTGTATAAGAAGTGAATCAGCTACACAAATACACTACATTTTCTTTTCACACCAGGCGCTCAAAGCTGAAAGATTAGAAAACTAGTTAGTGACCGTGCATGTGGGCCAACTGAGGGGCTCTGATCCCCTGTCTTATGCCTCCTCCCCACTGCACTGCATTACGGCCTATACTCAAAGAGACGGGCATGGTTAATGTGGCCAATTAGCAGCTGGAAGTGCCAGATTTGAACTCAATTTCACCTTAATTTGTTATCAATCTTTGGATTCTGGGTAAACTGTGATATTCTGTTCAGGGTTCTTTATGCAGTTGCCAGTGTATGATAACCAGCTGGAGGGGCAGCCCTGAAAGTCTGGCATTTGACAGTGAAAATCGCCTGGTACATCCCACGAGGTTCTGGCAGGCAGCCCACACCTTGGCCAGGGCCAAGCACTCCCTGGCCGTGTGTCAGGTCAGCAGAAAGTGATTCACTTTTATTATGCATTTGAAGAAAGCCAGAGATCCACAGAGCTTTGGTGAGCGTATTTAATTGGGGCTTTCTCGCAGGAGGAGAGCACATGTCCTCTCGGTGTCTGTCACATGAGGAGGGAAGACGAGCGTCCTAATGACCCGAGCACAGAAGGGCTCCGTTTTCACCACGGAAGACAGAGCTGTGGGCCAGCGCCAGGCTGTCAGGAGGAGACATGTCCAAGAGAAAGGTTGCCTGATGAAGAAGGGCCCTATCCTTTCAGGAAGAGGAGAGAGACACACAATTAGGACAGCTTTCCTTGGAGCCAAGATGTATGTATTACTTACGTATGAGCCAGGTTGCATTACTTGAGTATGACGTATGTTTTCCAAGTGACCAAAAAGACCTCTTCTTTGTTCTTTAGATCCCATTGTGTTCTCAGCTTGGGTCGGTATGCCTGGATCAAGGAGAAATGGCACATCTAATACACCCAATTCCAGGAATGTTCATTGGGTACTTACTACACAAAAGGCTAGGAAGGTGTTTGAAAATATTGGATAAAGGAAAAATTGACAGTCCTTGGCTAATAGAAGGTCACAGTTTGCAGAAAAAGCCACAGAGTGGAAAGTAATAGGAGCTTCTTGGGACAGCCGTTCTGCTCACAGTAGTTCTAGATTCTTTATTTAGAGCCCGTCATGCCCAGGGGAAGGAGGTCTCAAGTGGAGTTACACAAAGCAGGTAACCTTTCCATCTCTCACAAATTGGTCCATGGGTGGACACTGGATCCAAGCTGGGCCCATCTATTCTCTCTCTGTCTGTATGTCTCTCTGTCTCATTTAAAGCTAAGGACAATAAAGATAGAGACTGGCCATCACTGCAATCACATTGCATTAGTGGCAGTGCTCTAGACAGAATGTCCATGAACCCCAGAAGTTTCTTTACTTTCCAAAGTCAACACTTCTTTAAGTTCTGAAAGTCTTTCCCCAGTCTTCCTAATAATTTTCCTATACCTTAATTAGTTTGAATTGGTTTTCTTTCACCTGCATTCAAAGAGGCCCAATTCATTTAAGTTCTAGACATCCTCACAGAGCAGAGTTCAGAAATGGCCAAGATGTTGCACCTTTATGTACTTCTCTGTAACTAAGGAATCCTAACTTGAGGGTCAGAAATAATATTTTTTTGGTGCTAGTCCTAATAAAAACCTGGACAACCTTGGTCATATTATTCTCTTTAAGTCTTAGCTTCAATATACATAAGTTATAGAGAAGAGACTTAATCTTCAAGACCTTTTCAACTCTATGACCATTGACTGGTAGAAGTCATAGCTTATGAAATCCATCTGCGCAAACAATAGTGAAATAGGCCCAGTGTCCCAAAGAATGTCGAAGAGCACTATGTTATACACAAGAGTTCCGGAGCCAGACTAAAATAGAGTCCCTGCCAACAACTGGAGGTTTTCTATTGTTAACTCTCCCAACAGATGATTTCTGTCCATCTCCTTTTAGTGGATATGCCTGATAGTTTTTCAGTCAAAGAGAGGATTGGCAGAAATAATTATTGATGGTAATATTAATAATAATGAAATACTTTGAGAGCTTAATGTCACCACTGAATCGAGTGTATGGCTTTATGATACCATTTAATTTTCTCAACATTAAGGTAGTAGCTATTCTTTTCACATTTTATGGGTGAAGAATTGAGGCTTACAGAATAATTTAACCCAGGTTACACTTCACCTCAGCTCTCAACATCCATGATCTTAATATGTTCTCATGAACTACTTCAGGATGATACCCATGTCAGATTTAGTATTTATATTAGCATTATTATCAATATACATGCATGCTAAGTCACTTCAGTCACGTCCGACCCTTTGCAAGCCTATGAACTGCAGCTCACCAGGTTCATGGGGTTTTTCAGGCAAGACTACTGGAATGGATTGCCATTTCCTCCTCCAGGGGATCTTCCTGAGGATGGAACTTGGGTCTCCTGTAGCTTCTGTGTTGCAGGTGGATTCTTTACCACTGAGCTACCAGGGAAGCTGCATTAACACACTTAATATTTATCAAGTATTCACAATGTGTGATGAGATAGGCTAAGAGTTTTTAACTTACGGTAAACTTTTGGAACCTAGGTAGGGAGATAGATTTTGGACTCAGGCTTCTTAAGAACTTTCTGACTTTTGAAGCCATCCAAAAAACAAAAGGTATTGACTGAAGAAGTCATGAATTCCCTGCCACTTAAATATACTCTCCTAAGTTCGATGATACTTAGAGAAGTTTTAAGAAAGTGTGAATAATTGTGCTGGGAAAAGAGAATGAATGTGGGTAATCATTGACTATATCTTGAATTCCTAAACTCTGGTGAAAAAGAGGTTGGCTATAAAAGATATGGCCTGGAGGGTGTGTGTGTGGGGGAATTGCTCCTAGGTCTATCAGAAGCCTGTCAATGAATATGGACTAGTACTAGGGTTTTCCATTTAACCCCATGACTATTATTTTGCCCAAACTGTAAATCAAAGGAATTAATGCAATGAATTTGAGTCTAACTTCTCACTGAGAGAAGGGGTGCAATTTATCACATATATAAATGTACCCTGGATAGACCTCCCACAGCTCAAATCAGAGATTGGTTTTTGCTACTTTGTAATGCAACCACTAGCTCTATAATTCCTTTTACAACATGAGTTTCCCTGAGTGTCAGATGAATCCCAGTGCTTCAGTGTATTTCTTCAGCCAAGGAAAGATCATGGCTTACAAGAAATAGTTCCTTGGCTACTGAATTTCTACCACTAATTTGATATTCCCCCAGCAACAACAAATGTCGCTCCTACTGAGTTAGTTGGTTCTCAGCTCTGATTTTGTCTTAGGGCTGCAGGTGAGCACGCGGCAAGCCATTTTCCTTTCTTAAATGGATATGCACGGGACGTCTGACATTAGTATCTTGGGGTCTGTATCATCTTAAATGGGCTCAAACATTGAATACATGAATGAGCATGAGATTATCTAAGTTCTGTCCAACTGATCAAATGAGATGAAACTAGAGCCAAATAATTATTGTTGTTGTTGTCTTTCAGTCACTCAGTCATGCCCAGCTCTTTGCAACCCTGTGAACTGCAGCACGCCAGGCTTCCCTGTCTATCACCACCTACTGGAACTTGCTCAGACTCATGTCCATTGAGTTGGTGATCCATCCAACCATCTTGCCCTTTGTCGCCCCCTTCACCTCCTGCCTTCTGTTTTTCCCAGTATCAGGATCTTTCCAATGAGTTGGCTGTTTGCATCAGGGGGCCATAGTATTGGAGCTTCAGTTTCAGCATCAGTCATTCCAATGAATATTCAGGACTGATTTCCTTTAGGATGGACTGGTTGGATCTCCTAGCAGTCCAAGGGACTCTCAAGAGTATTCTCCAACACGATAGTTCAAAAGCATCAATTCTTTGGTGCTCAGTGGTCTTTATGGTTCAACTCTCACATCCACACATGACTAGTGGAAAAACAATTAATTTGACTATATGGAACTTTGTTGGCAAAGTAAGGTCTCTGCTTCTTAATATGCTGTCTAGGTTTACCCTAGCATTTCTTTCAAGGAGCAAGTGTCTTGTCATTTCATGGCGGCAGTAGCCATCTACAGTGATTTTGTAGCCCAAGAAAATAAAGTCTGTCATTGTTTCCATTGTTTCCCCATCTATATGCCATGAAGTGATAGGACTGGATGCCATGTCTTAGTTTTCTGAATGTTGCATTTTAAGCCAGCCTTTTCACTCTCCTCTTTCACTTTCATCAAGAGGCTCTTTAGTTCTTTGCTTTCTGCCATAAGGGTGGTGTCATCTGCATACTGGAGGTTATTGATATTTCTCCCAGCAGTCTTCTTGACTCCAGCTTGTGCTTTATCCAGCCCAGCATTTCACATGATGTACTCTGCAAGAGAACACACTAGTCATAGCAAATACCCTCTTCCAACAAAACAGGAAAAGACTGGATGGCCAACACCAAAATCAGATTGATTATATTCTTTGCAGCCACAGATGGAAAAGCTCTATACAGTCAGCAAAAATAAGACCAGGAACTGACTGTGGCTCAGATCATGAACTCCTTATTGCCAAATTCAGACTTAAATTGAAGAAAGTAGGGAAAACCACTAGACCATTCAGGTATGACCTTAATCAAATCCCTTATGATTATACAGTGGAAGAGAGAGATAGATTTAAGGAACTAGATCTGACAGACAAAGTGCCTGATGAACTGTGGACAGAGGTTCATGACATTGTACAGAAGAGAGGAATCAAGACCATCCCCAAGAAAAAGAAATGTAAGAGGGCAAAATGGCTGTCTGAGGAGGCCTTATAAATAGCTATGAAAAGAAGAGAAGAGAAAAGCAAAGGAGAAAAGGAAAGATATAAGCATCTGAATGAAGAGTTCTAAGGAATAGCAAGGAGAGATAAGAAAGCTTTCCTCAGTGATCAATGCAAAGAAATAGAAGAAACCAGTAGAATGGGAAAGACTAGAGCTCTCTTCAAGAAAATCAGAGATACCAAGGGAACATTTCATGCAAAGATGGGCTCGGTAAAGGACCTAAAAGAAGCAGAAGATATTAAGAAGTGGTGGCAAAAATACACAGAAGAACTGTACAAAAAAAGATCTTCATGACCCTGATAATCATGATGGTGTGATAACTCACCTAGAGCCAGACATCCTGGAATGTGAAGTCAAGTGGGCCTTAGGAAGCATCACTACAAACAAAGCTAGTGGAGGTGATGGAATTCCAGTTGAGCTATTTCAAATCCTAAAAAATGATGCTATGAAACTGCTGCACTCAATATGTCAGCAAATTTGGAAAACTCAGCAGTGGCCACAGGACTGGAAAAGGTCAGTTTCATTCCAATCTCAAAGAAAGGCAATGCCAAAAAATGTTCAAACTACTGGACAGTTGCACTCATCTCACACGCTGGTAAAGTAATGCTCAAAATTCTCCAAGCCAATATGTTCAGCAGTTGTGAACTGTGAACTTCCAGATGGTCAAGCTGGTTTTATAAAAGGCAGAGGAACCAGGGATCAAATTTCCAACATCTGTTGGATCATCAAAAAAGCAAGAGAGTTCCAGAAAAACATCTATTTCTGCTTTACTGACTATGCCAAAGCCTTTGACTGTGTGGATCACAATAAACTGGAAAATTCTGAAGGAGATGGGAATACCAGACCACCTGACCTGCCTCTTGAGAAACCTGTATGCAGGTTAGGAAGCAACAGTTAGAACTGGACATGGAACAACAGACTGCTTCCAAATAGGAAAAGGAGTATGTCAAGGCTGTATATTGTCACCCTGCTATTTAACTTATACGCAGAGTATGTCATGAGAAATGCTGGGTTGGATAAAGCATAGCTGAAATCAAGATTGCAGGGAGAAATATCAATAACCTCAGATATGCAGATGATACCAACCTTATGGCAGAAAGTGAAGAAGAATTGAAGAACCTCTTTATGAAAGTGAAAGAGGAGAGTGAAAAAGTTGGCTTAAAGCTCAACATTCAGAAAACTAAGATCATGGCATCTGGTCCCATCACTTCATGGCAAATAGTTGGGGAAACAGTAGCTGACTTTATTTTTTTGGGCTCCAAAATTACTGCAGATGGTGACTGCAGCCATGAAATTAAAAGATGATTACTCCTTGGAAGGAAAGTTATGACTAACCTAGATAGCATATTAAAAAGCAGAGACATTACTTTGTCAACAAAGGCCCATCTAGTCAAGGCTATGGTTTTTTCCAGTAGTCATGTATGGATGTGAGAGTTGGACGGTGAAGAAAGCTGAGTGCCAAAGGACTGATGCTTTTAAACTGTGGTGTTGGAGAAGACTCTTGAGAGTCCCTTGGACTGCAAAAAGATCCAACCAGTCTATCCTAAAGGAGATCAGTCCTGGGTATTCATTGGAAGGACTGATGTTGAAGCTGAAACTCCAATACTTTGGCTACCTGATGCAAAGAGCTGACTCATTTGAAAAGACCCTGATGCTGGGAAGGATTGGTGGCAGGAGGAGAAGGGGACGACGGAGGATGAGATGGCTGGATGGCATCACCAACTCGATGGACATGGGTTTGGGTGAACTGCAGGAGTTGGTGATGGACAGGGAGGCCTGACATGCTGTGGTTCATGGGATCAAAAAGAGTTGGACACAACTGAGTAACTGGACTGAACTGAACTGAGCTCTGTATATAATTTAAATAAACAGGGTGACAATATACAGCCTTGTAGCACTCCTTTCACAATTTTGAACCAGTCTGTTGTTCCATGTTTGGTTTCTTTTTGACCTGTATACAGGTTTCTCAGGAGGCAGGTAAGGTGCCAAAAATTAATATTCAGTATTTCTATTGGATAAACTCATTTTGTTCTTAGTATGTCTACATGATTACCAAGTTCGACAAATGTATACACAGATAGGAACACTGAGGAGCAAGTGAAGGGAATTAATTATTTTTTTCAGCACAACTGGAACAAGAGTGAGGGACCATGGAGTTCACAGCCAACCAGGTCTCTTTCGATACTCTCACACGTCTTCATGAAGTCTCACTCTATGTGGCTGAGCCAGAACTGTGGATGCAGCAGGATGACTTCCCACATGAACACTGAGAGGGAACTGAAAAGAATAAGATTCTCAGTCTTTAGATTCAGAGTCATTTGGGATGACTTCTCAGAGGATTTTGAGGCTTTATGCTGATACCCAGGTACTGCAGTGGTGAAGAATCTGCTTGCCAATGCAAGAGACTCAGGTTTGATCTCTGGGTCAGGAGCAACCTCAGCAGGAGGAAATGGCAACCCACTCTGATATTTTTGCCTGAAAAATCCCGTGGACAGATGAGCCTGGTGGGCTACAGTCCATGACATTGAAGGGAGTCATACATGCCTAAACAAGCCTGTGCTGCCTTTTTAGCCAGTCAGGGCGGGATGAGGCAGGACCTGAAACAACGAGTGGCTGATGTAGGGAGACGTCCTCTTTAAGAGCTTTAGGGGATAGCTCAGGTAAGAGCATATTCTCCAACTATGACTTTTCTTAAGGGATAAATTCTTTCTTCTGAAAGAGAATGAAGATGTGGTTTGCACACACATCTAGCAGATGGAGGGATGAGGAGAAATGATAGGACTCCACATAGAAACAGAAGAAACTATTTTTCTGAAGTTCTTCAGGAGACCAATGTGTGAACTTCAGGAGACCTTTTTTGAACTCAAGTAATGTGGTGTGGAGAAATGAGGCAGGTTCCTCAGCATCTATGAAGACCTGTTATCTCTCTCTTTTTAAAATTAAAAAAAATATTCATTTATATTTGGCTGCACTGCTTGACATGTGGGATCTTAGTTCCCCAAGGAGGGATGGAATCTCTGCCCCCTGAATTGGGAGCACAAAGTCTTAACCACTAGACTGCCAGGGAAGTCCCCTGTTATCTCTTTATGCATCTGGTAGCTTGAAAATGCAGCTTCGGAAGCCTGAAGAGAAAGGGCTTAGGAGTCTTGGTGGAGAACTGAAGCAGTTATGGCAGAGAAGAGGTACATGCCACACTCAAGGAACTTTGTGGGCAGTGGACTACGTTGATAGGAATGTTTATGTACATGTGTCCCGTTGCTCTGTTGTGTCCGACTCTGTGATCCTGTGGATTTGAGGCCCACCAGGCTCATTCATGGAATTTTCCAGGCAAGAATACTGGAGTGGGTTGTCATTTTCTACACCAGGGACTCTTCTCAACCCACGGGTTGAACACACGTCTCTTGGGTCTCTGGCATTGGCAGGTGGCTTCTTTTACCACTTCACCATCTGGAAAGCCCCCAGAATGTTTATGAGTTCACCTGAGATGCCCACTTGGGAATGGTGATGGGAGGGGGGCACTTTGTAAGAAGGTGGGTTTCTGTACCTGTGTGTAGATGCAAAAGCCTAAAAAATATGGGTTATTCAGGATAAAAAATAGTGAAAATCATGAAATAACATGGAGGCATTGCCCTTCCCTCTTTCTGCCTTTCTCAACAGCCCAAGGCTGCTCTTTGGAAATTTATCCTTTTCAGGACTGTCCTTGATGTCCATTGATTTTTAAATGTGTAATTAAATGGCTATGGAGAAGATAAGTACATGATATGATTTGCCATCAACTCTAAGCCTTTTGGTTTACAATCTGCTTGCTTTTAAACATTTTCAAATTGCATTTCTTTACTATCTGCAAATTTCAGATCTCTATAATAGATGCTGCAAAACACACAACCATAAATAAGATAAGGTTCCTGGGCTGCAGAAACTAACACCAGATAGGGGAAAGAAGACATATTCACAGTTGCCACAGTAGAAGACTCCAAGTGGTGAATGATACAAAGGGTGCATTTTAGGAACTGAGGCAGGAGAAAGCATGTAGGAATCATATCCTGCTGGTGACAGCAAGGAAGACTTGATGGGTGAGCTGGTATATTTCTTAGACTTGAAAGCCATGCAGGCAGTGAAATTTATTTTCATTGCAATAAAACTATTTTAATTACATTAAGTGCATACAAATTTCTAATAACAGAATGTTTATTTCTGTAGTGCCATTTGTTAGATAAACTTGAAAACATATGCTGACTATCTTCTGACTTGAACACTTTTTGGTGGAGGGTGTCAAGCAGTTATGCCCCTACAAAGTCCCAAGAAAATTCTGCCTCAGTTTACTATTGAGTCCTTATACCTTCAAGTCTTCACTTAATGAGCAGTTATAATGAGAGGCATCATCTCTTAGGATATAATGGGGAGGGAAGTGGGTCTTTATTTTTATTTAATTAATTTTGGTGCTGGGTCCTCCTTGCTGCTTGCAGACTTTCTCTGGTTGTGGTGAGAGGGGGATGCTCTCTAGTTGTGGTGTCCAGGTCGCTCATTGCTCTCTTGTTAAAGAGCTCAGGCTCTAGGGTGTGAGGACTTCAGTAGTTGCTGCTCGCAGGCGTAGCTGTGACACGTGACTTGTGACATGTGGGTTCCTCCCAGACCAGGGATTGAATTTGTGTCCCCTGCCCTGGCAGGTGGATTCCAAGGAATCTGGGACCACTAGGGAATTCCCCAAAGTGGGTCTTTAGAGTCAGTTATTTCCTTAGGATATATGGCTAGTCCATCAATTTACCCCAAACTGTTAGATTCCCTATCTGGCGTATATGTCATTCCAGGTTCTGATCAGCCCTTCCTGTTCTTGTGGAATTCCTAATTATTCAAGAACTTTATGGCTTACTCTAAATTCCTTAGATCCATCCCTTCTTATTTCTATAGCCAGAGAGAAATATACATCTATTCTTGTTATGTAGAATATCTGCAAACATTTTATCCTCAAAATTCATACTTTACAGATAGATATATGCTTATTAAGTGAAACTAAACCTGCACGTGTGCTAACAAAATGTATTAACATGTTGTGATGGATGACCTTTTGTCCCCACCACCCCAAATTAATATGCTAAGATCCTAACCCCCCATGCGATGGTATTAGGAGATGGAGTGTTTGAGAAGTGGTTAGTGCCGGGAGCCGTCAGGATGCCCCCTCACTCGGATGACAAGGTCATGAGACTGAGAAGGAAATTGCAAAGCGGATTTTCCTTCAGGGCATCCCAAGGCAAGGCCCCTCCTGGTGTTTTTCTTGGGAAGTTCTGTTTATGCTCTGAACATTAGCTCATCTCAGTAGGTCAGCCCCAGTTAGAAATAATTCATCCTGAGAAAATTCCCTCACACCCTATTTCCCCCAGGGGATTGGGGAAGGCAGATTCCCTTCCCTGAGGACAAAAGAGGAATAAGGGACATTTAAATAGATTACTACACTTCCTACTCCTTACTGGGGAGTTTACCAAGAGTTCTCTGGGGGTCTTGGCAAGGCCACCACCAGAAGGGCTCGTACCTGGGTCACCTTTCCACATCCCACTCTCCCGACCACTCCACGGAGGAGGCTCCCTTCCTTGAAGAAACCAGGCTGGAATGGGACTTAGGAATGCTCCTAACTGTGGCCAGCATAGTTGGAGACATTGATTGCCTTAAGATACTGTAGACATAGGAATTCATTATAGTAGTTATATAAGGTTAATAGGGTTTTATTGCTAAAGCAGTGCTGCTAGACTGTCTCTTAGTCCTCTTTCCTCTTTCCAAACTGTCTAAACAGTTTCAAGCTTAAGCCCTTCTCTCTAGCTTCTACATAGTTGCACCTAATAAGAGAAATGTAACCTTTCTAGTTAGATTGATGTACTTATCATGATTGAATGAAGTATGCTGAAGACTATCAAATGGTAAACATACTATTGTTAAATCTGATTATGCAGAAATCCGACTTCTGCAAGGAAGATGAGCTTAATATTAAAGTTGTTGATGGTAGGCAGAAAACAAGATTGTATAGAATAATATGTGACCTAATGGGTGTGTTTCTTGGATATAAAAACTGTAAGCCAACAACAATAAAGAGAGAGACTGCTCCATCACCACTTCAGCTCACTTCTTCCGAAGCCACTCATCCCTCAAGACCCCCGGACCCGCTGAGGCTGGACCCCGGCAGGTTAGGTCATGAGAGTAGAGGCTTCGTGAATTTGGTCAGCACCTTTATAAACAAGACCCCAGGGAGCTTGCTAGTTCTCTTTCCTCCATGAGAGGATACAATGAAAATTTGGCAGTCTACATCTGGAAAGATGTGCTGCCATAGAAACTGACCTTGCTGGCAGTCTGATTTTAGACTTCCAGTCTCCAGAACTGTGAGAAACAAATGCCTGATGTTTATAAGCCACTTATTCCATGGTATTCTGTGATAGCAGCCTGAGAGGCTGAGCTGACTTCGACACAGTTAGTCTCTATCAGGCAAGCAGTCTAGTCTAGTTAGTCCAGTCTAGCAGGGGACCCGAGTTCAGCCTCAGCCAGCTGTACTTCAACCTCTCTGGTCCTTGATCCACTCTTCTATAAAATAAGGGAGGGTTCTTGTTGTTGTTTAGTTGCTAAGTTGTACCTGACTTTTTGTGACCCCATGGACTGTAGCCTGCCAGGTTCCTCTGTCCACGGGATTTCCTAGGGAAGAATACTGGAGTGGGCTGCCATTTCCTTCTCCAGGAGACCTTCCTGATCCAGGAATTGAATCCACGTCTCCTGTTTTGAAAGTGGATTCTTTACCACTGTGCCAGCCCTAGAAATAAGGAAGAAGCATTCGTTTATTTTTAAGGTCACTGGGTAGGACTTACTGAGTTGAGTCTTATTTAAAATATTGAAAGTATGTATTATGTATATTTTTTGGTAAAAATTCAAGCCATGTTTCAGTAGAATGAAAAGCTCAAGTTTGATTCCCCACTCACCTCCACTTCTCCACCCTACATGTACTTTTATGTAGTAAAGTCTTTATGTAGAAATACATATGTACTTATCTTTGTACAAGACCACTAAATTCCTCATACATGATATCATATTATATGTAATTCTATACTTGACTTCTTTTTACTAGCAAGTATAGTATGGTGATCTTCTCACTTCACAACACTGCAACTCTCCATCAATTTGTGTCAGAGACTTTGTTATAGAAGCACTGCAGCTTGTAAAGCATGCCTTTGTTTTTGTGACTGCTTAAGTTGATCTCAGTTTTTGCTATCACAAACAATGTTGCAATACATATCTTGGTATACACCTCTTTGTATATATATATGTCGGTATTTCCTAGAGAAATACTGGATTTTTTGCCCTACATATATAAACATTTAAATCTAGATAGAGAACGGAATGGGTGGGGTTTCATCAGAGGTGATTGGAACTCATCCTCTGCGTTATGATCCATATTCGTGAAAACCACCCCCTTGACATGCTATTTCCCTCCCCATCTCTTTGTTTCCCCGGTTTCCCCATTTCATAACTTGGTGCCATCATCATTTCTGTTTTCAAGTCTCCAAACCAAAAGTCACTCTTTTGCCTCTTTTGCCCTTTCATCTTTCATGATCATTCCTTCTGTAAGTGTTGATTCTGCCTTCAAATTAGTATTAGAATCCATTTACTTTATTCAACCTCCACCATAATCACCTTGGTCCAAGGCACCATTCTCTCTTACCTGGTCTGTGGTGATAACTTCCCAGTAGATCTTCCTTTTCCTATTTCCCCTCCCCTGCCCCCAATTTAAATGCTTTCTCTTTACTGAAGCCAGGGTAATATTTTTAAATTATAAATTTGATAATATTATTCCTATGCTTTGAATTCTTTAATGATTTCCCATCTCACTAAAAATAAAGCAAACTCCTCTACATGGCCTTATAGATGCTACATGAACTTATGTAATCTTACCTCTTGGACCTCACTTGGGATCCCTTATTATATTTTGGCCACTTTTGTTTCAATTCAGTCACCTAAATTTACCAGTTTGGCTACCACCCATGGTCACCACATTTTCTCTGCTTGTGCCTGGGAAGCTCTATTCTTGTTCTTTGCATGGCAGGCTCCTTTTAACTCTTCCATTCTCTGTTTAATGTCAATTTTTCAGAGATGTCTTCCTTGAAGCCCTGTCTTTCTGCCTCAGCTACTCTGTCACATTGCTGTGTTGATTTCCTTGACAGCTCTTATCGGAATCCAAAATTATCTTCTTTAATTATTTGTTTATTATGTGTTTACTCCACTTACAGTTAAGTGCTATCAAGGAGTGGACATGATCTTTTTTCTGCTTTAGGCAGATAGCAGACACTCAACAAAAGGATGCTGAGGGAGTGAGGAAGCCTTTCCAGCAGAGGTACCACCTTCTGTGGGAGAGGCATGGAGAAGGGGGAGCCCTGGGTGAGATCTGGACCACAGAGAATCAAGGGTAATTGAGTGAGGAGAGCTGGACAGGAGGGAACAAGAAAAAGGCTGGAAGAAAAGTCCCTGCCAGGTTTCCGAAGATCTCCAGGGACAGAGTTGATCCTCTGGGTGCTCTGAGCTTGGCTCCCCATCACATCACTTTATATTGCTGTCAGCAAGAGACTCAGGCACTAAATGCTGCTCATGTATCCTAGCATTTGAAATTTGGTCCAGCATTTCATCTTTTGAAAGTAGCTCTTGGCACATCTACTTTATATTTCACTTCAGGAAGACTCAGTACCTCTCTAACTTCACAACTTGTTTTTCTAGATTTGTAATGATTTGACTTCATTTGATCACTGTGAGTTAAAAGGACTTAAAAAAGTGGTTTCCAATAAGCTAGTGGGCCATTACCCATTTTCTTTAGTCAGCAAAGGTACAGATTTCCCTAACAATTAAAAAAAGAAGTCCATAGTGATTCGAGAACCATTAAGGTATGTGATAATCTCATTAAATTTCTTTGTATAATTAGCTACTTCTTTTTCCTTAGGGATATTCAGATGTGTTTCAATTAAAAGATATTTTTAGGCTTTCTGAAGTATGCGATTTCTTTTGTAAAAGGAAAAAGCTCTGTTTCCTTTCTGTTGTTTGAACAAAACTCACTTATCCCTTTAAATGATTTTAGATATATGTTTCTTATTTACTTAAAACCATGTACTATGACATTTAAAGATCAAAGAATGATTTATTGACAGCACTTACGGAGAAAATGTTGAACTTTCTGAGTTTCAGTATCTGTCTATAGTCAAGAACAGGGGATCCTTACATTGGGGTCTAGGTGCAGACTGAGGCCTGAGCCTGCTGCCAATCCTTGGGGAAATATCTAATGGCCTCACTTCTCACTGGCAAGAACTTCTAGAGAAACAGCTTATTGCTAACATGGAAATCAAAAGAAAAAATGTGATTTGCTTTATAGGTAATTTCTCAAGAGGACTTAGCTACAAGAGAGGTGTCTAATCTTTATTGAATATGTTAGTGTAATTAGTATAGGCATTCTCTCCATATTTTTTATATGAATATATTTTTAGCAAAACATGTTTTAAATATCAACCTATTATCATCCTTATAAATATCTGAATATTCTAAGCTCTGTGATTTAAGGTGGATTTTCTGTTCTCATCCCCAAAGTTTGTTCTCTGTTATTACCATTAGATTAAAAAAACTAAAGTGATTGTAATTGAGATGATATTTGGTTCTTATTTTAGCCCAAAGTTAGCATATTAGTAAAGCAGCATATGAGTGTCCTGCTGTGTAAACTATAACTAAATTTTCAGAATAGGCTTGTAACAACTGAGACTAACTTTTCTCTATAATTAAGGACCTTCTTATTGTTTTTCTTCTTTCTGTTGTTTGGAATAATCTTAAAATGCATTTTTCTAGATGTAATTTTTGGAAAGGAGGGAAAAAGAAGAGGAAATATGAGAAGAGGGGGGAAAGAAGGAAAATAAAGAGGAGGGACAGAGAAATAGATTAAAAGAATAAAAAGAAAACCAAAGTGAGCTTTATTTTTCTTTTCAAGGTTCTACACTGTTTTGTATAATCATAGTAGTATTAGAATTATGGCATTTTTTTTTGCAAAAACCTAGGTTGGTTTCCTATTTCAATAAAAAAAAGCAACTTTTCATTTTGAAATAATTATGGATTCACCAGAAGTACAATGACAGTATGAAGAGGCCCAGTGCATTCTTCATCAGTTGCCTTCCTTGGTTCCATCTTAACTAGAGTACATGTCAAAACCAGGACATCAGCGTTGGTACCACATGAGTATGTATTTCGATGCCACTTAATCCATGAGATTGGTATATAACTTCTGCAATTGAGAGATACAGAACTAATCCATCACCACAATGATCTCTGTCTTTCTACACGCTCTTGTCCATCCTTAATCCCTGGAAACAGCTAATCTGTTGTCTATTTCTATAATTCTCTCATTTCAAGAATGTTATATAAATGGCATCACATGGTATAGAAGACATTGAGATGGACTTTTTCCACACACCATAACCTCCTTGTGATCTATCCTTCTGTGTGTTTATCATTGGTTGTGACCTTTTTGTTGTTGCAAGTTATTTAAGAATTGTGTCTAAATCACTTGATGAGTGTGAAAATGCTCTCTATTCAAGAAGGTATTGTTTAGATAATTCTATGCTAATTCTGAGAAAAGCAGAGTTATATGATATGGTCAGTTTCCATTGGGTTCTGATCTTCTGCACAGGCCATATCATCTCCTAGAAGTGCCCTTCTCACCTTGGCCCCAGTTCAAACCTTCCTTCACAAAAGAGGTGATGACACATTTTCCTTCCTCAGTGTTCTCACTGCACGTTCTTTCCTTTAATGACCATGTGTTACTATGTTTTTCTCCTTCAGGACATTGAGTGCCTGCTGAATGTAGGGACTGGCTCTCTGTAGCTTCTGATAATAAATGGTCTGAACTCAATAATTGCTGGTCATAACAGTTTCTAAGTGAATTAGGTTAGGAGTTCTTGTTTTGTTAGTGTATGGAAGTCACATGGAGAAATTTTTTGTAAAAAAAATCTGGCTTCTGGGTCTCACTTTCAGAGATTTTAGCTTAACTGATCCAATGAGCAGCTAGGGCATTAGGGTTTTAAAACCTCCTTATGGAATATTACTCAGCATAAAAAAAAAATTCATTTGAATCAGTTCTACTCAGGTGGACGGAACTGGAGCCTATTATCCAGAGTGAAGTAAGCCAGAAGGAAAAACAGCAATACAGTATACTAACGCATATATATGGAATTTAGAAAGATGGTAACAAGAACCCTGCATGCAAGACAGCAAAAGGAATGCAGATGTATAGAACAGACTCGTGGACTCTGTGGAAGAGGGCAAGGGTGGGATGATATGGGAGAATGGCATTGAAACATGTTAATTATCATATGTGAAATCAATCGCCAGCCCAGGATTGATGCTGGGGGCTGGTGCATCGAGATTTCCTGGGGGGAGGGAGCAGGGAAGGAGGAGGGAGGGGGGTTCTGGAGGGGGAGCATATGTAAACCCATGGCAATTTCATGTCATTATATGGCAAAATCAACACAATAAAGTAAAGAAAATTAAATAAATAAATAAAACCTCCTTAGTTGATTTGAGACTTCCCAAATGGCTCAGTGCTAAAGAATCTGCCTGTCAATGCAGGAGACACCGGTTTGATCCCTGGGTGAGGAAGATCCCCTGGGGAAGGAAATGGCAACCCACTCCAGTATTCTTGTCTAGGAGATCCCATGGACAGAGGAGCCTGACGGGCTACAGTCTATGGCGTCCTGAAAGAGGTGGGCGTGATTTAGAGACTAAACAGCAATAACAAGTTGGTGCTAATGAGCCATCAGAATCTAGAACCACTACAAGAACTGATTATTAGAGAGGATTTAATCTCTAAAGGAGACACTGCCAAAGTCTGTTTTTCTTTTTAACCTATCCCCAATTTTTTTTGTTAAAAATAAGCATTAACTCACATTTTGACATTTAGATACCTCCTGTGCATGTGTGCGTGCTAAGTCGATTCAGTTGCGTCCAACTCTTTGTGACCCTGTAGACTGTCCCGCCAGGCTCCTCTGCCCCTGGAATTCTCCTGGCATGAATACTGAAGTGGTGTGCTATGCTCTTCTCCAGGTTAGATACCTCCTATAGTATATACACAAAAAAGCGTGTGTGCAAATCAAAATATGATTTTGTGAATTTTGCCTGTCACGTTGGTTTTATGGAATATGTTTTGCAAACAGGAAAGGTATGTTCTCTGTTCTCCATAAAATTTAAATCAATTCACAACACATTTCTGAGGCTTCTAAAGAAGTCATTAGTCAGAGTCACTCAACCTTGGCTGCCCATTAGAGTCAGCTGGGAAGTTTTAAAAATCCCAGTGCCTGGCCTGCACAGCACACCCATTAAATGAGAATCTCAGGGGATGGGACCCAGGCATCAGCACTTTGTAAAGCTTCCTGGGTGATTCCAGTGTGCAGTCAAGGTTGAAGAGCCATTGTCATAAATTGATAGAGTTCCTTTTGGACATATCTGATTTATCCTTGTAAACATATATGTTAATTCCTTTGGTTTGCATGAGTTAACTTTTACACTAATTGGATGAAAAGTAAAAAGTATCACTTATTCTATGCTCATACTTTCAAAAAAACCTTAGCTATCATTGATGTATGCATAGCATTTTACTGTTGACAAAGTGCTTTCGTGTCTGCTAGTTTAGCTGTTTCTTATGAAACAAAGCAAAACAAAGAAAGTGATATAGAAAAGAGTATTGTTAACTTTACATTCCAGTTTTGCAGAAGAGAAAGCCAAAGCATAGATAAAGTGATGTAGGTCCCATAGGTAGATAAAGTGTTCCAGGGCCCGTGATGAGGCAAACAAGGTGCTTAGAGTTTGAAGAAGGCCCTCACTCTTACGGTTGTACAAACACAGGTTGGCACCTGTGTGTGGACATCACCTAATGTGCCCCCTAGAAGCCTCATCTCATCCTCCTCCCAGCTCTGAACGTGAGGTACTATCAAGCACACAAGTAGTGGGAAGAGACATGCTAAGATCAAAATCTAGGGTACTTGCGATTTCCTCACTCCATCTTTATACACACATATTAGGAAGTGCAGAATTGCCTCTGCTTTAACTCAGTATAGTTGGCTGAATAATACCCCTCACCTGCCACTCCAAAGAAGTCTACATCCTAATCCTCAAAACTTGTGAATATATTATTTTACATTTGCAAATGTAAATGTAAGGGACTTTGCAAATATGATTAAGTTAAGCACTTTGAGATGAGGAGATTCATCTAGATTGTTCCAGTTGAGCCTAACGTGATCACGAAAGTCCTCAAAAGAGGGAAGCTGGACAAAGTTAGAGAAGGAGATGCATTGACAGAGGTGGAGGCGGAGGTGGAGGTTGAAATGACACCATTGTTGAAAGGAGGCCATGAGCCAAGGAGTGCAGACTGCCTCTAGAAGCTGGATAAAACAAGGGATGATTCTCCCCTAGAACCTCTAGAATGAATGAAGTCCTGCTGACCCACTGATTTTACTTCATAAGGCCCATATTCGGACTCCTATCTCTCCATAACTATGAGATTATAAATTTGAGTTGTCGTTACACTTATGGTAATTTGTTATATCAGCAATAGAAAACTAATGCACTTAGTTTAAAATTATTATTTGCCTGCTGAATATTAGTAGTTTACAAAAGGAAAAAATTGGCTTGTGTTTAGATGCTATGTTATACCAAAAAAAGTCATCTTAAATAATTAAAGCCCGTTCACTGTGCTAAGTTGTCTCTGCTGTGGGAGACACCTGGGAACTGAGCCAACACTGAAAATAGATTCTCAAATTATCTTGGGGTGTGCACTCACTGGGGCAAATGGCAGACAAAATCACTGACTCTCTTTAGGACAGTAAATTCTTTGTACTTGCTATTCTGGTTTGCTCACTCTGTCTCCTCTATCTCTCTGTCACTGTCTCTGTCTGTCTCTGCCTCTCTCATTCTGTGTCTCTTTCTGATAAGCACATGCAATTGAATTTGAAGAAAATTAAAAATTCAGTATGAGCACGATGCTGCTCCTTCATAAAATTAATTTTCTATCTGGACAAGCACAGCATTAGAGATATTTGTTGTTTGTGCTTTCATTGGTGGCAGGGAGAGCCTAGAGTAGCAGTCGCCAACCTTTTTGGTACCAGGGACTGATTTCATGGAAGACAGTTTTTCCGTGGATGAGGGGTGGGGGGGATTATTTCAGGATGATTCAAGAGCATTACATTTATTATGCACTTTATTTGTAATCTAACGCTGCTGCCAATCTGACAGCCTGCAGTCTGTAGCCCAGAGGTTGAGGATCCCTGGTCTAGAGAGGTGAAGTGCTGGGAAGATGATGTGTGTGTGTGTTAGTTGCTCAAACATGTCTGACTTTGTGACCCCATGGGTGGATTGTAACCTGCCAGGCTCCTCTGTCCATGGAATTCTCCAGGCAAAAGTATTGGAGTGGGTTGCGATGCCCATCTCTAGGGGATCCTCTTGACCCAGGTATCGAACTCAGGTCTCCTTCACTGCAGGCAGATTCTTTACTGACTGAGCCACCGGGGAAGATGATGAGTGAGACTTATTCTGTGAGTATCCAGACTTAGATCCAGGACCAGCAGCTGGGAATTGAAGACATGTATAATATCACAATGTGTAAAGACTTTCTAATATGTCAAGTATTTCAGAAAAAAATAAGAATTTTTAGAGATGGTGGTATCCTTAGAACACCCAAGTAGTCAAACAGAGTTCAACCAGCTACAATGTGGGGAAGAGGTTAAAGCTCTGAACAGAAGATATGAGGGATGTTAGATGCCTTTAATCCTGAAATTCTCCATCACGAGATTTACACTGTTCCATTTCTCTTTGAGATTTCAAAGAGATAGAGTAGCCACAAGTAGATTACATGTTAATTCTTTAGTCTTATTCTCCTGATAAGATTCCTTGCTCACCTTAGACATTCCAAAATGCTGTAGCACAGGCTTCTTCTCACATAAAATATAATGCCTTGTTAAGTAATAGTTTTCCTATAGAATGGAGTTTAGTACTAGATGTTTTTTGGTTGGCTCAACCAACAAAATCCTTTTGTTTTGAAGTCTAAATTCTAATAAGTGAGAAGTGAAGGAAAGTACTGGTATGACTTTTGAGGTGGTTACTATTTTTCTTTTCCTGTAATGTGGGTGCCACAACATTTTCCAAACATTGGCTTTTGTGTTTAAGAGACCGTGAAGGAGGAACCTTCTCCAGGCCCTTCTGGGGCTGGCTGCGGTCCATGTCTCTCAGGGTCCTGCTGTGTGTAAATCATGTACTCAGATACATCTAGAGAAAGCCATCCATCACAGGCTGGCAGTGACACGGGCCGTGCTGTCTGTAAATCTGATGAAAATAATGTATTTGTGCTGCGAGATGACATCCCATAATGAGATTGTGATATTCCATAGCATGTGATTTGCTATTTGTGACAAAGATGAATTTCACAGGAGCACAGCTGCTGAGAGGCTGCTGGGCTGGGTGGATGCATGTAATGGAAAGGCCCGTCTCAGGCCATCCAGTCATAGCTCTTTCTACTGGAAATAATTTCTTGGGACTGCCAGGAGTGAATTGCCAAAGTGAAATTTCCGTAAAGGGTTGCTGAGTATTTAGGCAAAGCAAAATCTCTAACAGGAAAAAAATGTATGGAAGATGTTCATCAGTATTCTGTTTATTGCATTAATAGTTTATGGTAACAGAAGCCAACAGTCCATAATCAAGGTTATGTGTCTGAGTCATGCCTTCAACACCTGCAATGTGTGCAAAGTAAACACTGCCTTTCTGTTCAAAACAGAATAAATACCCTAAGATGTTCAGATCCTAATTACCAGAGTCATGCGTGGAAATATTTTAAATATGCATCACTTTTAAGGATCCTAAATTATCCTGAGTTCTTTTTTTTGTTGTTTGTTTTTTTCAATGTTATTGCACATTATCCTGAGTTCTTGCAACGTAAAGTATGGTTCCCAGACCAGCAGTACTGGTATCACTTGGGAGCTTATTAGAGCTACAAACTCTTGGGTCCCTTTCCAGACCTACTGAATTAGAATCTGCATTTTAACAAGCTTTCCAGGTGATTCTTAGACAATTTAAATGTGCTGATCAGCCTCCATAATTAAGATGATTTGTTGTGGTTCAGTCGTTCAGTTGTGTCTGACTCTTTGTGACCCCATGAACTATAGCAAGCCAGGTTTCCCTGTTCTTCACCATCTCCTGGAGCTTGCTCAAACTCTTGTCCTTTGAGTTGGTGATGCCATCCAACCATTTCATCCTCTGTCATCCCCTTCTCCTGACTTCAATGTTTCTCAGCATCAGGGTCTTTTCCAATGAGTCGGCTCCTCATGTCTGATGGCCAAAGTATTGGAGCTTCAGTTTCAGCATAGGTCCCTTCAATGAATATTCAGGGTTGATTTCCTTTAGGATTGACTGGTTTGATCTCCTTGCTCTCCGAGGGATTCTCAAGAGTCTTCTCCAAAATCACAGTTCAAAAGCATCAATTCTTTGGTGCTCAGCTTTCTTTATGGTCCAGTTCTTGTATCCATACATGACTACTGGAAAAAACTGTATCTTTTACTCTATGACATTTGTCAGCAAAGTGATGTCTCTGCTTTTTAATATGCTGTCTAGGTTTGTCATAGCTTTTCTTCCAAAGAGAAAGCATTTTTAAATTTCATGGCTATAGTCACTGTCTGCAGGGATTTTGGAGCCCCCCCCACCAAATAAAATCTTACACTGTTTCCATTGTTTCCCCATCTATTTGCCATGAAGTGATGGGACCAGATGACATGATATACGTTTTTTGAATGTTGAGTTTTAAGCCAGCCTTTTCACTCTCCTCTTTTACTTTCATCAAGAGGCTCCTTAGTTCCTCTTTGCTTTCTGCCATAAGAGTGGTGTCATCTGCGTATCTGAGGTTACTGATATTTCTCCTGGCAATTTTGATTCCAGCTTGTGCTTCATTCACCCTGGCACTTTGCATGATGTACTCTCTATATAAGTTAAATAAGCAGGGACAATTTATAGCCTTGACATACTCCTTTCCCAATTTGGAGCCAGTCCATTGTTCCATGTCCAGTTCTAACTGTTACTTCTTGACCTACATACAGGTTTCTCAGGAGGTAGGTAAGGTGGCCAGGTATTCCCATCTCTTTAAGAATTTTACAGTTTGTTATGAACTACACAAAGGCCTTAGCATAGTCAATGAAGCAGAAGTAGATGTTTTCCTGGAATTCTCTTGCTTTTTCTATGATCCAACGTATGTTGACAATTTGATCTCTGGTTCCTCTGCTTTTTAAAAATCCAGCTTGTACATCTGGAAGTTCTCAGTTCACATACTGTTGAAGCCTAGCTTGGAGAATTTTCAGCATTACCTAGCCCCACTATACAGCCGCTGAGCAAGTGACCCACAAACTAGAGAATAATTATACCAAAGAAGTTCTTGCACTGTTGTGAAAGTTCTCAGGCTCATAGCAGATTTCCCAACTTGGGGATTCAGCAAAGGCACTGAGAACCCCCAGGGAATTTGACTTTAAAAGGCCAGTGGGATTTGATTACAGAACTTCCACAGGACTGGAGAAATAGAGACTCCTTGAGGGCACAAAGAAAATCTTGTGTGCACCAGGGCCCAGGAGAAAGGAGCAATAACCCCACAAGAGACTGAGCCAGACTTGCCTATGAGTGTTTGGGAGTCTCCAGAGGAGGCGTGAGTTGGCAGTGCCCTGTTGTGGGGTCAGGGACACTGACTGCAGCAGTCCTGCAACTTATGCTGGCATAAGTCCTTTTGGAGGAGGTTGCCTTTATCCCTACAATAGTTTGCCCTCAGGTCAAACTATAGGGAGGGAACAGAACCCCACCCATCAGCAGAAAATCCAATTAAAGATTTACTGAGCATGCCCTTGCCCACCAGAGCAAAATCCAGTTTTGACAGCCAGTCCCTCCTATCAGGAAGCTTCCACAAGTCTCTTACCCTTATGCATCAGAAGGCAGACAGATTGAAAACCACAATCACAGAAAAACTAACCAAACTGATCACATGGATCACAGCTTTGTCTAACTCAATGAAACTATGAGCCATGTCATGTAGGGCCACCCAAGACTGATGGGTCATGGTGGAGAGTTCTGACAAAATGTGGTCCGCTGGAGAAGGGAATGGCAAAACTCTTCAGTATTCTTGCCTTGAGAACCCCGTGAACAGCATGAAATAAAGATGATAGTAAGACACAAATAATTTCAAATAAGTATATATAGTTTTTGCATCTGATGAGAATCATTTTCACAGTGATTATCAAGCTTGAGCTTTTCAATAACCTTGTTTAGTAAGAAGTTATCATTATTCTCATCTTATAGTTGAAGCAATTGAAGTTCATTGTGATTAATAGTTCTACCCATGATATATGCAGGTCAATAGGAAGCCTAAACTCAAGCTCATGTCTTCTCTCAAAGCCCAGTTATTCCTTTCTTACTACTGGTAGAGCACATGCTATGAGTTTGTTTGCTTCTGTCTTCAGAAGTGAGGGGAAACTCTGTGAAGCCATTCATACACTCTTGGTTATTCACATTGTGAGCAAAAAGAGGCAACTGTAAATGACTGCTGGACCTAGTGTAACTGTGCATGGGTGAGTCTGTGCAGAAGTTTTCTGATTCCAGCAGGATCAGACTTGACCTTTATCATATTAGTTCTGGATTTGAACAGGTCCAGCATCAGCCCCTCTGCTTTATGGTGGACTCAGGATCAGCCACAGCGATCAGCTTGGTGACACACAGACCTGCGACAGTCTATTACCTCTACAAGTCTTCTGAGGACCCTATTGCTCCAGAAAAATTTCTCAAGCCAGCCATTGAACTACAGACCCTGTAGCAAGGACTCTGTATCACATACTGCCTCCAGCAAGAGTCGTTCAAAAATGCTTTTGATGATGATGGCGTGACTTATCAGCCAATAAGTGTAACCAGATGCTCTGGAGGACTTTCATACTTTGGCCCTGGCATTCTCACAAAGGACCTTATGATAGGATGAAGCCAGGAGTCAAGAATGATAATGAGACACTGCTGAAAGAGTTCTCCAGCCTCTCTTGGAACCCAGTACTCTCTGAGGAGCCTGAGGCTGTTGGAGACTCTTCTGGGCTTCTGAACGCAGAAGCAGTGGAAAATAGAGGAAAAGTTTCAGGGAAGGGGGGCAAGGACAGACTAAGTGTATTAGACAGAGGTCTTTTGTTACTCTAGTGCATAATATGTTATTTTCTAATAAGAACTTGATATGAAATTTTAAACAAAGGTTTAGTTTCAACAAAAACAACCTGGTTCTTTATGTATTTGAGGGATTTTGAGAAAGCAAAGTAAACTCATTCAGTTCCTCATTTAATACTCTCCATTAACATCTTTGAAAGTTAATCAACTGTGTATTAATACGTGATAGGTTGGAGGGACACTTTAGGGGATTTTAAACTTGAAAAACAGTTGTGGAGAGCACTGAATTTTTTTTCCTGAGTCTAGAGGTGGATGTTGCAGAATATATAAGAGCTGTAATGGGAAAAATAAACTATGGTGCTAACTGAGAACTTAACCTGTATTCTTATAGATCAGTGAATCTCCCATTTAGAATGTAGAAGATTCGATTCCAACATGCATAATTCATGGAAGGAACTGTCTTAATTGTATACAATCTGTATGGGTTTTTCTAAACATAAAGAATTCCTTTGGGAGATTGAAGAGTTATTTTTATGCTCCACTGGCTCACCATTTCTTTCTTGTAATTCTGAGATGATAAAAATCAAATTCTGACTGCATTTCTATCGCCTTCCATTTTCATTCTCCCAAAGCCTAATCATGCAAAAACTCAAAGGCACAGCCTTTCTGGTTTATGAGATCACATTTTGTAATGATGTTATTTATGCTTGCATTCTTGTTAAAATATTAAACATGGTGACTGACTTCTGTCTCACCTACAGCCATGCTGGGGGAGGTCTGCCTTCATTTCTGAGAATGATTTTTTTTTTTTTTGAAAGCTGACTTGCCTTACGAATTCTCACTTACCCTTTTCACCATTTCTTTCACAGAGGAGAGAAAGGGCTCGATCTATAACAAACCAGAGAGAAAAGAAATGCTGTGGAAGCTTCTTTACAGTGTTTTCCGTGACCAGTCTCCTCTGCATCAGAGGAGCAGCCCTACTCAATGCAGTGTTTGTATGTTTAGTGAAGATTCTAAAACACATCTTGTTCACTGCCATTTCGTCACATAGCATCTGAAGGAAAGAGGTCATCAAAGACATTATTCATACTAAAAACAATAATGATTTTCATGATGAAGTGAAGTCGCTCAGTTGTGTTTGGCTCTTTGTGACCCCATGGACTATAGCCTACCAGGCTTCTCTATCCATGGGATTTTCCAGGCAAGAGTACTGGAGTCAGCTGCCATTTCCTTCTCTGTGATAGAAAATTGGAAAACACAGTATTTTTCAAATGGAGGGAAAAAGTATCCAAAATTTCAAAGTAGACTAGAAAGTTAGATACCCTAAAAGAGGTAGAATGCTCCCCAAAACATGCTGTGCTCCAAATTTTCCTCTCCTTTATTGGTTTTCTAGTTAGGATGTTACCATAGATCAGATACTTTTATTGGTCCAGTTTAAGAGATGAGAAAACCTAAGCTCAGTGGGGTTGAGTAGTTTGACCATGGTTACATAGCTAGTGAGTGGCAGAGCTGGGATCCAAACTCAGAACTGATGTTTTTTAAAATTTTTTTCTAATTTTTTTTATAGGAGTATAGTTGAGTTATAACGTTGGGGTTAATTTCTGCTATGCAGCAAAATGACTCCATTATACATACACATACATTCGTTTTATTTTCTTTTCCATTATGGTTATAGAAAGATATTACAGGATTTTGAATATAGCAGAACTGATGTTTTTCTAGATTAGAGTGCCACTCATACGAGACGCTGAGTGAAATGTGCTTGTAAACTATCAATTTGCACAGTATGAATCAGGATCTGGGAAAACTTCTGGCTCCTTCGTGTGTATGCTCCCACACCTTTCCTCAGGGCTTTTCCTCCATTCTGAAATGGTTTGCAACTTGTCTCCACCTGTTGAAAACCTCCTTTCAAACAGCTGTTCTAAGAAATTCCTCTCCCCCATTTCCCTTTTTTTTCTTCATTGGTATTAAATCTCTTGCAAGTGACACATGAATATACATTGATAAAAAAATTCTAAGAATACTGAAAAAACCTGAATCCCTTCCTAGGCCTAATCCCAGCCTCTTTCCCTGAGGTAACCACATCAATTTTTGCTAGGCATTTACTTGCATTCATGTACATAGAAATACATGTGTTTTTTTTTTAAACATGGATATTTTAATTTTATTCTATAGTTCCTTTTTTCATTAGTGCTCAGTGGTGACCTAGATGGGTGGGGTGGGAGGAAGGCTCAAGAGGGAGGGGATATATGTATACATATAGCTGATTCACTTTGTTGTACAGCAGAAAATAGCAGAGCTTTATAAGCCAATTATAAAAAAAATTACTATGAAAAAAAAAGTCTTGAACATCTTCACATGTCAGTTATTCATGGAATTAACTGCCTCATTCTAAATGTCATCAGAACTTCTCATTGACATTGAATTTTCTCTCCCACAAATACTGATTCTCTCTCCATTTATTCAGGTCTTTTAAAATGCATTTTAATACATCACATAGTGCTCACATTTCTAACAATTTTATAGTTTTTATTGCTATTGTAATTTTTATTTTTATTTTATATTTTCTAATTGGTTTTGCTAATGCTTTAGAAAGCTACTGATATTACATATAGCCACATCGCTGAACTTTCATAATCTTCATAATTTAAACATTGATTCTCATGAATTTTCTGGATAGATGATCATATTATCTGCAAATAAGGGGACCCTTTCCAATTCTTTGTCCATAGTTAATGCAGTGACTTGTTCCTTTATTTTGTCTTGTGCCATTGGGTAAGATCTCTATAGGGTGCTGAAAAAGAGTGGGCTGCGGTGTGCATCTGTAACTTGTTTTGTATTTAATTGGGAATGTTTCTAATGTGACTATAATATTTATTTTTGGTTCCTGGCATATGGCTTTTTTCTAGGTTCGGGAGTTTTTCTGGGGTATTTTCTGATGACTTTTAATCAGGAATAGCTGTTGAATTTTATCAGTCTTTTCCCTCAGAGCTATGTTCTTACCTGTTCAGACTCTTATGCTTTAACTTCCTTTCTCTGTTAATGTAGTGAATTACCTGCACATTGTCTCTGCTTGGACCATTTTGCACTCCTATAAACTTCCCAGTTTTACCCTTTTTTATGTTATTTTTTTGCATCCGGGCCACACTCTTGTTCCCCTCAAACAATCTGAAGGGTCCTTGAAAATCATATCACTTTCTCATTGTGGATTCTCAATTAATGTCAAATTATATAAAAATCGCCTTTATCATCTGCTGCTGCTAAGTCGCTTCAGTAGTGTCCGACTCTGTGTGACCCCATAGATGGCAGCCCACCAGGCTCCCCCATCCCTGGGATTCTCCAGGCAAGCATACTGGAGTGGGGTGCCATTGCCTTCTCCCCTTTATCATCATCTTCATGTTAATAACATAATAAATCATCATAAAAAAACAATCACATCTATTTTGCCACCTGAGTGAGGAACACTGCAGCCAGTGCAGTTAGAAATTATTCTTAAATTTTAAATATGTGTAAACTGAAGCTCAGTTTCAAGAACTCAAACCAAGTTAGGACCAAGCTATGTCTCAAATTGGAGCTCTGCCACAAATGTTCTTTTTGCTGACCTGTGAATGGCAATTGCCCTTGCTTGGTGACATTTATCTTCAGAGGCAGCATTCATATTTCCTATATTTGTTGGAGAATCTGGGCAGTTCAGAAATGGAGTTTCCACTACCTGAATGGTGCTTCCTAACTGGATGGGGGAAGGAACTGATCTGATGGTCAAGTCTTCATGTTCAGTCCCATTATTGACCAATGATCAGTCAACCAACTTAAGTCAGGTGCTGATATGAATACATCCAGCAAGAAGGATTGCATGGAAAAGACTTGTTCCTCTTTGCAGGGGCCTGATACTAAAACCAGGCCAAGTACCAGAACCTGACGTGCCCAGAATCACAGAAGTTCAGAGCAGGGACCTCAGAGATAGTCTACATGGTCTCCTTTTTGTACAGACAGACAAAATAAAATTCAGGAGTGAGAAATGACTTACATAAGTCAACCCATGCATTAGCAATTGTCTCAGGTGGTCTTGAACTACCTCTTTCCATATGGTTTACTTAGTTGTCTAATTTCATAATCAAGAGAAATATATGGCTAGACAAATCCTTTGTTCTTTTTTTTACAATAGCAGGTCACTTATATTGGATCTTGGGTAAAAATCAGAAACATTTTTATATTTACTTATTTATTTGGCTGTTCTAGGTCTTAGCTGTGACATATGGGATCTGGTTCCCTGACCAGTGGTCGAACCTGAGCCACCTGAATTGGGAGCACAGAGTCTTAGCCACTGGACCACTAAGGAAGTCCCCAGATACCTTTTAAAACAAGTTTGGAAATGAAAATAATGGCAATAGTAGTTATAAACTCCATGAGTTATAGGAAACATTTTATAGACTTGTATATTTCCTAGAATTGAACCATGAATGAGGTCTATGTTTTTCCCTAATGAAATCAAATCTAACATACTGTCAAGTTTAGAAGCATAGGCACAAGACTATGTGCCCCATGCCACTCAGTAAATAATTCCTAAAATTAAAAAAAAACCTTTCATTGTCTCAACGTTTGGTTTTTAAAAAAGCATCAAGCAGATTATACTTCACAGTCAGTTTGGGTTTCCTCACAGCACCAGCAGCGTTGTACTACCATCGTTGTCAAGATCAAAAGCAAAACTAAGTGTAGGGAACACTGGTTATCCAAGTGGAGCACTAGAAAGCCATTATTTTTTTAAAAGATGTTCCTTGGTTTAACATATTATATCTCTACAATATCATCAAAGTTGCTTGCCACAAAGCTATTTTGCTTTACTAGACATATGATAGAGATATTTAGACAGATCTCTGTTTTCTGAAGCTCTAGTTCTTCAATGTATCCATACAATTGTCTTATATCATCATTAGAAACAATGAGAAATAGTATATTGTAACAACATCAAAGGGCTTCCCTGGTGGCTCACTGGTAAAGAAGCTGTCTGCCAATGTAAGATATGTGGGTTTGATCCCTGGGTCTGGAAGATCTCCTGGAGGAGGAAATAGCAACCCACTCCAGTATTCTTGCTTGTCCCATGGATAGAGGAGCCTGGGAGGCTACAGTCCAAGAGTTTGCAAAGAGTCAGACATGACTGAATGATTAAGCAACAACAACATCAAATGAAAATATTATTCTAAAAATATACCCCATATGCATAAATAGAACATTTGGAGGAATAGTGGTGTGTAGGGTGTGTTGGGTTTGTTTGGAGTATAAGCAGAGTGGGATAGGCTGAGACCCATCACAAATAAATTTTGCTTTGAAATCACACATAGATCAAGTTTATTCCAGAAGACTCATCACCTTTCTCACAGAACTACACAACAAAGATCTTCAAGATCCAGATAATCACGATGGTATGATTACTCACCTAGAGCCAGACATCCTGGAATGTGAAGTCAAGTGGACCTTAGGAAGCATCACTATGAACAAAGCTAGTGGAGGTGACAGAATTTCAGTTGAGCTATTTCAAATCCTAAAAGATGATGCAGTGAAAGTACTGCACTCAATATGTCAGCAAATTTGGAAAACTCAGCAGTGGCCACAGAACTGGAAAAGGTCAGTTTTCATTCCAATCCCAAAGAAAGGCAATGCCAAAGAATGCTCTAACTACTGCACAATTGCACTCATCTCACATGCTAGGAAAGTAATGCTCAAAAGTTTCAAGCCAGGCTTCAACAGTACGTGAACTGTGAACTTCCACATGTTCAAGGTGGGTTTAGATAAGGCAGAGGAATCAGAGATCAAATTGACAACATCTGTTGGACTATCGAGAAAGCAAGAGAGTTTCAGAAAAAACATCTATTTCTGCTATATTGACTATGACAAAGCCTTTGACTGTGTGGATCACCACAAACTCTGGAAAATTCTGAAAGAGATGGGAATACCAGACCACCTGACCTATCTCTCGAGAAATCTGTATGCAGGTCAGGAAGCAACAGTTAGAAATGGACATGGCACAACAGACTGGTTCCAAATAGGGAAAGGAGTGTGTTAAGGCTGTATATTTTCACTCTGCTTATTTAACTTCTATGCAGAGTACATCATGAGAAAGGCTGGGCTGGATGAAACACAAGCTGGAATCAAGATTGGTGGGAGAAATATCAATAACTTCAGATATGCAGATGACACCACCCTTATGGCAGAAAGCGAAGAAGAACTAAAGAGCCTCTTAATGAAAGTGAAAGAGGAGAGTGAAAAGGTTGGCTTAGAGTTCAACATTCAGAAAACTAAGGTCATGGCATTTGGTCCCATCACTTCATGGCAAATAGATGGGGAAACAGTGGAAACAGTGACAAACTTTATTTTGGGGGGCTCCAAAATCACTGCAGATGGTGATTGCAGCCATGATATTAAAAGACGCTTACTCCTTGGAAGAAAAGTTATGACCAACCTAGACAGCACATTAAAAAGCAGAGACATTACTTTGTCAACAAAGGTCTGTCTAATCAAGGCTCTGGTTTTTCCAGTAGTCATGTATGGATATGAGAGTTGGACTGTGAAGCAAGCTGAGCACTGAAGAATTGATGCTTTTGAACTATGGTGTTGGAAAAAGACTCTTGAGAGTTCCTTGGACTGCAAGGAGATCCAATCTGTCCATCCTAAAGGAAATCAGTCCTGAATATTCATTGGAAGAACTGATGTTGGAGCTGAAACTCCAATACTTTGACCACCTGATGCAAAGAACTAACTCATTTGAAAAGACCCTGATGCTGGGAAAGATTGAAGGTGGGAGCAGAAGGGGACTACAGAGGATGAGATGGTTGGATGGCATCACTGACTCGATGGACATGGGTTTGAGCAATCTCAGGGAGTTGGTCATGGACAAGGAGGCCTGGCGTGCTGCAGTCCATGAGATTGCAAAGAATTGGACATGACTGAGCGATGAACTGAACTGAACATCACCTTTCTTACTTTGACCATCTGTATTTGCAAGGCCTCTAGTATTTGGCCAGTAGCATCTTCGTTTGTTCATGTTGCTATGTTATTTTGTGACTATTAATATTTTTGAACCCTTTTATGCTTGATCTTCCCAGCTAGACTGAGTATAAGATCTTGAAGGATATGGCCATTTTTGAAACCTTCTGCAGGTCTTTTCTGCAGCCGGAAAGCGTTCCGTTGACACATGTGCGTGTGTTGATGTGGCTTAAATTGTAGGAAATAAGAAAATCAAACAAAAGCATTAATCAGATCCATAAACCCAAAGCACAAGTCTTTGCTTCAAGGACCAGGCAGCAATGATGGCGGTCAAAAGAGCACAAACACACGTGAGGCTTGTAATGTTCCAAACCTTGCAGGGTGGGGCCAGAGAGCAAATGCTTTCTCCTTACTGAGCATCTAAGAATTTGCTTCTTGTAACTTTTCTATGTAGTAGTCTCCCTATAATCTAAAAGAAACCAAAGTAAGACAAAAAAAAGAATCAAACTCATAGGTCTTCCTGTGAGATTTCCACGGTTGCCTGAGGAAGTCTAAAAAAAAAAACACCCCCCAGGGTTAAAAGAGAGACTACGCCTAGCAAACGACATGCTGCCACCTTCTGGTGAAAGAGTAGTTTCCACTAAAAGAACAAACAAAAGAATTATTACAACAACAATAAAAGTTGCATTAGCTTTTTAGTTAATGCTTTCACACGCATTATTGCATATAATGCTTGCAAAATCTTTTCAGAAGATGTAGGTGTCATTACCCATATTAGAGAAAAAAAATGGAGATTCAGAGAAGGTATGTAACTTTCAGAAAGTCACACAGCATTTGGCAGACATAGGACTTCAGCCTTATAAAGATAAAGATGCATTCTTCATTAACAGAAGTAAAGAGTGAACTGTTATTTCATGCCTTGACAAACATAAGTCGTAGCTGCCAAGCATTCAGCAGAAATGTGTAGATTCTTTTGGCCAGTCATTTCATGTCACAGCCTTATATGATGGACACATATTCTCACTTTCTGGCTCTGCACAGTACAACAGTATCCTCTTGAACTGAGTTTTGGTGTTGCAAATGGCAGAATTCCATTCTTTTTGGTGACTGAGTAATATATACATACATATACATTGTCTAATTAATCCAGTCATCTGAGGATGAACACTTAGGTTGCTTCCATGTCTTGGCTATGGTAAATAATTCTGCTATGAACATTGGGGTACATGAAATTTTTTTGAAATGTTGTTTTCATTTTATTTTTCTAGATACTTGCTCAGGAGTGGGATAGCTGGATCACATGGTTTTTGATTTTTTGAGGAATCTCCATACTGTTTTCCAGTGACTGCACCAATTTACATTACTACCCTCAAATAGGAGGGTTTCCTTTTCTCCACACATTCTCCAACATTTGTTATTTTGTACTTACTTTTTGGTGATAACTCTTGACCAGTGTGAATGTTTTGATTTACATTTCTCTGAAAATTAGTGATATTGAAAAATTGATGCTGATCTCTTTAATGCTTATTCAGTACTTTTCTAGCCACCAGTGGGATGATTTCCTTCAGTTTCTATGATAACCTATTGTTTTCCTTCCTCTATTCTGTCTCACTAGTTTGTCCACCTAGAGAGCAGGAACTCATCCTTATTAATTTCTATGACTTCTGACAAAACTTTGCATACACTAGGTGCTTAGTAATATTTGATTGTAATTGAATTGCCACAACTCCAGAAAACCTCAGGAAGCACCATCCTGATTATAGAGCCAGGATAAATATTTTCAGAATATGGGGGATAAAGGGAGACAGATGCCCAGGTCACTCCTTATAAAATCAAGGAAGACATGACCATAGACAGGAACCCCACCTCCACTGCTATATTTGCTCTTCTCTATGCAGAAGCAATACTGTTTAAAAACATTTTTCTTGTGGAACATCCTTTCACGCCCACCCCTACTTTTGCACAAACTGTCAAATGCCTGCTAACAGAAAGTGTTTATGTTAGGGTCCCTGTTTGACGAACGTATTTGCAATCAGCATATTGATCTGCAGTAAGGCTTGTCTGGGTTTGTATTTAAATAATACTGGTTGCAGAATAGTATTAATAGAAATATTCTAGAGCTATTCTGGTCTTGTTCTGTGATCTCTCCACTATCTCTCTCTCCTTTCTTTTCTTAACTTTTTCTTAAAAAAAAAATAACTTGGCTCAGAAAAGTTGTAAAAATAGTACAAAGAATTCCCATAGTTTATTCCTATTAATTTATACTACAGTATTTTCAAGAGTATTTTGCATCTAAAAAATGATTTGCCAAAATGCAAAGATATCAGAAGATGTCTAAATATGACTTCAGTATTACAAGATAGAGAATTTACAATGATATAAAAATGATGAATCTGTAGCCATTAAAAATCAAAGTCCTTAAGAATAGTTAAAGGAAAAATGCAGTGTGTTAGTTTACTAACACATACAAAATACACAGACTAGGTGGTTTAAACAACAGATTTTTTTCTCATGGTTCTGGCCTTGGCTTGCATATGGCTGCCTTCCCCTGTGTCCTCATGTGGCCTTTTCTCTGTGTGCACATCCCTGGTGTCTCTTTCTCTTTTTATAAAAGATACCGGCCATCGCTGGATTAGGGCTCCACCTTTACGCCCTCATTTAACCTTAATTACCTCTATAAAGGGTCTTTCTCCATAATCACATTGTGGTTTAGGGCTTCAGCATAGGAATTTTGAGGGAACATATTTCAGTCCATAATACTCAAATATCTTAAGTAAAAAAAGGACTTCCATAAAAGCATGTTTACAACATGGCTTTAATATTGCAGGGAAAAAATGTGAAAGTTTACATGTCAAAATTTTAATAGGTAATATTTCTGAATTGTGAAATGTGAGTTGCATTAATTTACCTCATACATTATTACAGCTTTGCAATTTTCCATAATAAACTACCATTACTTTTATAATTAGAAAAATGTATTAGAAGTGACACACAAAACTTGAATAGATTAATATATTTGAGCTCTGCAACTATACTTGAGACAGAAACAGGAATTATGCTTTTCAATTTATAAATGACAAAATTGAGGCTCAGAGGGGTTATGTCACAAATACTCAGCCTAATAATCTGAAATGGACCTTTTGAGTATTAATTCAACAATTGCTCTATTATACTACAATTCTCCGAAACACTCCCTATAGTTAAAGAAGAGTCTAACAATACTCTATGATTATGCCCAACAATTTATTAATGATACTTATAAAGGCAGAGAGAATAATAATAACAACAATAGCAGCAGTGGCAGCAGCAATATCAGAGAACAAGTATATTATAGGAATCATTTGAGCTGTTTCAGTCTCCTGGGGAAAGACTTGGGTTGTAAACAAACCTCAATAAACAGTTATGGGTTGGAAATTGTCACTACTTGTTTTTTTCTACACCCTATTCTTAGGATTGTTGTACATTTAGGGAAATAAAGTGACACTGTAGGAACAGAGACTCCACCCACTGTCTCAACAGAGGCTGTTACCTGTGAGAATGCACACCTGTACACAACCTCCTGGTCAGAGTCTTCTGATCTGTGAGATGCTTGGAGAGGTGGACGGGGAATTGAGGAGGCTGAGGGTTATGATGCAGATTCCAGAGACCTGTAAGTATATAAAGGTCTTGCTATTTCAGGAGTGTTAAGCATGACCACAGCTATAGATGGAGAGGTTTCTGAATATGAGGTGTCCTTCAACTAAAAAAAAAGTCAATTATTGTTCTAGGTCAATAATATAAAAAAATCCATTTGACATATATTATCTCCCATTTAAGTCTCCATTCCTATGATAAAGTCAATGATCACAATAATCACTACGTAAACTTGTATTTTCTGAAATTAATTCTTTGTTAGGTTTCTGAGTATGTCAAAATCCATTAAGACATTGAACAACTTGAACCCACAAGATGTAGAACAACTGACTGTACTGGTCATCACTCTGGGAAGTGGGGAGGTGGGGAAGGAGGTGCTCTGTTGGAGCTTCTTCTTCAAGAAGTGATGTCTTTCAAGCACCTAATATGGACCCAGGATTTTATGTGGTGAACATTTTTTGCATGTGTCCTGCGGACAGACATGAGTACGCATCTTAGTGGGCAGCGCCTCCTTGCTCGGGGCCAAATGAACTTCATCCAGACATTGTAGAACTCTGTCCATTTGTGGAACAACAGGCAACTGGAGTAAAAAGGATGACTAATTGTATTTAAGATGTTCAAAAAGGTTCCATTACTTGGGGCTGATTGTCTGGAGACAAGCATCTGGGTATTACCATTTGAGGAGGCTCCTGAACAGCTGTCAGGCCTAATCGGTGTGAGAGATGAAAGAGTGACCCAGGGTTAAAGGCTCTACGTCTGCTGCAAATCCCCTGAGTTATCTAATCTGTCCAGTGGCACAGACTTTCTGCAAAGGAAGCATTATTTTATAGCTGACCCTTTAACAAAGGGGAAATAGCAACTGTTAGTAAATGCAGTAAGTAGTTGTTCTGGGATCCTGCTGCCTGGATAAATCCTTATGGAGGTTTTTCCCTTTAACTTTGGAAGGATAGACAAACATCTGGAAAGCCCACACAAACTATGCACAAAGAAGCATTGCACTGCCGTGTGGATTACTGCCTGGGTTCCGAAGGGGACACACATACACACAAGAGGACACCACAAGCCTCAGGCTCTGCACACCGGTCAGCTGCCTCCAACCCGAGTTCTGCCTGGGAGAATTAGGGTCTCTGTCACACTTGTAGACATTTGGGTAAATCTTTCTCTGGGCTTCAGTGTTCTCATCTGTAAAACAAAACAAACTGTCCAAAGAGGCAATTTGGACCAGTTGGCAGATCCTCGGCAGACCATCATTTCTCTTTCTCGTACCCATAACATGGGTCATGGCATTTCCACCGGTCCTTGTATGGCTAGCCTCAGAATTCTCAACAGCAGTTGGTCTGAATTAGCAGATGAGAGGAAGGCCATGTGACCTGCTTGAAATTTAGTGATGCCTCTGGTCCTGAAAAGGACCAGCAGTCAAAGTTTAGTGGCATTGACTCAGGGTGGCATTTCTGGCACAACATGGTCTCATTGCCATCAGCAGGACATAGTGGGAACAAGAATGTCACGGTAGTTTTTGGAGGAAGCCTGGGGTTTCAGAGAGGACACGCGTGTCACTCCAGGGAAGAGGAGGGCATGTCAGAGCCAGAACCTGAGAGGCAGAGCAGAAAACACAGCAACTGAAATAGTGTGTTCATGAGTATATGCCTCAGTCAACCCCAAATATACCAGGAAAGAGGGTGATGGAGTCTTGGCAATAGTAGGAGGAGGGAGAGTTAGAGAAAAATCTTTATAGTGATACCCTCCCATGATGTCCCCTTTAAAATATAGGCTGCTACTTTCTGACAAGGCTTCATTTATATGACCATCTGTTTTGTTACTACATAAGAATCAACGAACAAAATTCTGAAGTGAAATTCCAAGTGCTGAAGCTGACCACAGAGATCATTTCGCCCACTGGTTCCCAGATGCTTTTACCTGTACTAGGACAAAACTGACTTCATTAGAGCCTTTGAGAGTTTTTTAAAAATAGGATTCCTGGGCCCACCTCTCAAAGATTCCAGTTTAGGCTTGGTTTTAACAAGTTACTAGTGGTAAAGAACCTACCCGCCAGTGTAGGAGATATAAAAGATACGGGCCCGACCCCTGGGAGGGGAAGACCCCATGGAGGAGGCGATGGCAACCCTCCCCAGTGTTCTTGCTTGGGAACTCCCGTGGTCAGAGGGGCCTGGCGAGCTGTAGTCTACAGGATTGCAGAGTCAGATCTGACCGAAGTGACCGAGCACAGGTGATTGCAACGGTCATCCATAGTCTTTGTCACTTACTATGCCTGAAGCTTGTCAGTGATGACCCATCTCACTTCTAGGCTGTGGTTTTTAAAGAGACAGGGGACAGCTTGACCTCATCCTGCTGGCATTCTGTACGCAGCTGTGTTCGGATGGGTTCCCCAGAAGCAGACCCTGAGACATGCAGTGTGTGTAAGTGAGTCATTAGGACAGTGGCCCCAGGAGAACCTAATGTGGAAGGGGAAGAAGCCAAGCAATTTCTGGCCACGTCCAACCCCAGCCTGACTTCGCGGGCACACTGGAGTGTAACACACACCAGACTGTCCTTCTGGAGGCAAGGCACCTGGCTTTCATAGTTCCTCTCCAGTCTGGCATTGACCAAGGGCCATCCCAGCGGGATGTAAACTCTAGATAGCCAGCTTTCTGCATGAGTAAACAGTGCATCTGAAAAGGGTCACACAGGTGGGATTGGGGGGAAAGTGTGCTGAAACAGTAAAAGGAATCTGAAGGAATCTGCCAGAGCAACAACACTGTCTAACATGGCAGGTCTAGGATTTATAGAAAAATAAAAAGGGTTTTGAACCTTTTGTTGGTTAGTCACCAAGTTCTGTCCAACTCTTTAACCCCATGGACTGTATCCTTCTAGGCTCCTCTGTCATTGGGATTTTCCAGGCAAGAATACTGGAGTGGGTTGCCATTTCCTCCTCCAGGGGATCTTCCTGACCCAGGGATCTAACTTGGGTCTCCTGCATTGGTACATGGTTTCTCTTTACCACTGAGCCACCAGGAAAGTCCCTTTGTACGTTTTTGTTGTACATTTTGTTCAGTCTCCCCAGTTGTGTCTGACTCTTTGTGACCCTATGGATTGCAGCCAGGCTTCCTTGTCCTTCACTATGTCCTGGAGTTTGCTCAAACTCATGTGCATCAAGTAGGTGATGCTATCTAACCACCTCATCCTCTGCTGCCCTCTTCTCCTTTTGCCTTCAGTCTTTCCCAGCATCAGGGTTTTTTTCCAATGGGTTGTTGCTTCGCATCAGGTGGTCAAAGTATTGGAGCTTTAGCTTCAGCATCAGTCCTTCCAATGAATATTCAGGGTTGATTTTCCTCAGGATTGACTGGTTTGATCTCCTTACTCTCCAAGGGACTCTCAAGAGTCTTCTCCAGCACCATAGTTTGAAAGCATCAGTTCTTTGGCACTCAGCCTTCTTTATGGTACAACTCTCACATCCTTACATGACTCCTGGAAAAACCATAGCTTTGACTATATGAACCTTTGTAAGGCAAAGTGATGTCCTTATTTTTTAATTTGCTGTCTAGGTTTGTACATTGTAGGACATCATAAATCACTATGAGGATCTGAGGCAAGCATCAGAATATTACCTCAAAAGATGCAAATGCTTATACCAGCAAGGATCCATTGGTCTCCAAACCCATGAGGCCTGTGTTAAAAATAGCAGTTCTAATGTATCTGGAAGGCTTTGTCCTAACTAAGACTAACTTCCTAGGCCTCCATTCCCACAATTCTGGTCTCCGGAGAAATGCCATATGCTGAGCTACATTAATCTCATGTTACTTCATGAGTATGAGAAGAGGAAGGCACTTTTCTAGCCTTCTTGGTTCAAAGATGGAGCAGCACTGCCACATGACCTCAGGAAAGCCTCAGTCCTATTAGCTAGAACCACATGAGGATAATGAATAAAAACCTCTGTTAACCGAGAAGACTTCTTCGAGAGAGAAGGCATGTAGACTTGAGACCCAGAGAATATGGATCACAGGTCTCCTTGGAAAGTGACGATAAACTCAGAAAATCAACACCAAGCCTGCAGAGTCTGCTCCCACATATGTGGCAGCTATTCACCAGTTGCGTCTTTGCGGTTCACTTACGAACTCCCTGGGCGCCACATCTATTTAATTAACACAGGCAACTTCTCCTGCCTTCCTCATTGTGGAGACATTCCCGGAGCCTTGTCTTGACAGGTCAGACTCAAAATGACAGATGGGGCTAGAGTCTCACTTCCCTTCCTCCACCCCATCAGAATTCCTCTGTTGTCCTCTCTCCCAACCTTGGAGGACACAGTCATGTTACTAGGCTGCTGCCTTTAGGAGTTGTGCGCTCCACCTGATTGGAATCTTGATGGCAATGAAAGGAAAAGACTCTACCTCATCATTTGTGTTTGAACTTCTAGAATTATTTGTATCTAAATTGATTATTTTTCCTTTATTGTTTGAAAATTTTATGAGTTTATATTGCTTTACTATTATAAAAAAAACTACTGATATTAGAAATAAAAAATGTATAAAACAGAATGCAGAATATGGTCCCATTCATGGAGAAATACGTTTTCAAGTATCCTTATATATGGGGCTTCCCAGCTGGCTCAGCAGTAAAGAATCTGCCTGCAGTGCAGGAGACGCAGGCTTGATTCTGGGTCGGGAAGACCTCCTGAAGAAGGGAATGGCAACCCACTCCAGTATTCTTGCCTGGAATAGAGTCCCGTGATCAGAGGAGCCTGCTGGGCTACAGTCCATAGGGTCACAAGATAGTCTTATATAACTTAGTAACTCAACAATACCAGCAATGCTTATATATGTGTTAAAATCTGAATGCATTCCCATGTTAGCTAAAAGTGATTACCCTTTGGGGATTTTTACATTCTCTGCATAGTTTGGGTTTTTAGAAACAATGAGGAAAAAAAAAGTATAATAATATTTGCATTAGAAAAAGAATTTATTATTATCAGTTTCATAAATAATTCTATCTTTATTCTTTTTGTTTAACTATTTTCATTATTCCTTGGCCTGTTTTAAATCTTTCCTTTTGTAACCACTACAGTAATTATAGAGTGCATAGACTAATTTTTATTTGATTTTTCCACTTAATGTTGTTCCATTTGTACTTTTCTAAGAACATAGTCTGCATATTTTTATTAATAGGTGCTTAATTGTCCATTGATTCAATATCTATTTTTATTGCATAATTCCCTTTGGAAATTACACAGTACCTTATTGGCAATGATATGAGAAAAGAATAGCTGATGGGAGAAAAAGTCTCAAATCTCAAGCAAAGCCCCTGAATTGTCACAGCCATAAAAAGAGGTGATAAATCATTTGGAAAATGCCCTTAGCTTATTTCAAGCATGTGTTTCTTGATCTCCAGCAGATATTCGCTGGCCACCTAGTACATAGCAGTGTTGTGCTTCATCTATATTTATTGAATTTTGTCATTATTCTAGTCCTCTCCTAGAAATCTGAAGGGTGGAGTTTCATCTGAGTCCATGCAGCTGATCAATCAGCTCTAAGAACTAGCCTGAATTCAAAGACTACCATGTAAACCATGTAAGTGAAAGAAAAGGCAAGAATATAGTTCCCTGAAGAGTGGGGACAAGATAAATAACAAACACTAGCCTCTCATGGCTCTGGGCAGGTTCTTCCCAGAATCTGGCCTTTCTTTGGGCTTGTTGGAGAGCTTCCATCCTCTCTCAGCTTTACAAAGTCCACCTTACCCTCCCTTTGCAGTAGAAGTTCAGGAATGTATAAGAGATCTCTCCTACTTCCCCTGAATTGCTTCTCTGTTTGGCAATCAATCCTCTCAGAATCTGAATATAGAGCCATAGCGTGTGATCTTACGTTGGTCTTATGGACCATTTCCTTCAGTTTATAGGCGAGGACACAGAATATAATTTACTCAGGGAAACACAGCATTTGCCAGTGCTGTGTATGGTGGAAGCCTGGGGAATCTTCTAAAGCATATGATTGTGTGGTAGTATCCATGCTTGCCTGTCAATATGTACCTCCATTTTTACATTTTTATCAGGCTATATCTGGCCAGTATTACAAAGATTCTCTGATCTCCCTAGTTGAAAGTTAATTCTTTAACAAACCATCTCTTGTGTTACTTCTTTTGTGATACTTGCTACTTTTTGCTGGGTTGCAATTACTTTTGCATCTGTGTAGTCTCTATCTCTAGATCCTAAGTTCCTTGAGGAAAGGATCTGTGTCTTACACATGCATGCCCTAGAGAGCCTAATAAAATAACTTATTTATTTAACATTGACTGAAGGTAACTGCATAGCTTTTCTTCTTGAAGGACTCACAATTTTTTTGTGTGTGTATGGAACAAATGATATAAAGACATAGGAAACTGCTCTATCACGTTACATTTACTAAATCTTTGAATCTCAAAGACCCATATTGGGATGACTGTTCCACAGTCATATTTAGACATATTTAGATGTCATATTATCTTAAGCAAGCTACTTAACTCTACCCTCAATGACCTTATCTGAACATTAGCAGAAGTGACACCTACTTCATTGGAGTTATCAATGTTTTAGATGACGTGGTATATGTAAAACAATTAGCACGGCTGTTTCATATGCTACTGTGCTGCTCAATCACTCCGTTACGCCCTACTCTTTGCGACCCCATGGTCTGTAGCCTGCCAAAATTCTCTGTCCGTGAGATTTTCCAGGCAAGAATACTGGAGTGGGTTGCAATTTTCTTCTCCAGGGGATCTTACTGATGATCAAAACTGTGTCACCTGCATCTCCTGCATTGCACATGGATTCTTTACCACTGAGACATCAGAGAAGCTTTGTTACATATGATATGCACCTAATAAAATGTACTATTTTTAATTACTATTAGGGTGTGGTAGTGTTAATGATATGGTTTGCTAACAGACAGTACTGGACTCAAAGGTTTAAAATAGAGAAAAAAAATAAAAGAAAGCAAGTGAGTACTTCTAACTTACCTGCAGTCACCTGCTCCGGCCGATCCCTTTGATTCCCATTCTATTCTAGAAGTTAACACCTAAATGAAGTAGGGGTAGGACCAAGAACTAGATTGGTCACTTGACAGGAGAAATAAGTATCTTTCTTCTCTACTCTTTATCCTGACACTTAAAAGGTGTTCAGCCTGGAGTGCGGTACCATGGACAGAAATGAAATGGTTCCTGGCAGTTGGTCCAAAATGCTGGAAAACTTCTTATAAGATGTGAAATTGGACAGCAGGATCTTTTACTTTGCTTTTGTTTTCTTCTCTCTATTTTATAGCATTAGAAGACAGACTGCCTGATTAATGATAAATGAGCATGTCCCTCCTCCCTCCAGTGTGAGAGCAGCATACAATTAATCCTAAAAATACAGGCAAATTACCAGAGAAAATGTATCCCCTGGAGGAATAGAGATAAGAATGCTGATGCTTACTGAAGTACTGTTGCTTGTTGAATTTGTAAGGTTGATGGAATACTGATGCTTACATTAAAAAGAACTTGCAATTGTATTGGAAACAAATGCTTACCCTTGTGTTACTGGAATGAAGACATATGCAATAAAAATATTTTGCTTAGGAATATACAGAAGCACAATTATTATCATTGTGAGCATTTAACTGCATGATTATGAAATTCCAAGTTTCAATAGACAATGAGAGTAGGAAGCATTGTCATTATTAAATTGCAGTAAGCAATAACATTAGATATTAAAACGAGATTAAAAAAGGCTTTAATTTAGTTAGCATAAATGCTACATATGGTTTCATCATGTAACAACTTAAAAAAAGTACTTCTATTTATAGACAAAATTTAAAATTATTCTGACTTCCTACAGCTCTTGCTCCCTCTTCTCCACTCTCTCTAAAGTGGTTCCCAAGGCAGCTGCATGTGTGTGTGCTCAGTTGTGTCGGACTCTTGGCGACCCCATGAACTGTTGCTCTCTAGGCTCCTCTGTCCATAGGATTTCCCAGGCAAGAACACTGGAGTAGGTTACCATGCCCTCCTCAAGGGGATCTTCCTGACCCAGGGATCAAATCCACATCTCCTCCATCTTCTGCATTGCAGGCAGATTCTTTACCACCGAAGCCCTGTGGAAACCCCATGTGTCTGCAGGCAGAGGTCAAAGTCACCTGCTTTATTACCAGGACTGTTTTATTCCAAACGTCAGTGTAATTCCTTGTGATTTTGTTTACCTAAACTTGAAGTAGAATGAAGCTGTGTCTTTTTCATATTAGCATCAGTGAGCTTTTATGGGAATGCTGACATAGCATTCTATAAGCATCTTGAACTGAAGGTAGTTCAGTTCATGGGAAATAGATGGAGAAACAGTGGAAACAGTGTCAGACTTTATTTTTCTGGGCTCCAAAATCACTGCAGATGGTGATTGCAGCCATGAAATTAAAAGATGCTTACTCCTTGGAAGAAAAGTTATGACCAACCTAGATAGCATATTTAAAAGCAGAGACATTACTTTACCAACAAAGGTCCATCTAGTCAAAGCTATGGCTTTTCCAGAGGTCATGTATGGATGTGAGAGTTGGATGGTTAAGAAAGCTGAGCTCTGAAGAACTGATGCTTTTTAACTGTGGTGTTGGAGAAGACTCTTGAGAGTCCCTTGGACTGCAAAAAGATCCAACCAGTCCATCCTAAAGGAGATCAGTCCTGGGTGTTCATTGGAAGGACTGATGTTGAAGCTGAAACTCCAATACTTTGGTCACCTCATACAAAGAGCCGACTCATTGAAAAAGACCCTAATGCTGGGAAGGATTGGGGACAGGAGGAGAAGGGGATAACAGAGGATGAGGTGGTTGAATGGCATCACTGACTCGATGGACATGGGTTTGGGTAGACTCTGGGAGTAGGTGATAGACAGGGAGGCTTGGCATGCTGCAATTCATGGGGTTGCAAAGAGTCGGACATGACTGAGGGACTGAACTGAAATGAACTGAACTGAGTTCATTTCAGTTCAGTTGCTCAGTCTTGTCCGACTCTTTGAGACCCCAGGGACTGCAGCACCCCAGGCTTCCCTCTTGATCACCAACTCCCAGAGCTTACTCAAACTCATGTCTGTTGAGTCGGTGATGCCATCCAACTATCTCATCTTCTGTTGTCCCCTTCTCCTCCCACCTTCAATCTTTCCCAGCATCAGGGTCTTTTCCAATGGGTCAGTTCTTTGCATCAGGTGGCCAAAGTATTGGAGTTCCAGCTTCAGCATCAGAAATTCCAGTGAATACTCAGGACTGATTTCCTTTAGGATGGACTAGTTGGATCTCCTTGCTTTCCAAAGGAATCTCAAGAGTCTTCTCCAACACCACAGTTAAAAAGCATCAGTTCTTCAGAGCTCAGCTTTCTTTATAGTCCAACTCTCACATCCATACATGACTACTAGAAAAACCAAAGCTTTGGCTTGGACCCTTGTTGGCAAAGTAATGTCTCTGCTTTTTAATATACTGCTTAGATTGGTCATAACTTTCCTTCCAAGGAGCAAGCATCTTTTAATTTCATGACTGCAGTCACCATCTGCAGTGATTTTGGAGCCCCCCAAAATAGTCTGTCACTATTTCCATTGTTTCTCCATCTATTTGCCATGAAGTCAATAAGGTAAATAAATACATAAACCATAATAACTAAAAATTAATAATTAGTGGTTCATATTCATATCAGTATAATGGACAGCATAGTTTTCTATCTTTCACCAAAGTATCTGTTCATGGATGCCCGGCTCTATGATAAACATGTCTTGACCTGCTGGTCACATTTTACATCTACTTGGTTTGTATTCTTAATTTGTTTACAAAATGAAAATAGAAAATCCTAATTTACAGTTATATATCATCAGAAATGGGAGCAAGTTTTTGATGAGTCTGTCAAATAATTTATGCATATTGGGGTCAGTGAAGAGTCCAGCAAGATGGAGACATATTTCACTGAAGCTTAGTTTCAACATTCTGTCATGTACTAACTTGGAATATCATGTCCCAAACTGGAAGGCTGGATGTTTTAACTTGGGAGATGGCAGGAAGTAATGAAGGATTCACTCTACAGTTGCTTTCTTTTTTTTCTTACAGTTTTATTGAAATGTAATTGACATGCAGCACTATATAAGCTTCAAGTATATAGCATATTGATTTGATTTACATACATCATGAAACATCTATCACAATAAGTTTAGTGAATATTCATCATCTCATATAAATATGACATTATTAAAAATAAAGCTAATTTTTTCCTTTATGATGAGCACTCTTAGATTTACTCTCTTAACAACTTTCATATATAATATACAGTGATATTAATTATTACTTATTTTAATTATTAATGTAATTAGAGTCTTCTGCTGTGGCATTTGGATGTGTTTTTAAAACATGCTCACTATACATTATTAATTTTTGCTGGGAGGAAAAAATATTAAATTCTGGGAAAGACCCAAATCCCTGATGGCAAAGCTGGTTTCATCATAAATCAGTCTTTCTCATAAATGTGATATATTTTCCTAAACATTAAAAATTATTTTATCTCTAGAATAATAGATTCAAGGTACTAGGCTATTGTATATTGTATATAATGTTTTGAGCAAGTCATTTAAAATTACAGAGATAGTCTTCACTGATTTTAAAATCACCATAAAAAGAATGTTTCATACCTCTTTCAACCACTTATTGTAAGCACCTACTCCTCAAAAATCAGCAGACATATTCATTGAGAGAGTCTCATACTTGCTTCTATTTCTTTAAACAGCAGATTGAAGACATGTATACTCAAGGCCTATAGTTGAATCACAGTCACGGGTTTCACTATTTCTTTCAACAGGAAATCAAGATCAGGAGGTGTATTGTTGACAGCCACTTGTTCTCTGTGAATAAGCAGATGTATGAACTGGCACCTTGGAGCAATTCCTTTTATCCGTATGGTAAAGCCCTTCTTTGCTGCCACATAGCTGATGTCTCTTCAGTTCTGACCCTACTGTGTCATTTCCAGTCTACTGCATGGCTCCCACATCAGGTGTTATCTCAATGAGAAATCTGTCTTCTGTGCAGTGTGTTTTTATGGATAATCAGAATTAAAAAGCTACTGGGGACCATTCCTTATTTAAAGTACATTTACCAAAAAGCTGATCTACACTCTACTCAGAAAAATGTTTTCATCTCACTGTAAAGCATGGGATCACCTAGCACGCCCCTGGGGTACGGATTGCTCAATCACATCATATGCCATTGACCATATGGAATGTCTAAAATGTTCCATAAGTTTGCCTAGGATTCATTCTGCTTTCTCTTCAAATAAAATAATGTTAATGACTTTGTCTCTGGTTCTACATACCTCTTCGAAACAGAATGATATATCTATTTTTTGCTATCTGTAGTGAAAATTACTTATTTTGATGCCTGAGTAGTTTAGATGCTTGAGTAATATTGTCTCATATCCAACTCTAATAATGAAATCGATCGATTGGCTTGCTATTCCAAACCACTATTTTGTGCTCATTCTTGGAAAATGTTTGATTGGTATACTAGAAAGGCTGCTATTCCATTTTAGAATGATGTGAAATCTCATTGCTTCATGCCACTAAAGGATGGCTTCATAGACAGCAAAACTGGAGACAGGGAGCAAATGGATCACTTGTCTAGTAATATCTGATTTTCAAATATTAACTCTTTATTTCCCACCTGAATTTTCCTTTTTCTGGAAGCTTGTGTAAATCATAACTTCAGAGTCACTACAGTTGCACTTACATTCTTTTTTAAATAACTGATTTAATGCTTCAATGATCACTTTTGAGCTATTTTAAAGAAGGTAAGGCAACATTTAATTAACAGCATTAATTTTATTGAAACATGCAATGACATGCAAATAAAAGGAAAATATTTTCTTTAAACAAACTGCTATCTGTTGATTGAGATGAACAATGAAATTTGCCATTAAAGCACATTGTGCAGAGGTTAACAATGGAATGTGAGGTCTATAACATGATTCTTTGTAAAACTAATAATTTCAAATATATGAAAAGTATATTTCTTCATCTCTTTTTCCTTTGAAACTGTCAGCTTGATAGATCCAAAGAACTAGAGACCACCAATGGTTGGAGGATTATATTTAATGGTGTGGTCACTCACCTAGAGCCAGACATCCTGGCAGGTGAAGTCAAGTGGGCCTTAGAAAGCATCACTATGAACAAAGCTAGTGGAGGTAATGGAATTCCAGTTGAGCTATTTCAAATCCTAAAAGATGATGCTGTGAAAGTGCTGCACTCAGTATGTCAGCAAATTTGGAAAACTCAGCAGTGGCCACAGGACTGGAAAAGGTCAGTTTTCATTCCAATCCCAAAGAAAGGAAATGCCAAAGAATGCTCAATTGCACTCATCTCACACTCTAGAGAAGTAATGCTCAAAATTCTCTAAGCCAAGCTTCAGCAATACGTGAACCATGAACTTCCAGATGTTCAAGCTGGTTTTAGAAAAGGCAGAGGAACCAGAGATCAAATTGCCAACATTGCTGAATCATCGAAAAAACGAGAGTTCCAGAAAGACATCTATTTCTGCTTTATTGACTATGCCAAAGCCTTTGACTGTGTGGATCACAATAAACTGTGGAAAATTCTTAAAGAGATGGGAATACCAGACCACCTGACCTGGCTCTTGAGAAGCCTGTATGCAGGTCAGGAAGCAACAGTTAGAACTGGACATGGACTGGTTCCAAATAGGAAAAGGAGTACGTCAAGGCTATATATTGTCACCATGCTTATTTAACTTATATGCAGAGTACATCATGAGAAACGCTGGGCTGGAAGAAGCACAAGCTGGAATCAAGATTGTCAGGAGAAATATCAATCACCTCAGATATGCAGACGATACCACCCTTATGGCAGGAAGTGAAGAGGAACTAAAAAGCCTCTTGATGAAAGTGAAAGAGGAGAGTGAAAAAGTTAGCTTAAAGCTCAACATTCAGAAAACTAAGATCATGGCATCTGGTCCCATCACTTCATGTCAAATAGATGGGGAAACAATGGAAACAGTGTCAGATTTTATTTTTTTGTGCTCCAAAATCACTGTAGATAGTGGTTTCAGCCATGAAATTAAAAAATTCTTACTCCTTGGAAGAAAAGTTATGACCAACCTAGACAGCATATTAAAAAGCAGAGACATTACTTTGCCAACAAAGGTCCGTCTAGTCAAGGCTATGGTTTTTCTAGTAATCATGTGTGGATGTGAGAGTTGGATGGTGAAGAAAGCTGAGCTCTGAAGAACTGATGCTTTTTAACTGTGGTGTTGGAGAAGACTCTTGAGAGTCCCTTGGACTGCAAAAAGATCCAACCAGTCCATCCTAAAGGAGATCAGTCCTGGGTGTTCATTTGAAGGACTGATGTTGAAGCTGAAACTCCAATACTTTGGCCACCTCATGCAAAGAGCTGACTCATTGGAAAAGACCCTAATGCTGGGAAGGATTGGGGACAGGAGGAGAAGGGGACTACAGAGGATGAGGTGGCTGGATGGCATCACCAACTCTATGGACATGAGTTTGAGTAGACTCCGGGAGTTGGTGATGGACAGGGAGGCCTGGTGTGCTGTGATTCATGGGGTCACAAAGAGTCGGACACAACTGAGAGACTGAACTGACTGACTGAACTATGTCTACTCTACTTACAGTCATGAGGAGGAAAAGTAAAAAAAAAAAAAAAAATAAATCAAGGAATGGGATTTCTCTCTAAGTTCCAGAGCAGGGCTGGGCTCAGGGAACAGTCAGTATGCCCCTTCCAGTTCAGGAGTAGTATTTGATTACAGACATTGTTTATAATTGCTGGTGTGTGGTAATAAACAGATTGAAGTTGTTCTTATTATTGCTTTTAAATTCACTGCAGATGATTCATACTCTTATTGTCTGCATCTGGAGTAGCTCACGCTCACCTCTAGCCCTTGGTAAGTTACTTAGGCAGACCTAATAGAAGCACTGCAGGGTCATTAGGACAGGAAGCATTGAAATGGGAGTAATTCTAGGGCTGTCTCACTTTGGTAGCCTAGAAAATGAAGAAAGACAGAGACTACCAATAGGCTTCCATGGTGGCTCAGAGGTTAAAGCATCTGCCTGCAATGCGAGAGATCTGGGTTTGATCCCTGGGTCAGCAAGATCTCCTGGAGAAGAAAATGGCAACCCACTCCAGTGTTCTTGCCTGGAGAATCCTATGGACAGAGGAGCCTGGTGGGCTATATTCCACGGGGTCGCAAAGAGTAGGACACGACTGAGTAACTTCACTTTCACTTTCACCAAGAGGGAAAAATAAAGTCCCAATAAGCACAGGAACTGATAGGTAACCTTGATCTTAATCATTTCTACACATTTCTGCTTTTGGGGAGTGGACTGGGACATCAAGAACTGAAGGATTGGGCTTCCCTGGTTGTACAGTGGCTAGGACTCCATGCTCTCAATGCAAAGGGCCCAGATTCGATCCCTGGTCAGGGAACTAGATCCCACATGCTGCAATGAAGGTGAAAGATCCAGGGTGCCACTACTAAGACCTGGTGCAGCTAAATAAATATTAAACAAAACAAAACAAACAAACAAAAAAATCCCACCAAACCCTGAAGGGTCCAGAAGCAGACAGGGAGCAAAGAAGACCTTGAAGATTTTTGGAAAGACAGCAGAAGGAAGTTCCGTGTACTGTGGGTTCAATATGATTCCGAAACAAAGCATAAGGAATGATACATTTTACACATGATTTCAGAGAGGAAATGCCAACCTCACTGAAGTTAGTATGGGCTTAGTCAAGAGAGTGTGTCAAAATCCTAAGCTTTATTGAAGAATGCTTGCATCCCTGGGATAAACCCTACTTGATCATGATGTATGATTTTTTTAATGTGTTGTTGGATTCTATTTGCTAGAATTTTGTTATGGATTTTTGCGTCTATGTTCATCAGTGATATTGGCCTGTAGTTTTCTTTTTTTGTGGCATCTTTGTCGGGTTTTGGAATTAGGGTGATGGTGGCCTCGTAGAATGAGTTTGGAAGTTTACCTTCCTCTGCAATTTTCTGGAAGAGTTTGAGTAGAATAGGTGTTAGCTCTTCTCTAAATTTTTGGTAGAATTCAGCTGTGAAGCCATCTGGTCTTGGGCTTTTGTTTTTTGGAAGATTTCTGATTATGGTTTCAATTTCCGTGCTTGTGATGGGTCTATTAATATTATCTATCTCTTCCTGGTTTAGTCTTGGAAAGTTGTACTTTTCTAGGAATTTGTCCATTTCATCCAGGTTGTCCAGTTTATTTGCATATAGTTGCTGATAATAGTCTCTTATGATCCTTTGTATTTCTGTGTTTTCTGTTGTGATCTCTCCATTTTCATTTCTAATTCTGTTGATTTGGTTCTTCTCCCTTTGTTTCTTGATGAGTCTGGCTAATTGTTTGTCAATTTTATTTATCTTTTCAAAGAACCAGCTTTTGGCTTGGTTGATTTTTGAGCCACTTGTAAAAGAATGAAACTAGAACACTTTCTAACACCATACACAAAGATAAACTCAAAATGGATCAAAGATCTAAGCATAAGACCAGAAACTATAAAATTCCTAGAGGGTAACATAGGCAAAACACTCTCTGACATAAACCAAAGCGGGATCCTCCATGACCCACCTCCCAGAATATTGGAAATAAAAGCACGAATAAACAAATGGGACCTAATTAAAATTAAAAGCTTCTGTACAACAAAGGAAACTATAAGCAAGGTGAAAAGACAGCCTTCAGAATGGGAGAAAATAATAGCCAATGAAGCAATGGACAAACAATTAATCTCAAAAATATACAAGCAACTCCTGCAGCTCCATTCTAGAAAAATAAACGACCCAATCAAAAAGTGGGCCAAAGAACTTAACAGACATTTCTCCAAAGAAGACATAAAAATGGCTAACAAACACATGAAAAGATGCTCAACATCACTCATTATCAGAGAAATGCAAATCAAAACCACAATGAGGTACCACTTTACACCAGTCAGAATGGCTGCAATCCAAAAGTCTACAAGCAATAAATGCTGGAGAGGATGTGGAGAAAAGGGAACCCTCTTACACTGTTGGTGGGAATGCAAACTAGTACAGCCACTATGGAAAACAGTGTGGTGGTTCCTTAAAAAACTGCAAATAGACCTGCCATATGACCCGGCAATCCCACTGCTGGGCATATACACCGAGGAAACCAGAATTGAAAGAGACACGTGTATCCCAATGTTCATCGCTGCATTGTTTACAATAGCCAGGACATGGAAGCAACCTAGATGCCCATCAACTGACGAATGGATAAGAAAGCTGTGGGACATATACACAATGGAATATTACTTAGCATTAAAAAAAAATTCATTTGAATCAGTTCTACTCAGATGGACGAAACTGGAGCCTATTATCCAGAGTGAAGTAAGCCAGAAGGAAAAACAATACAGTATACTAACGCACATATATGGAATTTAGAAAGATGGTAATGAGAACCCTGCATGCGAGACAGCAAAAGGAACGCAGATGTATAGAACAGACTCGTGGACTCTGTGGAAGAGGGCAAGGGTGGGATGATATGGGAGAATGGCATTGAAACATGTTAATTATCATATGTGTAATCAATCGCCAGCCCAGGATTGATGCTCAGGGCTGGTGCATCGAGATTTTCCGGGGGGAGGGAGGAGGTAGGGAGGAGGGAGGGGGGTTCTGGAGGGGGAGCATATGTAAACCCATGGTGATAACATGTCATTGTATGGCAAAACTAATAAAAAAAAAAAATCCTGAGCTTCGATGACACAGGGAAGTAAGAACACTGGAGCTAACATGAAGCAGGGGTCAGACTTCATATCCGGGAAAGAAGCCATAGTATACACGGGTTCACACAGGCACTCCCCCTGTCTTATCAAGGTGTTTCTTCCACCTAACACAATGGACACGGCCAGGACAACTGGTGGACAACTCATAATCCACCAGAAATCCAACCCAGGAAATTCCTATTTTGAAGTCTTTTCTCTCTCATCATTTTCACATTAGGTTTTCCTAAAGTGAGGTTCACTCATACACTCACAGCTTCCACCAGCAAGTGAAGCTATTAATAAAGTCACCTGCACTTTTTGTATTTTCTTGGGGAAAACTGATGACCTGGGAAATTGCTCAGTGATTAATGGCTACGTGTTTCACTTCCTCTGTGGAAGTGCTCCAACCCTGTGGTGAGCAGACATTAAATCAGAGCTTCTGAACACCAAGTATCATCTCCCCACCAGCACCCTGTTTCTAGCTAAGGAAATTTGACTAATTCAATAAATATTCGCCGAGCATCTAATGAGCCAGACCCTAGGCCAGGAACTGGAGTTATTAAAATGTATTTCACAGTCTCTGCAACAGATGTACACAATTAAATATATTAGGAGGCAGAAATCTACCAGTGCAATAAGAAAGATATAAACAAAAGCTACTAGATGAAGGGCTGTATGGGAGGCACTATATCATATTCTAACTTGATCTCTCTGTGACTGTCTTTATAAGTAATGCAGGTGAGTTTAATGACTTCTATGAAGCTTACCTAAGATAACAATGCTTGGAAGTCACAGGTTCTTTATTTCTTCATTTTAGCCTGTGCTGTGTCTTCATTGCTGTGTGCAGGCTTTCTCTAGCTGCAGTGTGCGGGCTTCTCACTTCGGTGGCTTCTCTTGTGACTCACGGGCTCAAGTGTGCTCTAGCATGCAGGTTTAGCTGCTCTGCAGCATGTGGAATCTCCCTGGAGCAGGGATCAAACCCATATCCCTGGCATTGGCAGGTGGATTCTTAACCCCTGGACCACCAGGGAAATCCTACAGGTTCTTTAAGAATTATGTCCCCTCCTTGTTTCTCTATCCCTTCCTTCCTTGGTATAAACATATTGCAGGCAAGAACTGAATCTTGCTTCAGAGTGTCCTGTGCTTTGCCTTAATTATGCTAAATAAGAATGGATGGGATGCTTCACTTATTTTATGAGAAAAAGATCAAAAATTACCAAAAAAGGGACAAAAATAGGAATGAAAAAGAGTTGACCTAAGCCCTTTAGGCCAAAGACAAACACTCAAGTACATAGGCCCAGAAAGTGAAAGTGAAGTCACTTAGTCATGTCCAACTCTTTCGGACCCCATGGACGGTAGCTTACCAGGCTCCTCCGCCCATGGGATTTTCCAGGCAAGAATACTGGAGTGGGTTGCCAATTCCTTCTCCAGGAGATCTTCCCGACCCAGGGATTGAACCCGGGTCTCCGGCATTGTAGGCAGACGCTTTACCATCTGAGCCACAAGGGAAGTCTCTACATAGGCCCAAGGGAGGCAAATAAGCAGATGGAAAAAAATAGATTCAGCAAAAATACAAGACAATGATAAGTTATCACTGTGAAATAATACTGTCTGCTTTTCTCCTGTCTGTGTTTGGCCAAGTGGTGCTACGAAAAGCACCCCAATAATTTATATTCAGAAATGACATTTTATAGTAGCTCTGAAAATTGAAAGCATACATTCTACCATATTTATCAGTGATACTCTGTACTTCTTTTAATTTCCATCTCCTTCCCCTGAGATATGAAATGTCTCAATCATTTAATGTGAGTTTTCCTAATGTCACCAGATTATACAGATAGGAAAATCTGCAAAAGTTGAAAAGGAAATTTTGAGTCCGACAGTTACGGTTTGTTTTTTTATCTGTGATAGCAAACAATGAATCTGACTGCCTTTTCCTCCAGAGTAAACTCAAGTCATAGAACAAGCAAGTTTGTCAGTGCTGTGACAACCTGGTTTAAGAGGATGATTACCTCTTAGCAAACGCTGCAGCCATGACCAAGCCCACACGCGCCCGGATTACCCACACCGATCCTTATGAAAAACAAGTCAGAGCAGCTCCAAACAGAAAAGGCAGACTATAGCTCATCTTTATGCCTAATATTCTAACTCTTTTCGAGGTTAAGGCTTAACACTTTCAAGTTGCATTTTTATGAAATGGAGCGGACACACAAAAAGTCTTATCGGGACTTCCCTGGGGGTCCGGTGATTAAGAATCCACCTTCCAATACTGGGGAAGGGAATTCTATCCCTGATCGGAGAACAAAGATCCCACAGAACAAAGATCCCACATGTCGTGTGGCAGCTAAGCCCGTGTACCGCAATTGTAGAGCCCGTGGGCCACAACTAGAGAGAAACCCGCCACAGTAAAGAGCCTGAATTCTTCAACAAAGACCCTATGCTGCCAAAAGTAAACACATACATATTTTAAAAAAAGAAAAAATTCTTACTGACAAGACCAGAGCCTGACTCCAGGGCCTTTGGGGTTCAGCATCCATTTGGTCTGGAATCCTGTCCCAGACCTTGATAGACTCTCTAACACCCATCAGGTCTAGAGCAGCACCTTGCTTCCTCCCTCCTCACTTCCTCCCTTCCCACCCACCTTTACCCTTGTTCCACACTTGAGTCTGTTCAGTTCCATTGGTGGCAGTTCTGACCCTAAGTCTGCTGTCCCACTGGTGGCCATTTAGCACATCCTTTGCCCAGCTGCCTTGAATAATTTATGGATTTGTATTTTTGACCAGACTGTAAGTTCTTTGGAAGGCAGAGACCACATCTCACTCACCTATATATTTCCCAATTGCCTTTGGCACAGGAAATTTGAAATAAGCATTTGCTAAACAACTATTCAGTAAAATAGGCAAACTATTTATCATGAACATTCCAATTATAGAACACAGGATTCATTGTCAACTATCTTGCCATTCAAAAATTAAGCCTAATTTGAGTTGGTATTATAGTTTGAAAACACTCAGAATAAAAATTAATGTTATTATATATATAAATATATATAATATATATATAAATATATAATATATATATAAATATATAATATATATATAATATATATATATATATCTGAATGGGGCTTTTCCTGATTCAGTGCTCATGTGTTCAAGTTGATGTTAAAAGAAAAGATATTTGAAAAGAATTTGGTATTTGTAATATGTATTAAGATGATAACAGTAAACTGCTATGAGCAAATTTCATTAGGAGTAAATCCTTAATTAGCTTAAAACTGCATCATGTTAAACAAATTATAATATTTATATTGCCAGATAACATCATACTGAAGAAAAATTACCCACATTAGCCAGATAAAAGCACAACGCATATTACTCAACTGCAGGGATTTGAGATATGAGACTGAAAATACCCTTTAGCATTAAACTAGTACAGGAATCAGAAGATCAAATGCCTATCCAAGCCAGGCAGGAAGACTAAAATCTTCTAAGTAGGTCAGCAGAGCATGATGGGGAGGAGTGAGCCTCCTCTAGATGAAACAGCTGATGGCAAGTCTAGGTTATGGTTGCTACAGGGAGATAAAGGCCTGTATTGTCATCAATCCCGAATATTCGTTGGAGAGACTGATGCTGAAGCTGAAACTCCAATACTTTGGCCACCTGATGTGAATAGTCGACTCACTGGAAAAGACCCTGGTGATGAGAAAGACTGAAGGCAGGAAGAGAAGGGGACAACAGAGGACGAGATGGTTGGATGGCATCACCGACTCAATGGACATGAATTTGAGCAAGTTCTGGGAGATGGTGATGGACAGGGAAGCCTGGACTGCTGCACTCCACTGGGTCAAAAGAGCTGGACATGACTGAGCAACCACTGAACAACAACAAATGGTCATAGAAGAAAAGAAGATCAAGTTTAGACATTTGTGTGGAAAATATTTTTAGTTTTAAATGGCTTCAGATTTCATTTTGGCAGGGAGGGGTAAAAAACAAGTATAGATCAAAGAAAACCTATCTGTAAGTCAGATTTAATTCTATAGGTCTCAATTCCTAGAGAAATGGGAGATTTTGATCCTATTTCCTAGTATATAATTTAATTAACAAGAATTTTTCTGTATTTTCTGCCAGATGTTAACTGCCTTATTCAAATTATTAAGCTTTTGTGTAAACAATAAATTTTAAGCTTTTATGAAGGAGGAAGAGGAGGACCAGGAGGAGGAGAAAATACTCCAGAGCGAACAATTGATGGGCTTAATCAACCATGTAAAAACCCTGCCAAATCTCAAGCACCTCCATGGGGTCATTCATAGATTTTCATCTCAGTATTTTGTGTCCTTTCTGGGCTAAATCCATTCATTGTGAATGTTAAGCAACATTTTGAAGAGAGAGAGAGAGAAAAGAAAAACAAACAAACAAACACATGGAATGGTATCCTTTACATTATTTAGGCCTCATGTTTTCTTGGGCTCTTTGGCAGAGATGTCATAGCTATAAATACACACCAGGAGAAGGTCTGTGGGTTTGACACAAGAATCATTAGTTTGTTGGGACTCGGACACATTCACTTCTATGCTTATATTGACAACACTATGTCTGAAAGCAGTTGTTAATGACCAATTAATGTCTTTAAATGCAATTACATTCTAAAGCCACATAACATCTTACCACTTTTATAACCATTAATTTTTAGGTATATATGTAAAATAATAGCAAGTATTTGTACCTCTGAATCCCCTTCAACTCTGGCACAGGAAATAGACCCAGATACAATCTATAAAAATATTGAATTGCTATGTTGTATACCTGACACTAAAATAATGTTTTAAGTCAACTATACTTCAGTAGGACTTCCTAGATAGCACAGTGGTAAAGAATCCACCACCTCTAATGCAGGAGATGCAGAGGACTTGGGTTTGATCTTTGGGTCAGGAAAATCCCCTGGAGAAGGAAACAGCAGCCCACTCAGTATTCTTGCCTGGGAAATCCCACGGACAGAGGAGCCCAGTGGGCTACGGGCTTGCAAAAATTTGGATATGACTGAGAGACTAAGCACACACATAAACACATACTTCAGTGAAAAAGTAAAATGAAATAAAAACATACAGAAAGAAAAATATAGCAATTTTTTTTTTTTTTGGATCTCTCAGGAAGCTAGAGTCCAGTAAAGAAACCCTGAGACTAGATCTGATAACATGGGTTAGTCTGAGTGTTATGAATGACTTGACTAGTCAAGGTATTTTGGAAAATAGCTAGATGTTAAATCCATCTTCAGTATTTCTTCAAATTATTCAAATCATGCTTCCTGACATCTCTCTAACAATGCAGCAGCCTCTCATAGCATATCTATGCTTTCCATACCTTTCCATTAAATTGATGTAATCCAGTCATTAAGAAATTCAGCATTCTTTTAGCGAATAGTCTCCGGGTATCTACTCATGAAAAGCTCTGCACTCTGCATTGAGGAGGATGAGGCAGATATAACACTCGTCTTCAAGCATCCTAGAGTGACAGGAGATTCCTGGAATGGAATGCAAGGCCCCTGATGGCCTGCACATTTCTTCATTCAAGAGGCCTACCATGGACTCTGATGCAGGAGACAGCACGGTCTTTCCCTGTAAGACATAAAATGTCCCATAAAACTAAACGAAAAATTCTATATATATAAAATTAAATAGCAAGTTATTTTCAGTTCTATAAAGGACTACAAGGAAATGCTTCCTCTCTTGTCATTACCTCCTTACATTTTATGTTCTGTCAAATTAGAACTGCTTATAGGTCTTTAAGCACAACCCATTGTTTCATGCTTCAATTTCTTAACAGACGTTCATCTCTCTATTTGGAGTCTCCCAACCTGCCACAACTCGTCCCCCTGTGTGACAGGGCAGTTTCTTGTCAGTTTACCTCCTCTTCATCTCTTCAAAGCCATCAGTGTCGGCCTGATTGGGTATGACTTCAAACTCTCTTGGCCTCACCCGTCTCTTGTGTCAGCCGCTGCAGTGGTTCTGTGTAGGCTCTTACCAACGTCCTGTAGAGCCAGGCTGACAGTGCTTTGCCCCAGGCCCTCGCCTGTGGCTCAGGTCCTCACTTCCCACGCTTATTGCCCATATAGGCAGAATCCAAAGGTGCAGGAACCCACGGCCTGAAAAGCAAATCCTGGACAATCCTGAGACAGTTTGTACAGCTCCTAGGGGCTCTCCTGAGGAAAAAAGAGATAAAATGGATAAGAGAGGAAAGAAGGGAGGTAGGAGGATAAAAGGGAGGGAGAGGGAAAGAAAGGGGGGGAGGAAGGAAGAAAAGACACGCACACAAATAACTGCAAGTTGAGATGCCCTAAAAAAGTTTCCAGCACAGGAAGTATACTGAGCATTTAGAATAAAAAAAATTAAAGGTGAATCCAATGTGATAACAGATGTTAATCAAACATTACAGTAAAATAAAAGTGATAAATAGTAATTAGTAAATGTTATCGACTGATTAGAAATTCTTGGTCTGAAAGAAAGTGGTCATCCAGTGGTGTGAATACTTTCAATCTGGCCGAGGGATCAGAAAGCGGGGATAGACAAGAAAGCATCCATTCTCAGGATTTGCATGAAGTGGAGAAATCCTGCATTCTGCCTCCTAGGGAGCTGTTTCAAAGATGATGCAGTGGTGGAAGCTATGAGCCAGTGACAGGTGTGTGGGGACTGGCCAAGGTGACTTAAGACTTTATCTCAAGTGCTATCATAATGCTATAATGTGGGGTTAAATTTTCACAATACAAGTGCTTTTAGTATACTGGTAAAAAGTGTGATTCTTCTTGCATTCTTTTCAGGTCTTAATTTTTGTTTACATTAAAAAACAAACTTGACTGTTTTAGCTCTGTGCATTTACAAGTGAAAAAGCTGTGAATTTTTTAAGTGATAAATGTCCAGTACATGGAGAAGCCTCTGGCAGTGATTCTCAAACACTATTAACAATATAAATGCCAAGGAGCTCGTTAAAATGCAGATTTCTGAGCCCTAGATTAGACCTTCTGAATTGGAATTTCTGGGGGTATGACCCATGAATCTGCATTGTTAATATATGCTGCATGTTATTATGATACAATCTAAATCCTTGGAATATTGAAAAACATTGGCTTAAAATAAGCAAGCAAAATTATTGCTAACCCAAAGTAAATTTGTGTATGAGTTTGCATGAATTAGTCTGCTACAGTATCTTATACACGTGATGGTGTACAAGGCTAACAGCTAATAACTTTTACTATTCATCATGGTAGCAATAGTGTTAGTAGCTCAGTTGTGTCTGACTCTTTGAGACCCCATGGACTGTAGCCTGCTAGGCTCCTCTGTCCATGGAATTCTCTAGGCAAGAATGCTGGAGTGGATAGCCATTCCCTTCTTCTTGACCCAGGCATCAAAGCCAGGTCTCCTGCATTGTAGGCAGATACTTTACCATCTGAGTCACTAGGGAAGCCCAAACAATAAAGAGCTTATGAGTAATGCAGCTCAAATTGGTCAAAGAATGAAACATCTGCAATTTCAGAGGGGAAAAAAAAGTAACTTCTTTGACTCTAACATTAAAGAACAACTATTTGTTTTGAAATATTAGTTTAATCAGAATGTAAATCTGAAAAAAATTATTCTTAATTTAGAAATAGATACTTGTGTCACAAAAGAAAAAAAGCTGAAGCAATAAAACCTCCCAAAAGCATCATTAAAAAAATGAAAAGCATAGAGTAATTTTTTTGTTTATTTTTACTCTGTACTTTGTGGTTTAACTGTGAAAACATTTCTGTTATTTTCTTAAAATATGCGAGAATTCTCCAGTCTGGCAGCTCCCCAAATCACTCTATCAAGGATCTCTGTTATCTTTATCTGTAGGAAGTCCATACTAACAAACCTATCCATCCTATGGAGTTCTGGAACACCTCAGGGAGTGTTTAGGTGTTCCTACTCCAACCAGGTTGCTGTCCATCACTCCAGTTCTTACTTTGAAATGTTGCTTCCTGTAGCCCTGAGAAATCTTTGCTCAGCTGTCCAGGTGATTACTATCCCAGCATCACTTCAACGAGACCATGAACCCAGACTTCATGAGGTGAGAGCTGAAACCCCACTAGAACAACTAGAGGACCTTACTAAAGGGTTGTCAGTCATTGGAGGAAATTATAGCACAGATAACCTAAACGTGTATTGCTGCTCTGAGACAGGGACCCTCATCACTGACCCTCAGCTATGCAACTTCTTGTCTTGCTGTCTGTGGTCTCATTGTTTTAAAGTTCAGCAAGCTATGTAACCTCTGAATTGCAGCTGTGATACAGTGCAGACTGCTTTCTCCCCACAGAGTCCCTCTAATCATGCTCTCTTCTCCAGAATCTTAGCTCCATTTCCTTGAATCCCAGAAAGCAAACAGTGATCCCCTTCCCTGAGTCAAAGTTCCACCTCCTATAATCATTAATATCTCATCCAGTATGACTGTCAATGGGAATGTCACTTCTCTTGAGAGGGAATTCCAACTTTATACACAGTGATACGACCTTAGCCCTTTGGACCCAGAATAGAACAGACCATAGGATTTCTTAAAATTTTCATCAATCTATTCTCACATGTGCTTATTCAGCATCAGTGTAATCCTCAACATCTAGATTATTCAATGTTTAATGACCCCATCTCTAAGACTTCAGTCATTTCAATAAAATTCAGCAATAATACTCTTGAGAGTCCCTTGGACTGCAAGGAGATCCAACCAGTCCATCCTAAAGGAAATCAGTCCTGAGTATTCATTGGAAGGACTGATGCTGAAGCTGAAACTCCAGTACTTTGGCCACCTGATGCGAAGAACTGACTCATTTGAAAAGACCCTGATGCTGGGAAAGATTGAAGGCGGGAGGAGAAGGGGATGACAGAGGATGAGATGATTGTATGGCATTACTGACTCAATGGACATGAGTTTGAGTAGGCTCTGGGAGTTGGTGATGGACAGGGAGGCCTGGTTTGCTGCAGTCCATTGGGGTGCAGAGAGTTGGACACGACTGAATGACTGAATTGAGCTGAACATTTTCATGTCAAGACTATTCTGCAGTATATGATGTTATGACTAGGCCAACATTTAAGTCTGGTAGAGATTTATCCTGATCTCTTGTGAGTAACAGTTTGAATAACAACATTCAGATTTATCAGGATCCATAAATTATATATGAGCATCAAGCAAACTAGCATAATCTGGAATGACAAAGATCTGCAAAAAATTAATCCTGTTTATATACTAACCAGAAACTTTATTTCTCAGTCTGAAGCATCTGTACTTAGATTACTATATTGCATACAAAAAGTGTTCCCAATAATGATGCATGGATATCTGTCCTGTCTAGTGGCAGATTTTCCAGGTACCCCCTCCCCACAACTAAGGAGACCATCTCCCTGGAAGTTCAAGCCTCAGTTCCTTGGAAAATGAAAATAGTCTGCATCTTGTGAATAACATTTTTTCCAGTCTCTCTCTGTTGAGTGTTAAAAAACAAAAGATCTGTAAAGACTTATTAAAGATAAACTGTTTTGTTTGTTTATTTACTTCATCGATTTGCCTAGGAAGTAAATTCAAGAGTGGAATGATTATCCATGCAAGTTTCTACTTTAAGCTACTGCTGCTAATTCTTCTCTCCAGAGTTAATCTTTCATTGTCTCCATTTTCCCGCTTGTTAATAGAGAACAAGATAATACTTGCCAAGTAAGGATTAATCTATGTAAAGCACTAGTCAAGTCCTAAGTAGTTTTGCTCTTGCTAATTATTGTCAATCAGAAATTATCTTAATGCTGTATAGGTGACAGTAATTTATTAAAATCTAATGAGAAACAGCATAGTAACACATGAAATTGACATTAGCAATAATAAAACAGCAGAAATCATTACTTATAGACTCCATATTTGGATTGTGCATATGTTGAAACTCTAATAGTATGCTGAGAATAGTTTGACCCCTAATTAATGTGCTAATTAATTGGCTAATAAAGAGGTTTCTTGAAAGTTTGGTAAATTTCCATTCCTGGTGGGATAATGGGTAGAAATTTGAAATATACTTCTTTTACGCTTCAGTTCATATCTCTCTTTACGCTATCTATCTATCTTTTTTTAGCATAGTACCCTGGTGGTGCAGAAACAGGGTCATACTAATGTAAAATAAGGCTCTGGACTCCAAAAATCTATACTCATCTAAGCACAGCTACCTTATTTCCAATTTTTCTCCTGTTTTATGATAGGTACATAAGATGAGTGTATTGAAGACTTCCTTCCCTATTTTAGTCTAAAGTTATTTTTTAACCTCCCTTTTTAATCTATATGGCATTCAATAAAATATAATTAAAGACTAAATATATAGTTTTGAAACCAAACATGGAGCAAGTGCTCAGAAGTCTTACTAAGTTGGGGAGCACTGAAGCCACAGCCCTAGCTCCAAATGTGATGGTAATTGAAAATGGAGACTTTGCATGGTAATTAGGGTTCAATTAAGTCAGAAAAGCAGAGTCCTCATGATGGAATTAGTGGTCTCATAAGAAGAGGAAGAGAGAGAAAGAGATCTTTCTGTGTGATGCATTGAGGAAAGGCCACGTGAGGTTGCAGAAGGAAGGTATGTATCTTGTAAGTCAAGAAGAAGGCCTTCCTTTCAACCTAACCATGCTGATATCCTAATCTCAGATGTTCAGCCTCCACGCAGTGAGAAAATAAAATTCTGTTTAAGCCACCTGGTCTACAGGTTTATTTTTTTTTATTGCAGCCTGAGCTGACTAAGACAGAAAGAGAAAAATGGGAGTTAAGGGTCTGCCAAGTGGAAGGAAAACTGGAATATACATAAGAATTTTGGTTAGGATGACAGAAGGGTATTTTGGAGGTATAAATACAAACTAAGAATAGATAACAATTAAGAAGCCTGAAACAACCTGAAAATATCTCAAACCCCAATTGAATCATTGTGATTTGTTGGTTTTTATTGTATCTGCTCACCACAGAATAAATTTTTTTTTTAAATTTTCTTTACTTTATTGTGTTGGTTTTGCCATACAATGACATGAAACCGCCATGGGTTTACATATGCTCCTTCTCCAGAACGCCCCTCCCTGCCCCCTCCTGATTCCCTCCTCCTGGGACATCTCGGTGCACCAGCCCCGAGCATCAACCCTGGGCTGGCGATTGATTTCACATATAATAATTAACATGTTTCAATGCCATTATCCCATATCATCCCACCCTTGCCCTCTTCCACAGAGTCCACGAGTCTGTTCTATACATCTGCGTTCCTTTTGCTGTCTCGCATGCAGGGTTCTCATTACCATCTTTCTAAATTCCATATATATGCATTAGTATACTGTATTGTTGATTTCCCTTCTGGCTTACTTCACTCTGGATAATAGGCTCTAGTTCCGTCCATCTGAGTAGAGCTGCTTCAAATGAATTTTTTTTTTTTTTAATGCTGAGTAAATTACATTGTGTATATGTACCACAGCTTTCTTATCCATTCGTCAGTTGATGGGCATCTAGGTTGCTTCCATGTCCTGGCTATTGTAAACAATGCGGCGATGAACATTGGGGTACACGTGTCTCTTTCAATTCTGGTTTCCTCGGTGTGTATGCCCAGCAGTGGGATTGCTGGGTCATATGGCAGGTCTATTTGCAGTTTTTTAAGGAATCTCCACACTGTTTTCCATAGTGGCTGTACTAGTTTGCATTCCCACCAACAGTGTAAGAGGGTTCCCTTTTCTCCACATCCTCTCCAGCATTTATTGCTTGTAGACTTTTGGATGGCAGCCATTCTGACTGGTGTAAAGTGGTACCTCATTGTGGTTCTGATTTGCATTTCTCTGATAATGAGTGATGCTGAGCATCTTTTCATGTGTTTGTTAGCCATTTTTATGTCTTCTTTGGAGAAATGTCTGTTAAGTTCTTTGGCCCACTTTTTGATTGGGTCGTTTATTTTTCTAGAATGGAGCTGCAGGAGTTGCTTGTATATTTTTGAGATTAATTGTTTGTCCGTTGCTTCATTGGCTATTATTGTCTCCCATTCTGAAGGCTGTCTTTTCACCTTGCTTATAGTTTCCTTTGTTGTACAGAAGCTTTTAATTTTAAATAGGTCCCATTTGTTTATTTGTGCTTTTATTTCCGATATTCTGGGAGGTGGGTCATAGAGGATCCCTCTTTGGTTTATGTCAGAGAGTGTTTTCCCAATGTTATCCTCTAGGAGTTTTATAGTTTCTGGTCTTATGCTTAGATCTTTGATCAATTTTGAGTTTATCTTTGTGTATGGTGTTAAAAAGTGTTCTAGTTTCACTCTTTTACAAGTGGCTGTCCAGTTTTCCCAGCACCACTTGTTAAAGAAATTGTGTTTTCTCCATTGTATATTCTTGCCTTCTTTGTCAAAGATAAGGTGTCCATAGATGCGTGGATTTATCTCTGGGCTTTCTATTTTGTTCCATACATCTATATTTCTGTCTTTGTGCCAGTACCATACCGTCTTAATGACTGTGGATTTGTAGTATAGCCTAAAGTCAGGTAGGTTGATTCCTCCAGTTCCATTCTTCTTTCTCAAGATTGCTTTGGCTATACAAGGTTTTTTGTATTTCCATACAAATTTTGAAATTATTTGTTCTAATTCTCTGAACAAGACCTCTGGTAGCGTGATAGGAATTGCATTGAATCTATAGATTGCTTTGGGTAGTATACTCATTTTCACTATATTGATTCTTCCAATCCACAAACACGGTATATTTCTCCATCTATTTGTGTCCTCTTCACCATAGAATAAAATTAAGCCTTCTTTGGAGAAAGATAGCATCATTAAAAATGTCGAGATTTTATATTTTTTAAAAAATATATAATATCCAGAACTCACTTAAAATAAAAAGTATAAAGCAGGCATACAAGAATGTGAGACCAGAAAACACAAAACTCAAAATAGAGTTTCAGGGTCAGAGCAGGAAGAGAAGCAGCAGACCTATAGGTTATCCATATGTTGGAGACGACACAAAGACCTCATTATTATGTAGAATTAAATAGAGGGGGAGACAGATAAAGTAACTGAAGTGATGAATAATTTCTTTGTTTGAAACATGGGGTAAGGAGGAAGAATGGAAAATAGTGAAAAGAGTGTAAGCAAAATCTGGGATACAGTCAAAAGATAGAATGCACACATAATTGCTGTGCTAGGAAGAAAGGTGAGAGAACGAAGCAAGGTAATATTAGAAGACATACTAGATAATGTCAAAATTTTTAAGTTGATGAAAGATATTAACCCACAGACTGAAGACAGACTCCAAACAGGATGAATAAAAATAGGCAAGAAACCCCACATCTATCCATATCATAGTATAACCACTGGAAAATTTTTTTTAAAAAATATTTTAAAGAATGACACAAAAAAGGAATAACAAAATAGAAGAAATAATAGAAATGAAGGAATAACAAAAATGTTGGCAACTGACCTCTTAACAGAAATAGTGACATCTAGAAGACAATGGTATGATAGCTTAAAGGTACCCAAAGACAATAATGGGAACCTGTACTATATTTGTATTCAGCAAAATTTTTCTTTGAAAGTGAAGGATAAATATATTCAAAAGAAAAATAAACAATTTGCCGCCAGCAGTCTCCACTAAAGCAAATAATATGAGAGTACAGAAATACAGAACAAAAACCAAAAAAGAATAATGAAGAGAGAAATTGTTTGGATAAATAAATATTAACCTTACAAAAGACAGTAATGTTCTGTAGGGTTAAAAATATATATGAAAGATTAGAATTTATATAAAAAGTAATGCAAAAGGCAAGAGCAGAAGGAATGAGTTAACATGCTATAAGGTTCTAAAAATACTGGAGAAGTAGTTAAAAGTGATAGATTATATTACTATTATGGTAACTTAATAGTATATGCAATAATCTGTAGGATAACTACTAAAAGAATAAAGTAAGAAATATATAGTGAACCACTTATTGGGCGAATGATGGAATAATAAAACATTTTGATTAATTAAAAAATAACAAGAAAAATAAAAAGGGACATAAGATAAGTGAGTCAAATAGAAAACAGAGAGTAACTATAGAATTAAATTTAACTACATTTAGTATTTAATTTCATTAAACATACTAATTAAAAACATTAGTTACATTAAATGTAAATGGACTGAATATTCTAATTAAAGGATAATATTGTTTGAGTGACTAAAAAAACCTCAGCAGTATACTACTGACAAGATGTATATTATAATACAAGTACATAGACTGACTCAAAGTAAAACAATGAAAAAATATATACCATTTATACAGTAACTAAAAAATCCAGTGTTAAAACACTAATATCAGATGAAAGTTTTATGGACAAAAGCATTGCTAGAGACAGTGATAGACACTTTATAATGATAAAGAAATAGATTTACCAATATGTTACAATAATTCAAAATTTTAAGTACCTAATACATATAACTTCAAAATATGCAAAACAATAGTGAACAGAATTCAAATGAGATAAATTTATAATCATAGAGGGAAACTTCTACACCTTTCTCTCAACATATGATAGAACAAGGAAACAAAGATAAACTCAGTAAAGGTATAGAAGATTTGAAAATAATTACAAACCTAACATAAAGGACACATAGAGAACACATAGAAAACATCATACTTAACAATGGCAGCTTAGTCATTCTAAAATAAAATCAGTTTTGGTAAATACGTAGCATTTACCAAAACTGATAATATTCTAGGTAATAAGGTAAACTTTAAGAGATTTCAAAGGTCTGAAATCATTCAAAATAGCTTCTCTGGTCACAACTGAATTAATACCCAAGTCAACCACAAAAAACACGGAATCTTTAACAACTTGGAAATTACACAGTATATTTTAAAATACTTTGAGAAATAAAGAAGAAATAAAAATGAAGTAAGAAGGTATTTTTTAAGTGAAAAATAACAAATAAATGTTATATAAAATCCTGTAAAATACATCTAAAGCAGTGCTAATAAGAATAGGGCTGCTGATAAGGGTTAAATGGATATATGTGATAGAATGTTAGGCTCAAAATTAATGTTTTAAGTTTCCATTTTACAATGCTTGAAAACAAAACAACACGTTTAATACAAGGGAAATCGAAGAAAAAAGTAATAAAGATAAGAGCAGAAATCAATAAAGTAGAAACCATATACAGAGTAGAGAAAATCATTTGATCCAAGCCTTTATTCTTTGCAGAAATTAATACCATTAATAACCCACTAAGAAAACTAATCAATAAAAATAAGAGAACTTGCAAAATTATCCATAGAAGAAGTACAAAAGAGGATATCATTTTAGATACTCAGATATTTTAAAAGATGGCAAAAGACTATTATAAACAATTTTATGCCAAAATTTGACAGATTAGGTGAAATAGATTTCTTGATACATGAAACTTGTCAAATCTGACCAAGGAAAAAATAATATACTTGAAAACTCTTTTATCTACTGAATAAATTAAATAAAATTTTAAAATTCTACCCTAAAAGAAAACTCACAGTTTCAGATGGCGTTATTGCTTGATTTTTCCAAATGTTTAAAAAAAGAAAAATAATCTCACAAACTCTTTTAGAGATTTAAAAACTATTGCATTGTTCTCAATTCTTTATGGGCCAGCATAATGTTATTTCAAGAATCTGACAAATATATTACCAAGAAGAAAAACAAAAAAGATCATAGACAAAAATTCTGAGAACAAAAATACAGAATATAGACAGAGATCCCAACGAAAATATTAGCAAATGAAAATTTATCACGATATAAAAAGGAACACATCGCAACAGAGTTTATTCTAGGTATTAAGGGTGACATGACATTAAAAATCAATTAATATAATTTACCACAGCAATAGAGAAAACAAAATTATGTGATCTTATGAGATAAAGAAATTTGCTTGATAAAGTTTATCTTCCAGTCATGATGTTTTTTTTTTTTTTTTTAAAAAAAACTTGGCCAACTAGGAATGGAAGGGAACTTGAGTAACTGAAAAAGAGTGCTTTATAAAATACTAATACAAGCATCAAATTTAATAGTGAAATATTAAAAACTTTTCCCTTGAGTTATTATGGACCAAGACAGGGATGCTGCTCTTGCCACTTTCAGTTAACAGTGTACTGAAAGTTTTACCCAAAGAAATGCAAGAAAAAGCAAAAATTTGTATTTACCTAACAAAACAACTTCAAAATATAAAAAGGAAAATTGATACAGTTGGTGCTTTTAACATATTTTTTTAGTACTAATAGAACAAGCAGATTTTTTAAAGTAGTGATAGTTAGAATAGAAAAGATTTGAACAATACAGTTATTTAATTTGACAAAATCACCATTTGTAGAAACTACACCCATAAGCTGAAGAATACATAGTATTTTCCCAGCAGAACATGAAACTTTCACCCAAAAGGGACCATGTGTTGCCCCAGAAAGCAAGTCTTATGTTGATCCATAAGCAAGTCTTGACAAATTTCAAAGAATTAAAATTAAGTAGAGTATGTTTTTAGACAATTAAATCAGTATTTGTTGTTGTTCAGTTACTCAGTTGTGTCTGACTCTTTGACACCCCATGGACTGCAGCACCCCAGGCTTCCCTGTCCTTCAGCATCTCCTGGAGCTTGCTTGAACTTATGTCCATTGAGTGGATGATGCCATCCAGCCATCTCATTCTCTGTCGTCCCCTTCTCCTCCTGCCTTCAATCTTTCCTAGCATCAGGGTCTTTTCTAATGAGTTAGCTCTTCACATCAGGTGGCAAAGGTATTCGAGCTTCAGCTTCAGCATCAGTTCTTCCAATTAATATCCAGGGCTGATTTTCATTAGGATTGACTAGTTTGATCTCCTTGCAGTCCAAGGGACTCTCAAGGGACTTCTCCAGAATCATAGCTCAAAAACATCAATTCTTCAGTGTTCAGCCTTCTTTATGGTCCAACTCTCACATCCATACATGACTACTGGAAAAACTATAACTTTGACCATACGGACCTTTGTCAGCAAAGTGATGTCTCTGCTCTTTAATATGCTGTCTAGGTTTGTCATAGTTTTTCTTCCAAAAAGCAAGCATCTTTTAATTTCATGGCTGCAGTCACCACCTGCAGTGATTTCGGAGCCCAAGAAAATAAAATCGGTCACTGTTTTCCACTTGTCTGCCATGAAGTTATGGGACCGGATGCCATGATCTTCGTTTTTTGAATGTTGAGTTTTAAAACAGCTTTTTCACTCTCCTCTTTCACCTTCCTCAAGAGGCTCTTTAGTTCCTTTTTGTTTTCTGCTGTAAGTATGGTATCATCTGCATATCTGAGGGCATTGGTATTTTACCCAGTAATCTTGTTTCCAGATTGTGCTTCATCCAGCCCAACTTTTCACATGATGTACTCTGCATACAAGTTAAATAAGCAGGGTGACAATATACAGCCTTGATGTACTCCTTTCCCAATTTGGAAGCAGTCTGTTATTCCATGGCTGGTTCTAACTGTTGCTTCTTGACCTACATACAGGTTCCTCAGGAGGCAGGTCAGGTGGTCTGGTATTCCCATCTCTGAAGAATTTTTCACAGTTTGTTGTAATCCACACAGTCAAAGACTTCAGTGTAGTCAACAAAACAGAAGTAGTTGTTTTTCTGGAAATCTCTTGCTCTTTATATGATCCAATAGATGTTGGCAATTTGATCTCTGGTTCTTCTGCTTTTTCTAAATCCAGCTTGAACAGCTGGAAGTTCTTGGTTCACGTACTGTTGAATCCAGGTTTAGAGAATTTTGAGCATTACTTTGCTAGCATGTGAAATGAGTGCAATTGTGTGGTAGTCTGAACATTCTTTGGCATTGCCCTTCTTTTGGATGCCATGTAGTCATGTATGGATGTGAGAGTTAGACTATAAAGAAAGCTGAGTGCTGAAGAATTAATGCTTTTGAACTGTGGTGCTAGAGAAGACTCTTGAGAGTCTCTTGGACTGTAAGGAGATCCAACCAGTCAATCCTAAATAAAATCAGTCCTAAATATTCATTGGGAAGACTGATGCCAAAGCTGAAACTCCAGTACTTTGGCCACCTGATGTAAAGAACTGACTCATTTGAAAAGACCCTGATGCTGGGAAAGATTGAAGGCAGGAGGAGAAGGGGACGACAGAGGATGAGATAGATGATTGGCTGGCATCACCGACTCAATGGACATGAGTTTGAGTAGGCTCTGAGAGTTGGTGATGGTCAGGGAAGCTTGGCATGTTGCAGTCCATGGGGTCGCAAAGAATCAGACATGACTGAGCAACTAAAATGAATGTCCTGAAATCTTTGGGATTGGAATGAAAATTGACCTTTTCCAGTCCTGTGGCCACTGCTGAGTTTTACAAATTTGCTGGCATATTGAGTATAGTACTTTCACGGCATCATCTTTTAGGATTTGAAATAGCTCAACTGGAATTCCATCACCTCCACTAACTTTGTTCATTTTGATGCTTCCTAAGGCCCGCTTGACTTTGCACTCTAAGGTGTCTGATTTTAAGTGAGGGATCACACCATCATAGTTATCTGGGTCATGAAGATCTATTTTATATAGTTTTTGTATGTATTCTTGGCCCCTCTTCTTAATATCTTCTTCTGTTAGGTCCATACCATTTCTGTCCTTTATTATGCCCATCTTTGCATGAAATGTTCCCTTGGTATCTCTAATTTTCTTGAAGAGATCTCTAGTCTTTCCCATTCTTACTGTTTTCCTCTATTGTTTTGCATTGTTCCCCTAGGAAGACTTTCTTATCTCTCCTTTGCCTTTTGTTTCTCTTCTTTTCTCAGCTATTTGTAAGGCTTCCTCAGACAGTCATTTTACCTTTTTGCATTTCTTTTTCTTGTGGATGGTTTTGATCATTGCCTCCTGTACTGTGTCATGAATCTCTGTCCATAACTCTTCAGGCACTCTGTCTATCCCATCTAACCTCTTGAATCTATTTGTCACTTCCACTGTATAACTGTAAGGGATTTGATTTAAGTCATACCTTGTTGAGACCAGCTCAACAAACAGGTTTTCCAAAAGCACGATATGGTGAGAGAATGAGAAAACAAGACATAAGAATTCAGTGAAAAGCAAGGCTTAGGGGACAAACACTGCTCCAAGGTGAAGGTGCCGAACTGAGTCCAGGCTAGCTTTATTATACTTTCAGCTGTGAAGGAAAGACTATGCGGGGAGTTAAACTATAATTCATGTGGCCTTCAGGGCCAAAGAACAAAACGATCATTAACCATTGAGTAATTAAGAAACAGTAATCAATAACAAATCAGTAACTAAGACTAATATTCTTATCTATAGATTTTCCACCAGATACGTAAAACATGTGACTCTGAGATGCCAGTTGAGAAACAGTCTGGGTTCGGTTTTCCGACCCCAGGCTCATATCTTGTTTTCAAGACTATGAACTGTTTCCTCTGGACTTGTTCCAAAATTCTCATGCCTTATAGCATCCAGTTTATCAATAATTATAAATTCCTTTTGTGGCCCTTGCCGGGGCCTGCTTTTCTTTTATTCTTCCTGTCTCCTACAATACCTGAATGGCCTAGGCATTTTCCCTACTTTCTTCAGTGTAAGTCTGAATATGGCAATAAGGAATTCATGATCTGAGCCACAGTCATCTCCCAGTCTTATTTTTGCTGACTGCATAGAGCTTCTACATTTTTGGCTATAAATATAATCAGTCTGATTTTGGTATTAACCATCTGGTGATGTTCATGTGTAGGGTCTTCTCTTGTGTTGTTGGAAGAGGGTGCTTGCTATGACCAGTGTGTTCTCTTGGCAAAACTCTGTTACCCTTTTCCTGTTTCAGTTTGTACTCCAAGGCCAAACTTGCCAGTTACTCCAGTTATCTCTTGACTTCCTATTTTTGCATTCCAGCCCCTCGATGAAAATGACTCTTTTTTTGGTGTTAGTTCTAGAAAGTCTTGTAGGTATTCATAGAACCATTCAACTTCAGCTTCATTAACATTAGTGATTGTGGCATAGACTTGGATTCCAGTAATATTGAATGATTTGCCTTGGAAATGAACAGAGATCATTCCGTCATTATTCAGATTGCACCCAAGTACTGCATTTCAGACCCTTTTGTTTACTTTGAGAGCTACTCCATTTCTTCTAAGGGATTCTTACCCACAGTAGTAGATACAATGGTCATCTGAATTAAATTCACCCACTTTGGTCCATTATAATTCACTGATTTCTAAAATGTCGATGTTCATTCTTGCCATCTCCTGTTTGACCATTTCCAATTTGCTTTGATTCATGGACCTAACATTCCAGGTTCCTATGCAATATTGTTCTTTACAGCACTGGACTTTGCTTTCACCACCAGACACATGCACAACTGGGTATTGTTTCTGCTTTGGCTAAGCCTCTTCATTACTTCTGGAGCTATTTCTTCAATGATCTCCAGTAGCATATTGGGCACCTATCGACCTGGGAAGTTTATCTTTCAGTGTCATATCTTGTTGCCTTTTTATACTGTTCACGGGGTTCTCGAGGAAAGAATGGTGAAGTTGTTTGCCATTCTTTTCTCCAGTGGACCATGTTTTGTCAGAACTCTCCACCATGACTCGTCCACCTTGGGTGGCCCTACATGGCATGGCTCATAGTTTCACTAAGTTAGACAAGGTTGTGATCCATGTAATCAGTTTGGTTAGTTTTCTGTGATTGTAAAACTGTATATCGATAACAAAAAATATTTCCCAAATACTTGGAAATTAAGTCATACACTTTAAAATAACTCATGCCTTAAAGAGAAAATGAATTTTCTAATTTAATAAGCTAAAAAACAATTGCAAATCATACCTAAAAAATATAAGAAAGATAACAGTATTAATCAATGAAATATGGAAAAAAGCCAAAAGTTCTTTAAAAAATTAATAAACTCTTGGCAAGACTGATCAATAAAAAGAAAATTCTGGTTAAAATATGCTTCCTGAATGGCTCAGCGGTAAATAATCCACTTGCAATGCAGGAGACACTGGAGACTCGGGTTTCATCCCTGGGTTGGGAAAGTCTCCTGGAAGAGGGCATGGCAGTTCAATCCAGTAGTCTTGCCTGGAGAATCTCACAGACAGAGGAACCTGGCAGCCTATAGTCCATAGGATTGCAAAGAGTTGGACACAACTGAAGTGACTGAGCATGCATGTATTGTGCAGATGGCCTGGGGAAACTCTTCAGAGAGAGTGGGGAATGTGGGGATGAGAATGTAGGAGGTCAGGATAATTTTAAACTTTGTTCATAAATAGCAGACTACTGAAGTGACTAAGCACATATTAGGAATAAAAGTGATGGCATGGCTATGAATTATACAGATAATAAAATATAGGAAAATTATTATGAACAACTTAATGCCAATTTGATAATTTCATTGAAAGGTGAAACTTATGAAACTTGACCCAAGAAGAAAGAGACATTTGAGTTTTTATGCTTATCAAGAAAACTGGGATGTGGGAGGTGGAAAAGAGGCTCAAGAAGGAGGGGACATGTATATACTTCTGACTAATTCTCGCTGTTGTATGGCAGAAACCAACACAACTTCGTAAAGTAATTATCCTCCAATTAAAAGTAAAACCAGAGAAAAATAAATAAAAGAAAGTGGAATCCATTTTCCAAAACCTTCCCACAAAGAAAACTACTGGCCCTAATGGCTTCTCTGATAAATCTTCCAAGCATTTATGGAAAAAATAAATAACAATCCTACTAAATTACTTCCAGAGAACTGAAAAGAGTGGGACATTTCCCCATTCATTTTATTGCATGAATATTAGAATAAAGGAAATATTCAGGCTAATCTTTCTTATTAACATAGAAACAAAATAATCTTAAATTACTAGAAAATTGATTTTTTTAAAAATTATGACCTACCAGGATTTATTTCAGGAATGCAAGTATAGTTTAACAATAGAAAATCAATCGAAGGCTTCACTGGTGGCTGAGTTGTAAGGAATCTGCTTCCAATGTACAGTATGATCCATGGCGAGGGAAGATTCCACATGCTCTGAAGCAGCTAAGCCTGTGCACTACAACTACTGAGCCTGTGCTCTAGAGACTGGGAACCGCAACTACTGAGCCCATGCTCCACAACAAGAGAAGCCACTGCAATGAGAAAGTTGCTCAAGGCAGTTAGAGTATAGCCCGGGGTCACTGCAACTGGAGAAAAACCTGGGTAGCAATGAAGACCCAGTACAGCCAAAAATAACTAAATTAATAAAATTATTAAAAAAAGAAAATCAGTCAATGCAATTTACTACATTAATATAATCACAGAGGGAGATTTTAATACATTTTCAGAAGTTGACGGCTCATAGAAATAATAGTTGTAATATGAACAATGCATTTAATTAGCTTAATTCACCACCTATATAGAACTTAGCATTCGACAAAGAAATTAAATTATTTTCAAGCTTACGCAAAAGAAAAGCTTCTCTCAAATTGATCTTCTATGATGGCACTGTGGGATTTCCAACAGAGTCCAAAGAATTGATACCATACAGAGTACATTCAATCACCAAAAACAATGAAATATTGAAACATTTTAAACTATAAATTTATTTGAAAGCAAGGCAACACTTAACAACTCATAAGTTAAAGAGGTAATCTTAATTTTAAAAATGAAATATTTAGTTTTGAACAAAACAAAGGAGTTGAACATAAACATTGTGTGATGCTGCATTCATTTAAAAAGCATAATGAAAATACATGGGATAAGGTTTCCAGGAGCTAGAAAAAGAAAAAAATCAAAGCAAACAGAAAGAATACAGGAAAAGTTTAAAATAATAAATAAAGAAAAGAGAAAGAAATGATCAAATGCAAAAACTGATTATTTGCACAATAAAACAAACATATCTGACAAAATTAACTGAGAAAGGGAAAGAAATAACAAGTGAATACTAAAAGAAATATGAAAGATAAAATACTACAAATACAATTAAGTTTTTAAGATTCAACAAAAGAATACCATGAAAAACTTTGACAAGTTAAAAAATTTTAATATGGTAATAAATACAAATTTAAAAACTGAGCAATGAAAATGTTTAAAACTAACAGATTGAAAACTTTAAAAATTGGATTAATAGTGAAAAATCTAATCAGCTTAAAACAATCATACAACTGAATTTCTCCAAACCTAAAAGTAATAAATAATTCCTTTAATACACAAACTGTTTCAGAGAATAGAAAAGGAGGTCAGTAATCTAAATCATTTTTAAAGGCTATAGTTATACTCTAATATTACTAATGAACATAAATGCATAAATCATAAATAATATCATACAAACAGAATGTGACACAGAACTACACAAATACATATGTATATACACATACGTGCATGCTCAAGTCAGCCAGTCATATCCAACTCTTTGCAACCCCATGGACGATAGCCAGCTAGGCTCCTCTGTCTATTGGATTTTTCAGGCAAGATTACTGGAGTGGGTTGCCACTTCCTCCTTCAGAGGATCTTCCCAATCCAGAATCTAACTTGTGTGTCCTCCATCTCCTGCATTTGTGGGAGTGTTCTTTACCACTGAGCCACGTGGGAAGCCCCATATATGTACAAATAAATTTGAGTAAATAAGATTTATACCAAGGAATAGGAATTCAGCATTAAGACGCTACTAATGTAATTTATCAGATAACAGGTAACAGACTGTGGGGAAATGGGGGTTAAAAAGGGGAATTCAACTTAAAAAGCAGTATTTAATTTATTTTATATTTTAAAAAGATTTGAAACAATTTTGATAAAATTGTATTCAGTCTGGGTGATTCATATATGTGCATTTATTACATTGTTCTCTGTACTTAGTTCTGACTTTTGAAAATTTTCACCCAATTCTCTACTAGATTATAGCCAAGGTTTTCTGTATTAGCAATAAAGCTATTTTTTACTGTAGAAATCTGGTAAAAATCAACCTCTTACTCCTTTGATTCATTTAATTACAGTGAGGCTTTTTACCTTTGCTTATTAAAAAAAATAAATAAAAGCCATCTGCATTGCTGTGAATGAGAAAATCAGATAAAGCTCTAAGGTCATGAGTGACTTTCTCTGAGGTTTCTTTGTTCTTAACTCAGTTCAAGGATCTGAAATGATGCCTTTCTCTGAAAAGGAAGAGCTCATTTTCCTTTGGGAAAGTGCTGCTCTCTGTGTGTGAGGAAATGGCAGATCACAGTACCTCAGGCAGGTTGTGAGGTAAGGTGCCAGGCCTCATCATGCAGCAACTCCCCAGTGCCTTCTCTTTTAATGTAAGCATTTGATTCCATTCTAGGCCACTGGCCTTGTATAAGGCTGCCTCTGAGCCAGTGTCACAGATATTCATCTCCACATGATCTTCTTTCTCCCGACACACCATCTGTCTCCTTCCTTAGAGAGACACAGAGGAGAAGCAAAGATGGAATTTAATCACTGTGGTCTCTAGGCTATTCAACTACCAACTTCTGAGCATCAGCTAAACTCTCAAATCTCTTTCCTGTGGGAAGGGAAAAAGGAGTCATTTCTGCACTTAACTCAAGCTCTACTTATTTTTTAAATAATTGATTCTCCTCTGTTATTTTCATCATTAAATTCAACTAAAATGATGGTGGTGATGATACCAGTTTCAGGAAACAGAATCCTTTTTCCAAGTCTCCATACTCACCGATTTTGTTTGCATGTCTTCGGCTTCTACTCTGGACTGGAGTTGGCCTGAGAGGACTGAAGAAGATAATGTATGTAAAAAGCTTAGCCCAGTGCCTCACTCAACATAGGTATTCCACAGATGCTTGCCCGTGATCTGTAACCCCAATCCCATTTGAATCCTCTTTGATCTAGAGGATTAGAGGACTGGTTCCAGGGTCATTAGGGATTCTGGAAGAAGCAAGCAGACTTTGAATTGGCTCCCTAGCATTTTAGAAGTATCTGGGTTATCCTTGGATAGCACTGCCCTTATATCAGAGTAGGAAGAAACTCTTCCCTGGACGTCAGAATTGGGGTAGGCAAAACTTTCCCATAAATGGCCAGAGAATAAGTATTTTAGGCTTTGCAGGCTATTTAGGGTCTCTGTCACATCTTCTTCTCTTTCTCTCTCTCTTTTTTATAACTCTTTAAAAAAATGTGAAAGCTATTCTAAGCTTATAAGCCATACATAGACTGTGGGCTAGATTTGGCCCACACATGGGCCATAGCTCACTGATCCTGGCCAACCACCTGTGTGAGATTTCCTAGGCCCAAGGAGTGGCCACGGAATGTTGCTTGAGGGGAGAGGGATGGGCAGAGCTTGTTATGATGCTTGGATGTCCATACACATGTACAGGAAGCCCCTTGTAGGATGGAGGAAGAGATAGAGAGGGCTGTGGAGGGCCTTGCAGCTAGCTCTTTTATATATGGCATTTTGTTCTGGTCTGAAACTCCATGGTGTCTGAGAATTTTAATTTTCTTTTTTTTGAGGGAGGCCATGCAGGAAAGCTTATGGGATCTTAGTTCCTCGACCAGGGATTGAATCCAGGCTCTTGGCAGTAGAAGCATGGAGTCCTAACTACTGGATGCCAGGAAATTCCCACCCCACCTCCTGCTTTTTTTTTCTGTAAATTTTCAATTTATGTGTACATTTCTTATTGGAATATAGATTCTTATTTTGTTGAATAGTCTGTTAGCTTAAGTTTGGAACTTCTGAAAATGTAGCTGTGGGTACATGGGTCTGTATTTGCATTCTTAATCCGGACCCCACAATATTGAGAGCAATCCTGTTTTAGGATTGGTGCTCCCCAGTGCTCTCTCTCTGAAACAAACCCACCAAGTCCTAAGTCAGTTTCAGGATATCTTTAATGAATCTGATGCTGACATGTATTGCCAATGGTTGTGCTTTGCCTAAATTATGTCCAACCAGAGAGTTTAAGAACTGCTGTTGATGCTGCTGCTAAATCGCTTCAGTCGTGTCCGACTCTGTGCGACCCCCTAGACAGCAGCCCACCAGGCTCCCCCGCCCCTGGGATTCTCTAGGCAAGAACAGTGGAGTGGGTTGCCATTTCCTTCTCCAATGCATGAAAGTGAAAAGTGAAAGAACTGAGCCAGTCTCTAAGCTGTTTCAGAAGTTCTACCTTGATATAATAATCTAGGAGTCAGTATTCCCAGATCCCCTAACTCAGTGTCACAGACTCAAATGCCTACAAGGGTCTGGGTATTTAAAATGAAAGAAGTAGATAAGGTATTAGAAAATAAAATACACACTGAAGAGGAAGGCACATTCTAAATGGGACAACTGCCACTCACCCCCAGTGACTGCAGTCGTAGAAGACTGCTGACCCAGTGCTGCCAAAGTTCCCATTTCCTAAAAATAGACCGAGGGACTTTCCTGGTGGTCCAGTGGTTAAGACTCTGTGCTTTCAGTGCAGGGGTTGTAGGTTCCATCCCTCGTTGGGGAAATAAAATCCTGCATGCTATAAGGCCAAAAAAAAAAAAAGGAACTAAAAAAGTGGGAAATATAAATTTATATATAAAATCTCTGAATTTTAAAAATTTAATGAGTAAAAATGTTAAACAATCCATATTGGTCAAACAAACTTGTCTATGGACTAGATTTAGTCCTTGAATGACAGTGTGCCACTTCTTCCTAATATTTTTCTAATTGAATAAAAGGTATCCTCAGAGGGGAAGTCCCTCTGTATGTTTACTAATCCAATGTGTAACCTTCTGGTATGCACTCTAGGAACCTCAGTTAAATATATAGTATATATATATGTATTCCCATATATATGGGAAGAGTGCATGACTGTGAGTCAGGAGTCCTGAATAGCCTTCACCATCCTGTGAGAATGGAGCAAGCAACTTACCATAGTCTTTTGTTTCCTCAACTAGGGAGATTGACTAAATGATATTTTAGTGCCCTATTAACTTCTACATTTTAGATTTTTAAACAATTTATAATCAGAGATGTGACCTAAGTCACATTTAGACACTCTAAGCTTTGTTTCATAGCATTGTACCACTGCAAAAGTGATTATAAATCTAAACTACGTTAATCACGTTTTTTCAGATCTATGTATGGTAATAGGGATTTATTGAAATTGAGTTTTCAAGTTACTTGCAAGACAGTACTATCTATATCAACTGTCAATAGAAAATATCACCTTTACACTGTCATTTCACACATACGTGATAATAGTTAATATAAACAGTCTCTAATGTCCAGAAAGCCTATCATTATCTTTTTTTCCAGTGGAGAAAATGCTGCTGCAAGGAAACAGAACAGATAAAAGTCCTGACAGTACATTTTTACTTTGTGTTTCCTGTATTTTGTCCTTGAGATGAAGCCCAGCACAATACTCCCTGGTTTCTCTGCTCCTAGGATAGATTGTCTATACTCAAGCAATCCTGAAAATGTAATGGGTCGATTATATTTATAAAAATATGATAATGTGCCAGAGGGAATGGTGCCATACTTTCTATCAACAAAGGATGAGACAAAGAGCATGTTTTTAAAAATCCTGAACTAAGTGCCAGGGGATGGCATAGAGCAGGTTTAGGGGCAGGAGATTTTGGCAGACACATGCAAGGCCAGTCTCTATCAGTGATGAGAAATGTCAGGAGCTTTTCTTTTTTTTCTCCCAAGTAGTTTTTAGTTTTCCTCTTTAAAGACAATCTATTGAGAAATAATTTACAGAGCATAAAATTCTCCTTTTTACGTATACATTAAAATCTAATTTTAGAAAATTTCTAGCAGCCTAAGAAGAAACCTCATGCCCATTTACGATCCCTCCCCATTTCCACCCCCAGCTCCAGGGCAACTACTTATCTACTTTTTGTGTCTAATTTGTCTTTGCTTGACATTTTATATGAAGAAATCATGGAATATATGTGCTTTTGTGTCTGGCTTCTTAGCACTAATGTTTTTGAGCTTCACTCATTTATGGCACTTTCTTCCTTTTAATTGTCGAGTAGTATTCACCGATATGGGCTTCCCAGGTAGCACTAGCGGTAAAGAATCTGCCTGAAATTCAGGAGACATAATGAGACACATGTTGGATCCATGGGTCAGGAAGATCCCCTAGAGGAGGGCCTGGCAACCCACTCCAGTATTCTTACCTGGAGAATCCCATGGACAGAAAAGCCTGGTGAACTGCAGTCCATAGTGTCCAGAGTCAGACATGACTGAAGCGACTTAGTGCACACACACACACACACACACACACACACATACACACACACACACATACATTCATGGATAGACCACATTTTGTTTATTCATTCATCAGTTGATGGACATTTGGGTTGTTTCCTCTTGTTGGCTGTGGAGAATAATGATGCTATGAACTTATGTGTACAGATCTTTTTGTGATAGGAGTTATTCACGACTTAATAATTAAAGAATGAAAAGTTTGTGGCTAAAGCTGTCTTGTTTGTTGTATAATAAAATTTTCTGTATAATAAATCAATATATATCCATATAACACTACTGCAACTTGTATCTTCTTCTGCATGAGTGAATTTTCAGAAATCACATCGGCAAGTTGGAAGATCCTTGGAGGCAGTCACAGGAGTTTACCAGCATGTGAACATCATTTGTCAAGTGTGTTGTAGAAGAAAAAGGTTGAGAGTAGTTCTATTCAATCACTCACTTGGCTGCCCTCATTTCTGCAGGGTTTGTCTCTAAGTGGATAAGAGAATTTTTCAGTGGACCTACAAGGGGACTGCTTTGGGTTAAGTCTTACAGGCTGCTTCTTTGTTTCATTCAAGGCCAATCGCTTTGCATTTTCTTTTTCTATAGGAGGTGGCATTCTATAGTCTTCTTTTCACAGGTACTACTTGAAGATTTCTCTCTCAACCCTCTACCCACCCTAATCCAGAGATGGTATTGGAGCAGTATACAGTTTCACCATCTTGTCTCTCTTACCTTTATTTAAGGGTTTTATTATTAACCTCAGTGAGTAAACAGAATGTAAACAAAGCAGTATGGGGCAATGGCAAAATTTTCTTATAGCATGACCTCAGAGCATCATTAGTATGTAAAGTCAGAGATCTCTTGGCTCCTACTAATGGATTAGTAGGACTCAGGTGAACTCCATTCCTCTGGTTTCCTTGATTCCCCTGCCCTTCTTTGCTTACTCTAATAAATGTGGGGGAAATCAAATAAGGTCATTCTCTAACTATAGTCCAAACATCTTTGCCCTTCTGTCAGCCTATATTTTGAACATTACTACCAGTTACAATGGGCTTCTCCAATGGCTCAACAGGTAAAGAATCTTCCTACAATGCAGGAGACACAGGAGATGTGGGTTCAATCCCTGGATGGGGAAGATACCCTGGAGGGAGAAATGACAACCCACTTTAGTATTCTTGCCTGAAATATCTCATGGACAGAGGACCCTGGAAGCTATAGTCCAAAGGGTCAAAAAGAGTTCGACATGACTGAGCACACCAGTTACAATGATTTCTTCTCTACAGTGATTCAGTTCAGTTGCTCAGTCGTGTCCGACTCTGCAACCCCATTAATTGCAGCATGCCAAGCCTCCCTGTCCACCACCAACTCCTGGAATCCATGTCCATCACCATCTACCCTAACCCATGTCCATCAAGTCGATGATGCCATCCAGCTATCTCATCCTCTGTTGTCCCCTTCTCCTCCTGCCCTAAATCCTTCCTAGCATTAGGGTCTTTTCCAATGAGTCAGCTCTTCGCATGGGTGGCCAAAGTATTGGTGTTTCAGCTTCAACATCAGTCCTTCCAATGAACACCCAGGAATGATCTTTCAAGAATAGCAACCTGCAAATTTTCTAGAATATTAATGATCATAATGACATCTTTAATAGAGACAGAGAAGTCAGCAAGCTAAGAATGTTTGACATGACAGATAAATTTTTAAAATTTAAACCCAAACTTAGTGAGAGAGATCACAGTGATAGTATCAAGATACATAGACATCAGCAGGAGGGTTTTATGATCACTCCTCTTTTTCTTATTCATTGAATTAGAGTTCTTTTGGTTCTTTTATTAGTCAGATCTGAGTTTGAGTCTTGGCTCTGCTTAGTTGCTACATCATCTTCAAGATTCATCAATAAATAGAGTGGCCAACGCTCCTAGTTTGAATAGAGGGGTTTCCTGGGGTCATGTGACTTTTTGTGCTGAAAGTGGTAGTCCCAGGCAAACTGATTGAGTTGCTCACCCTAATAACAACATGAGAATTAAATAGTCACCTGAATATTGCTGTGAGGATTCTGAGCTAGCAGAAAGCCTAATTAAAATAAATTTTAAATAAATGAAAAACCTTTTTATTCAACTCATTTCAATAGTCTTCTGACTTTGTTTTATATCCTTCTGACATCTGCTTCAGCTGTTGAACCAAACCTCCCAGAAAAACCAGAATCAAATTGATTATGGACTAGCACTTCTTTTTTTAAAGTGAAGATTGTTTTTTGTTATCATAAAATATACATAACATGAAATGTATCATCACAACCATTTTAAGTGTACAGTTCAGTGGTGTTAAGTACACTTACATTGTTGTGCAACCAATTTCCATAACTCTTTTTATTTTGAAAAACAGAAACTCTGCACCCTTTAAATCACAATTCTCCACTGTTCCTCCCTCTGGCCCTGGAAACCACTATTCTAATTTTATCTCAGGCATCTTCTCAGGTGCCTCAGTGGTAAGGAATCTGCCTGCCAATACAAGAAACACAGGAGGTGCAAGTTCAATCCCTTGGAGAAGGAAATGGCAACCCACTCCAGTATTCTTGCCTGAAAAATCCCATGACAGAGGAGCCGGGTGGGTTACAGTCCATGGGGTCGCAAAGAGTCAGACATGACTGAGGAACTGAGCATGCATGCATGCAAGTCACCTAAGGTGTCCAAGGCCATTTGGCCATTTGTAAAATGAGAGACTTGGGTTAGACAAGTTCTAAAGCTGTTTCCCGCTCTAATATTCTGTGCTATTATGTCTGCTTTGGATAAGTTCTCTTTTCTTTTTTTTTTTTTTTAATTTTCTTTACTTTATTGTGTTGGTTTTGCCATACATTGACATGAATCCGCCATGGGTATACATATGCTCCCCCGCCAGAACCCCCCTCCCTCCTCCCTCCCGATTCCCTCTCCCTGGGTCATCCCGGTGCCCCAGCCCCGAGCATCAACCCTGGGTTGGCAATTGATTTCACATATGATAATTAACATGTTTCAATGCCATTCTCCCATATCATCCCACCCTTGCCCTCTTCCACAGAGTCCACGAGACTGTTCTATACATCTGCATTTCTTTTGCTGTCTCGCATGCAGGGTTCTCATTACCATCTTTCTAAATTCCATATATATGCGTTAGTATACTGTATTGTTGTTTTTCCTTCTGGCTTACTTCACTCTGGATAATAGGCTCCAGTTCCGTCCATCTGAGTAGAACTGATTCAAATGAATTTTTTTTTTTAATGCTGAGTAATATTACATTGTGTATATGTACCACAGCTTTCTTATCCATTCATCAGTTGATGGGCATCTAGGTTGCTTCCGTGTCTTGGCTATTGCAAACAATGCAGCGATGAACATTGGGGTACACGTGTCTCTTTCAATTCTGGTTTCCTCGGTGTGTATGCCCAGCAGTGGGATTGCTGGGTCATATGGCAGGTCTATTTGCAGTTTTTTAAGGAATCTCCACACTGTTTTCCATAGTGGCTGTACTAGTTTGCATTCCCACCAACAGTGTAAGAGGGTTCCCTTTTCTCCACATCCTCTCCAGCATTTATTGCTTGTAGACTTTTGGATGGCAGCCATTCTGACTGGTGTAAAGTGGTACCTCATTGT